>CP139508.1:449800792-450400792 GCA_021014915.2 Artemisia tridentata subsp. tridentata
AGCGGCAGAAATTAAATCAGCATATTAAAAAATGCATGGTGAAATTATATTATAGCTAAATATGGAAGTATGAACATATACTTACAGTTGTTTCTGATTTGGTCCAGCTCTGTTCCTCACTAACAAAAAAGTCGATGCCAACTTCTTTTTTCACTTTAAGAATCTCCTCAGAGATATGTGCAACCTACTCAAAAGAAACGGGCAATATATCAATCTGCTATGGTGATGGAAAAGAAAGAAAAAAAACACATTTTAAAGAGAAAAAGCGCTGATCAGATGTACGAACCTCGCTAAGTAGTAACAGCTGGTCTCTGGTATAACGAACACGCTCACGAACTTCAAAGTGTGAATCATCAGTCTAAAAAAGAAGATATGATGTAGAGTAAGAAATTTGACCACCTTTAGTAAACCATTAATAACTAAGATATCAAAGATGACGACAACATTTAGTGCCAATAAAAAAACTATCAAAAAGAAAAAACAGGCGGATAAATACGTTACATGACAAAATTTATATACCACGTGCTACCTATTGTGCTTATATTTAGCAATTTTCCATGCAATATATAAATTTACGTCCATATTTACAGCAGGGTAAACTTATTTCACATACCAAGAACTAGGAGTTTAGGACATCTAATTTAACCACAACAAATTCCCTATTACTGTCACAACCGTTAACGACCATTAATCAGAAAAGATACCAGCATAATTACCCATAATTAAAATTCAATTTATGCTAACAAACTTAGCTTAACGAAACATATGCATATCAATATAGAACTATCAACTATACTCTGTAACTGTAACTCCTCGATCATTTTCTTATAGGTGTAAAATAGACTCCAACTAAGGGGGTGTCAGGATTAGAGGATTATCGGGATTTTTAAATTCTGAAAGTAGCCCAATAAGGTAACTATTTTCAGCTTACGAGCTTATCAACTTGAGCTTTATAAACTTAAATAAGCCATAAGCTCAAGCTGATTACCTGAAAACAGAAAACAATAAGTTTATCGGCTATTCCAAACTTCAACAAACATTCAGAACCAAAAACGCTACTTGTTTCAAAAACTAATTGAAAGTCTAACCCAAAAAAAGACCGCAAGTATAAACGTCTTCCTAATAGCATCTGATATAACAATTACGATAAGAAATACAAATTTCAGTTACTATAATAACTTCAAAAAAAAACCAAACATAAACCCTAGTTACAAATCAATTAAGGGGGTGTCTGGATCAACTTATTTCCGGGTTTTATCGGCTTATTGAAATCCAGAAAAAGCCCAATAAGCGAACTCTTTTCTGTTTACTAGGTTATCAACTAAAATAAGCCATATGCTCAAGCAGATGACCAGCTTTTCCAAATTTCAACAACACCTAAAAGAAAATTGGCTAATCCAAACACCCCTGATACCCTAACTTGAAATAGGTTCCGGACAATGAATAAATTGAATGCATAACAATTACAGTTACCAAACGCAAATATCAGTTACAATAACAACCTCAAAAAAATAATTCTAGCAACAATTCAGCTTATTTCCGGGTTTAATCCGCTTACAGAAATCCATAAAAAGCCCCATAAGCTAACTGTTTTCAGTCTACGAGGTAATCTGCTTGAGCTTTCTTAAATAAACCATAAGTTCAAGCTAATCACCAGTAACCTGAAAAGAGTGAATTTATCGGCTTTTCAAAATTAAATAACTAATTAAGCCCTAATAAAATAAGCTAATCCAGACACCCCATAGACCCTAAATTCCAATCTTTTTTACCAATTAGCCGAATAGTAACTTATCGGCTTTTTCAAATTCCAATAAGCGAATAACAAGTACATTTACAATAACGAAGACAAATATCACTTACAATAACAAATCCAACAAAAAACCAAACATAAACCCTAGTTACAATTCAATTAAGCGGGCGTCTCAATCAGCTTATTTTCTGGTCTTGTCCCCCCATCAGAATTTGTAAAAACCCGATACTCACACCCTTCTCAGTTTATAAGCTAATCAACTTAACCTTTGTTAACAATCTCTTTAGCCGAAAAAAGTGAGTTTATCGGCTTATCCGAATTTCAACACAGAGCCAAAGACCAAAAAACCAATAAACCCAATATTTTACAAAATCACAACAACTTCAAAAACAAAACAAAAAACCAAACATAAACCCTAGTTACAAACAACATTAAAAAAAACAACCTTAAAACTTGTAACAGGGACATGAGGACGAAGAACCGGAACATCAGATGAACCAAAAACAATCCTTCTTCTTTGAAAACCATTACCACCACCACCTGGTCTTAAACTTATACCAACTCTTTGATCAGCCATCTTTAACTTCTTTTAGTACTAACAAAAACCAATGTTGTTTAAAAAAATAAAAAAACGATTGAATGTTATGGGATTGAATAGGGTTTTGTTTAATGAGAGAATTGGGGGTGTTACGAATGAGAAGAAAGTGTTTATAAAGGAAAGTGTTTTGTTTTGTGATAAGAATGGTACCTAGATTATTCTTGTGATCAAATTTTGGTCATTCCACTTTCGTTTTTGTATAAATAGTGATAAAAATCAAGTATAACTAGACTATTACCCGTGTATAGCAGCGATAGTATATAGTTTCGACAATATTCGGTTATGTTAACTTGTGTCTGCGTATTTATTTACTTTTTGGTGTATTTATGGATGTGATTTAAAAGTAACAGTCGTGTTGCATGTGTGCGTCTTTTTCTGTTTTTTGTAAATAGATTATTATCACGACAAGCATACTATCAATGTTATGGTTTGGTTTTCTAGGTGAGTCTCTTTTGTGGGTATATTTTTACTCTTCTCTGTATGAGCAGGGTCATCCACTCGGAGAGATCCGAGGTGGTAGTTGGTTATGTCCGAAATTTGAGGGGGTTGTTCACCAGACATGTTTGGTTGAGAAACTTGTTCAAAAAGGAAAAAAAAAAAAAAAATTGAGGTTTTTGAGTGATAAATGAGTGACAATAGGTGAAATTTTTTGAATTTTTTTGGTTATTTCGTATCATGTCCCCACAAATGGCGCCATGTTTATGAATGGTATGTAAAACGGTTTAAGAGATGTGATAGAATGATTTTGTTGTTTGGTTTCCTGTGTAGAACGGTAATGACCGATGAGAATAATTGAGATCAAGAAGCTCGGGTAAGTGGTTAACACTGAAAAAAAAAAACATATGAGACTGCTATGAGGTAATATTTGCCCAAATGTGTGAAAAACTTGTTGAAGTGGGTGTGTGATGCCTTCTATTTATAGAGAAGCGAATAGGGTTTAGAGATAAACCTTTGAGGGATGATCAACGGCTGCAAGGGAGCCAGGTGTTGATCATCTAGGAAGCAGACAAGGAGGACAGGTGGTGTAACACCCCAAAATCATAATATTGCGGAAGCATACACTTTGTGTGCTACTAAATCGATAAACACAACACAAGATATAGAGAACGGATTAAAAATCCGTTTTAAAATACATTACATGTTCAAAGTCATGTTGTCTTACATAAAATCCATTTCAAATGAAAATGTAGCCCATTAAACAAAGCGGTCCAAATTTCAGAGTTAACGCAATACTAAAAACATTTCCAACATTTATTATGACCATCGCCATGCCCTGCCTTCAGCTAACACACCTCAGTTTCCTGAGAAAAACATGCTAAAAGTCAGCTAACGCTGGTGAGTTCATAGGTTTAGAAATATATAACACATATGGACCATAGCAATATTCAACAAACAATTCAGCAATAACACACTATCCTGCTATGCAAACACTAAGCCTCATCTAACCGAACTATGACATCGCAGCATGCCAAGCTGGCATTAGCTAGAAAGGGGTGCCCGCGAGTGTTAATCCCCACACACTCGGCCTATTTTCATATGGTATACGTTCGCCTTGGCTATGCCGAGCCAACCGAACGGGGGTGTCATCCCCAATAGATCTATTTATATCAAACGGCTTCCTAGAAAGGAATTAACGGTTGATGATAGTGGGCGCAATGGGATTCAGCTAAACTTAGGTTTCTGCATACAAGTGTGTATAAAAACAAAATCCATTTTTGGTCCATGAAAACAGTTTTGCATGTTTCTCACCCCAAAGCTTATAAAACAAATCGTATGTAAAAATATGGGGCTATAAACTCACCTTAAATACAACAGCAATCTGCTAATCAACAAAATAGTGCAACCGCGCCGACACGCAACCTAAATCAGTACGGTAAGTCTTAGCGAAATGTTCGTGTCTCTTATGTCTTTACTTTATTTGAAAAGTTTACGCGTGACCAGTGCTCGTGTATTTCTTGCTTGCTGTGCGGTAAAATATATTTCAAAATGATTTATCGTGTGTAACTCTTGGTGGTGGCTCATGGTGAAAGTGTACGGTGGGAACACGTGTGACGGAACATCCGTACTAGTATCCATCATTATATCTCGCAAATACTATAAATATATCTATACATTATATATAACAGGAGGCGTATGACGTCATTAATGCCACCTCAATGCCAAATAATCATATTTAAGTCCATGTCATCACATTGTCGCCATGTAAGCAATTTTTTAAATTTATTTTATTTGCATTTTTTTAATTAATTAATTAATTTCGAAAATGATTGTATTAGACGTTAATTTAATTTTTACGTAATAAATTTTTTTACTTAAAATTCGTTATTTAATTTTTTTTTACTTAAAATTCGTTAATTAATTCGTATTTAAAAATTTAAGTAGGAGGATTCGAACCTAGGATCTGTTAATATAGTAATGAGGATGCTTACCACTAGAGCAACTTAACTTTTGAGTTACATCTTGCAAAGCCATATATATAATGTTGAACAAAAAATTAATACCGTATTTAAAAAAAAAAAAAAAAAAAAAAAAGGATTTGTTTTCGTTTGTATTTTTATTTTTGGGAATTATATAATACGTGTGGGCTTATGATCCAGAAGAAAGAATACGATACATACAGAAAAAAGCCATATCATACAAACCCTAATTTAACATATATTAGGAGTTGTTGATGAGTTTTTGATGAAGGATGTTAATTATCCGTCGTTGTACAATATATGAACACATCGACTGGAGAATCAAGTGAAGTCATAGAGGATATCCCTATTGTGGCATTTAGTATTTAGTTTTCTTTCCTGAACAATTTCGCTTTATGCTTCAGAGGAAGTGGTATCGCAACTTTTTGATGAAAGGGTTCCATGTCGTGGTTCTCCTAGCTGCTGGTCCTGGAGTTCGTGATACACAGGTAATCGTTCTTCAGACTTTTGTTTTTGATTATGATTTTTTATATCCTTTTACAATGTTGATCTGCTGGATTTATATTAATACAAAGTTTGACATGGCAGTGTGGCTTTAAGATGTTCACAAGAGCTGCTGCAAGGAAGCTTTTTACTAATATTCGTTTAAAAAGGTATGAAATTTGTGAGCATGCTTTGACTTGCTTCCTGTTTTTAAAGTAAGTGTTCCTGGGTGGATGTTGGACAGGGTTCAGAATTTAGATAAAAGAAAATTGGCTAAATAAATAGACGAGATTCACAGTAGTGTGTATATGATTTCTTATGTAGTCATTGTCAGGATTTACGTCAATCTATGGGAAACCACTATGTTATGGTAAGCACAAGCCTTCATCGAACTAATTTGTCTTTAACAATATGTTTTAATGTATATGTTTGCACAGACTCACAGGGGTACACGCAATTATTAAGATTATACTGGCATTACAGGTTCTGTTTGCCAATCAGTTCTAGATTAGTCCCAATCCAGCTTACATACTAAAATGTAGGTGCACTGTCAAATGAGTGCTTATTAAGTTTTTTATTCTCATTGTCACTACAGGCATATTAGAATCGCAAACTCATCCTCCAATAACAAGTGGTGCGCAACCAACGGCGCCGCCACGAATGGCTCCTACACAAGCACGCACTGCTACAGGATCTGCAACAGCAAGTGCA
Source organism: Artemisia tridentata subsp. tridentata (assembly GCA_021014915.2). Taxonomy (NCBI): domain Eukaryota; kingdom Viridiplantae; phylum Streptophyta; class Magnoliopsida; order Asterales; family Asteraceae; genus Artemisia; species Artemisia tridentata. The sequence continues at coordinate 449,806,752 of CP139508.1, forward strand.
CGTGCATGTTGGTTCAAAAGTTGTAGGCTGTTTAGGCTGTAGCTTTGTAATATGCCTATTTACATATTGACTGTAAAATATCATGTGACGAACATAGGTTATACAATGTAAACACAATATCACATGGCTTCTTATTAAACGTTTTTCATGATTGTCATCACAGGTATGGCGGGACCAAGCATTGTGCCCACAGCAACAACAACTGCCCATACACCAATAGGGCGACAACGTGAGCCTCGACAAAGAGGGGCTGCAAGGAGGTCAACGACAGTACCTACAGCTGGAGGTTTGTCAAATGCAATGACCCCCACAGTTTTAAAATTTTAGGGATATTTGGTGCAGGGCCTCCATTAGAGTACAATGCTTTTGGATCATGTGATTGCGTCTAAGCAATGTGCCTTTTAGAGTACTTGCCCAGTACTAAGCAATGTACCTTTATCATTATTTCAGAGTATGCAGCTACAACATTGAAGGAGTGTATGTTGCACTTACCTTCTGTTCGTGAAGAGCAGGAAAAAAGGATTCGTGCTGCTGTGATACAGAGTTAAACAGAATACGAAAAAATATGAACTCATTTAGAGGAAAAGTTAACTGAAACCAATAAAAGGCTTTCAAAAGGTCGCGACTTTTTTATTTTTGTGTTTTTTATCTTTTATTTGTTGTGATATAATTTGCGGGTTTTAAATTCGTTTTTATCCATAGTAGCGAATAATTTGTTTAGACTTGCTGTTTGATTATGTGGTTTCGGTTTACGTGAACTTTCTTTCATTGGCCTACAATCATTTAGCATAAAAGAGATCCAAGTGATCGTTCTCTCTTCTGAGAACGTGACTATGTTTAACATGTATGTGGTTATTGATAAACGTTGTCGACTGATGTTTCTCATATCTGTTTTCTTCTGTTTCAAAAACTACAGTGCGTGCGCAGCTACTTGGTTTACTACAGTTTCGAAAGGCCTAATGTGGTGCGTTTTGCTGAAACTGCACGTCTCTTTAACTCCACAACAGGTACACGATACATTGCGTGACTACTCGGCTCATTACAGTTTGGAAAGGCCTAATGTGATCATGTGCAACATTTTACTTTTCCCTTTTATGCGTTTCTTTTTAGAAAAAAACACCTGCCCTGAAAATGTGGAGGCAACGGCTGATGTGGTAATGCGGCAAACATGTTGAGTCACAATCTTTCTTTTTCTGTCACGCTTTTATGTGAAACATAGTCTGAAAGCTTATGCTTTTACATTTCGCATTAGCAAGTTACAATGGGTTTCTACTTAAATAGTTGCAAGTATTAAGTTCTTGATCTGACGAAATCAGCTATCAACTAATGTATTTTTTTTAATTTAATTTAATTTAATTTTTTTATTATTTTTATTTTTTTTTCCTTTTGAGGGGCTTATGAACCAGTTGACGAAAAGAATTACTTAGAATATTCTTCCAAGCCCAAGTGCGCGAGTATCAGGTGCTTTCAGTAAACCCAAAGCTGGCAATTTACTTATTCATGTTTTGGGTGTCAGATTTTTCACATTCATATAATTTAAATGGTACTTTGTAGAGTATATTCAGTTAGTAATGACCCAAATAAAAATAGTGGGCAATCAATATGGTCATGTGCAAAGGTAAGACAAATTAAAATAGTGCATGTGGTCACGATTCTCATGTAGCAATGCTATTTGGAGCCGCTAAGTTGCTGCAAGCCAAGCGACATGAACTCAAGGTAACTTCCGTAGTTCGTCTAATGTAACAGGTACAACCTTTGGAGCGTAAATCTTTTCTGCTTTTGACTCTTATTAAGGGCACAATAAAGCTGGTTTCCCATCCAGACGAAGAGGGTTTCGTTGGAGCTTACTATATGCTAAAATGCAGTGCACTTGACAACATCAAAGCTACCTTTTCCCTTCATGTTCTGCCTCAGTATCCAGTGGGTGTTGTAGCTTTTAGTTCAGGTGCAGTGTTAGCTGGTTCTGGTAGGTTTACAGCCACCATCAAAGGTATCGGAGGACATGCTGCAACCCCACATCTATCAAAAGATCCAATTCTTGCAGCATCAATGGCGGTTGTTGCTCTGCAATGGCTGCTATACGGTGAAAAGAATTAAAGATATCTGTTATGTATAGTGAAAAGAATTAAAGAACCAAAAATGGATCGAATAACTGAGCCATTCTCCATCTCGAATTGCCCCACGACTTCGCCAAAAGAGTGAGATCCGAAGAGAGACTACCAATAACCGAACCACCTTTCTCTTAATTTAGAAGAGATCTATACTTTTTAATTCATGCCCTTCGTTTAATGTCCTTTCCGGTGTTTGTAATCTCATTCAGGCTTAGTGATTTTGAAATTTTAAGGTTTATTACATGCCCGTGGCTGCTCGTGAGGCTTCAATCTATACGGGTACTACCACTTTGAATATCCCTCTTTTCAATTTGATGAATAGTCTTTCAGGATACCAAATATCTAACTGACTTGCTACTATTATAGGATTGATGAGGCATCGGAGGCTTCTCAAATGGCAGGAAAGATGGGCTCAAATAATAAAGATGTGAACACAAAGCTGCTTAGAATAAAAGCAGTGATGGATTCAAGGTCCAAGGGAAATGAACTCTTTCAACCCCGTGCTGCTACGAAGAGTTAAATGCAATGCTAAGGTGAATCACCCTTTTAAAGAACCCACTTTTTTGTTTATTACAGGTTTCTGATATCTACTTGTGTGACAACAGTACAAGTTTAGCTAATTACATGGCTTTCCAAAAAATGATATACATTTATTGTGAGATATAAGTCTTATTAACTTATATGATTTTGGTAAAATTATGCTAGGACTTACATTGCTGTTAAGAAAGTGATGGGACATACAACATTTGGAGTTACACGTACATCGTTTTCTTTATGTGACATTGATTGAGAAATTATGTAAGTAAACAATGATAGTGACTAAATAGAAGCAGTAAACTACCGCAAAATTGAGCACAACCTTAATCATGAAACCAGATGCAACCACAGATCCTTCATGAAACCAGATGCAATCACAGATCCTTGAAGGATTATCTGTTAAGCAAAAGAAGGATTGTCGTTCTACTTTTTAATATATCAGATATCCTTTCGTAAGCTTGCTCGAGAAAAGTTATGTGTCACTAACTCAGTACTTTCTCATCTTATTATATTTATAGGCAATTGTCAAAGGAAACAAATGGTCATCTACAAAATGAATCCGTGTCAACGAGTATGACGCTTAATTATGGCTCAACAGGTACTTTTATAAACCTTAAACAAGCTCTGTAGTATTCGTTTGTAAAATAACTTTGGAATCATAGCATAAGTTTGTGGAAACATGTTCATGCAAGGAACAACTGTACATATTATTCTCTAACGTGCCCAATGCATAAAGTAAAACTATCTAAAAGATAAATGGGGACACGGGTAAAAAAACAACATAATGGCAACCTATTGGATTGATATTTGAATTCAAATTAAAAAAATTATTTCAAAATATTTGTTCCCATTTTATATAAGTTATGATGACTATTGTTTTTGAGGGTTGTTAATCTATATTTTAAGAGAATTGAACATGAGGCATTAGAAATAATTCTTTTGAAGTTTAAGGTATGTACCCGTAGAGAGTTTAGCATAGTATATGTCAACAATAATTATAATTCTGCATTTGTGAATAAAACGTGCACAACCCAAACAGCTAAAGCTAATAATAACCTATGAAAAACTACAAGTGGTTAATCATCATGCTTACAAATCCATAATGGAAACTATTCGTACCTGCAACAAAATACCATGAAAATCCAAAAGTTACTAACAGTACTATAACTAAAAAGTCACCCCCGAACTTTATCATGATGTCTCAAAACTTAATAACGCTAACACATTGTATTAATTAAAATTAACATAAAAAAGTTAAATGATCCCGGCTTCTATAAAACATATATAACCAATACTGTATCTTTATAAAATGATATTCGTACATGACTAAAATACAATCTAAATTTATTCTAAAAAACAATCATAATAATAATAATAATAATAATAATAATAATAATAATAATAATAATAATAATAATAATAATAATAATATAATAATAATAATAATAATAATAACGACAATAATCCTATTATAAATATGATGTCTCAAAACTTAATAACGCTAACACATTGTATTAATTAAAATTAACATAAAAAAGTTAAATGATCCCGGCTTCTATAAAACATATATAACCAATACTGTATCTTTATAAAATGATATTCGTACATGACTAAAATACAATCTAAATTTATTCTAAAAAACAATCAATAGTAATAATAATAATAATAATAATAATAATAATAATAATAATGATAATAATCCTATTATAAATATAATTGAATTGTATATATGCATTATTTTCCGTGATCGAATATTATCCAAAGAATAATTACAAGTCATGCATGTCTCTAAGTAATCATAGACCTGAACTCAAACTCCCCTTTATTTGTAAGTTTTCTTTCAGTTAACAAAATGAGTAATCAAATTGTGTTTTTTTTCATGATATTAGCTATAAAACAATTTACCATTTTATTTTTTAAGAACCTGTACTTTATTTATTGATCTTTGACACTTAAAGGGTTTGTGTAGGTTTATCATCCTATTCATGATCAATCATTTTACCTAACATTGGAGCATAAAAGGAAGCTAAAAGAGGAATATGGTTACTAACCTTTTTTTTTTTTTTTTTTTTTTTTTTTTTTTTTTTTTTTTTGCAATGAGCACTGTTGATATAAAAACAAATGTTTCTTAACATGTTTCACCTGATGAGATGTGAACATTTTAGGTGTGGAACCATGGGCATTTGAACAACGTCTGGGAGAGGCGGTTTTTATTCCTGCTGGATGTCCGCACCAAGTGAGAAATCTTAAAGTAAGTACCTTTTTTCCTTTTCATATGTCTCCAGCTACAAGCCCAATCCAAGTGTTAATAAGTTCTCATCGAGAACTATGACAGTATTGAGCATGTAAGTTAAAGTACATTGAGCTGTAAATAATGAGTTTTTGCCCCTATGCTAATTGCTACATACCATTTTGCTTAAAATACTAGACCCTCTTCAATGAGCGCATGTTTTTCGTTTGACCAAAGATGTTACCATACTCCCTCTTAGTCCCTTACAAGAGTATACTGTAGGAGAAAAGATACGTAGACATTTTGCAGCCATTATTGACACAAAAGTTCCATAAGATATTATTAGAAAGTCAGTAGCAAGCATGCTTGGTCGGAAAAAACCTGTTACAGCTGGTGTAACATGCATATAACGTTTTCTTGTGATGTTTTGTGATGTTTTTTGAATGTGTAGAACATGGCTAAATTGAAGCATGCTATCATCATTCACGGTATTTGAAAAAAAAAAGGTTTCTGGATGGCAAACTTATAGTCCAAAATGGGCCGCGCTTGAAGTACTCATGTCTCATACCATGATGCCACCATGCCAGATGTATACCACCAGATCCACCACCACAAGGAGTGGCCAGCAAAGGTTCACCCAACGCCAAACAGTGAGTTTAAAAAAGCAATTTGATACGCTTCAACGAAGGCTTATGCAGAGACAAAGCCAAAAATTAAATAAAGATTTGCTAAGCGAACAACAAATGAGTCCATGGTCTCACAACATTTTTTTTTTATATTCACACTTTGTATATTTTAATTATTCTATAATTGTTAACTTTCATTTATTTTCGTTGATAATGCATTCAATATAAAAATTGGTACGTTTATATCTTATTTTTCGGTAACTTATTTATTTCAACGATTGCATTCAATATAAGAATTGGTATGTTTATAACTTATTTTTCCCAACGATATTCATAAGTCTAGCCCGCCCATCGGGCGGACCATGCAAACGATATTTATAAGTCATGCCCGCCCATGGGGCGTGCCATGAAATATCGAAGATTAAATTCGTTTTTTCATGGTATATATGCATACACATTGAAGAATAACATTTAATAAAGAGCAAGCTTATAAAATTCCAACTACTAAAAAAAACAACGAAAATTATAAGTCATGCCCGCTCATCGGGCGGGCTTAGCGACTAATAAACACAAACAATTTGACAAACGTTGGTACTATTCTTTTAAAAATCTTTGTATAATAAACAATTTTTAACACCAATATTTAGCTAAACAAAAAAATGTAAACGATAATTATAAGTCATGCCCGCCCATCGGGCGGGCTTAGAAAGCTAGTATATATATATATATATATATATATCTTTAACTATATATTTGTCTAACATGACAGCGACACATAAGCGTAGAAATGCCACCTCAATGATGACATGGCATTTTAATGATGACATGGCACACACTAATCATGCAATAAAATCCGGAAATTTAAAATTTTTGCAACTAATGAGAATCGAACTCATGACCTCTTGCCCAAATAATAAACACTCAACCACTAGAGCACTTGGGTGTTTTGTGTTAAAAGCTTTAAAAACAAAATATAGATTCTTTAATAACTTCTCATTCACCTAAACACAATTAAAACTGAAACTCCTGCTTTTTTGGCATTTCCAAATAACATTTACACCGCATTCAATGAAAGGAGCGTATGAATGTATTTTAAAATTTCAAAATCCACACTGACAACAAAAATCACGGCAACTAACCTAAATCAATCACTCCAACCAATCCTAATCTTTATTTCTTTGCTTCCCGAAGGTAATGATTCATTTTTTAAATCAACCATTTTCTTCTCAATCAATATCATCTCCAGAGATGAATAAGGTATGTATTTTGGATTTTGAACAAATAATATTATTGTTTCTCTTTTTTACTAAACAAATCAATTTGTTTTCATTTGATTTTATTTTAGGTTTATGTTGGAATTGAATATAGTTTCATTCAAAGGTGGATTTCGTTGGTTTGATTGGTTTTTTTTACAGGAACATGAATGATTGTGAGCATTATATCATAAATCAGGTATGTATTATCAAAATCAAACCTTATTAGCCACATATTCGACTGATCATATTAAATTAAATATCACCAAAAAGGATACATGTTGTGAAGATGGCTCTTCAGTCATTTTTGATAATTATTCAAATCAAATAACCACAAACGCCTCTTCAGTCATTCATTATCAATCAATTTTCCCCAATTATCAACTGATACTGTTTTCCTTAATTGAGATCGACAAATCAATTTATTTTGATTCATGATTCAAAATCATTATTGATAACTCTATCACTTCATTCGAAAATTATCGTCAAAATATTCAATCAATAACAACTCCAGAATCGAATGAATTGATGGTATAACCCATTTTTAACAATCGATTTTAAGGTCAGATGATTGACAGACACATTCAGTTTAATGGGTAAGTTTGTTATACAAGTATTCATGATTTTTTTGATCACGAGATTTTTATTCAGTTCATGTTTGATATGATTAATCATGCTTTTTATCATAGTGGGTACAAGTGGGTCAACTTATCATAGTGGGTACAAGAGCTCCAGAGCAGGTAACATGTTGTCGCTATATTGCTACTATGTGCGTTTACTCACATAAAAAAATTTGTTTGGGTTAATTTATGTTAAAGGTGTTTAGGTGTTTATTGCACGAAGGATGATTGGCGGTCTCTTATCAGTTAGGTAATTTTATCAACTGTAATCTGAAGAATTTCGGTCATTTTATTTTTTACTTGATTTTAAGTTGTTGACGGTATTTTTTTTGGGTTATTTTAACTCGAGCATCACCCGTGTTGTCACCCCATCTTTGATCCTGCATTTTTTTTATGGGATGCACTTGGCAGTAGTCGCTGCCGAGTCATATAAGTTTACTGAAACTTTTTTACTGATGGTTTATGCCGGTTTATATTTGGCTGAAAGAAAATCTCTGAAATCGCAGTTATGGAAACCGGCTCCTTTCCAGACATTTGCGGTTTGAGTGAAACGGTGTGCTTTTGAACATGAGCTTCAACCCGGATTGCATCAGGTGTAACAGCAGATCAGGACCGATGGAAATCTACTTATTTAAGTCATTCAAGGTTTGTATGCTTATTATTAGTGTAAATATTGTTGTTATGCACTGTCAGTGAGATTGTTGCTTGAGATAGATTTGGGCCTAACCTCTAGCACTTTATTTCCCGGGCATAGACATTCTGCAATCAGGTGACTTCGTACTCCCTCAACTTCTCAGTGTGTTCGCAGCCATGGCGGGGTAAATTAGTAACTTTGCAGCCATGGCGCATTTATCCTCCTCTTTGCAATTGTCATAATATCTAAGCCTAATTGGTCACAAGGTATATTTGAAGCTGTTGATGATTATGATTATGTTAGGAACCTTCATGTTGCTGATGTCTATATGAGACACTAAAATGAGATTTATTGATGTCTACTATATTTCAGGTACGGGTTTGTAGTGGGAAGTCAATGAAAATTGTTGCTTCCCGAGAAGGGTTCTATCCAGCTTGAAAGCGTGTTCTTTTAAGTCACTCTTTGGTTGGTCTATTGCAGGAAACAAGTCTGATCTTCGATGGTGCAAGTACAAACTTACAACTTCTTTTGGGCTGTTTGGGATTGCTTATTAAAACTGCTTATTTGATTAGTATTATGTTTTGATACAGAAGAATTTTCAGGGTGTTTAGTTTTGCTATTAAATAAATTATCCGATCATTTTGATTTGTGAGTGAAATAAGCTGCATTGGATAAGCAGTTTGGATTTGCTTAGATAAGCAGATTTAACAGCCAATCATGTCTTGAGGTTGGGTTTGTATATGTGTTTATTTAATGTATTTATGTGAAGTTCCTAAATTTTAGTCTATCATTTGTAATTTTCAGAGATGATGAAGCACCATTACGTGGAGAGTAACTTACGATCAATATACAATACTAATGAGAGATATGCGAGCTAAGTTGTTCTCTCTTTCTCTATCTGATATACATAATTTCCTAGAAATATTCCCATACATATAAATGAAGCTAACTAAATCCCATGTTTGTCGTCTATCAAATCTTTCACGCAGTGGAGAGATTGGCTATTGCAATTAGGGAAACATTAAGTATCTTTTTTCATGGATTGGTTCTCAATCTCTTATCTTAAATCATCGATCAAAATATTCACATTTTTTTTATCTAACTAAATCCCTATCTGCAGCACTGGTCTTGGTAAAATTTGGTCTGGTGCTCAGATGATCTCAGACGACATGTTACAGGCTGCAGATGAGTGGTAAATAACTTTCATCATTAATGATTATTCTAATATCTTTGTTTATAATTCTTTGACACTTTTCTTTTGGTGTACATTTACTTTTCAGCCCGCTCAACCGATTCAGAATCCAGTTGATTCTCCCTTTGAAGCACTAACAGGTAATTCAACACTACGCTCCTTTGGTAACTGCTTAAATTTTATAGACCCTTAATTGTTACTACTATTATCGGTAAAATGGTAAGCAACAGCATGTATTTTTCAATCACTTTGTCTAATCTTCGAATTTAATGATCTAAGGGGCTATGTGCCTTAAATATACACTTTTTGCGGTTTTCAACCCGTTTGACCCTACTCATTTGACCCAATCAGTTTTTAACTAAAAGGTATTTACTATACCTGTTTGATCTTTTAGTGGAAATGGAGAGGATGGCAAAACAACAATATCTAAAAGAAACGGACTCAAGCTTTTTTTGTAAGTCGAAATAGACAAGCGATTGGTGACATTTTTTCACATATTTTTGAGGTTTAACTTTTACCCATTGGTTTCATTATCACAGTTGTCAAATCAATGTGGGCTTTAAGGGATTAACGACTCGCTTTGACCCATTTTCCTGAATGCTATCATTTCCGACCAGTTGTAGATTTTATCGTTACATTATTACATCATTTTTGGTAGGATTTGGTGGAGTGGTCGGATGGTAGCGGGTCAAAATGGGCTCGGGTTGAAACAAATAAATGTTTGTATGAGTCAAGTTCAGGTGATTAATAGCGCTTTGTCTAAAAGGTAACATTTGTTAATAATCAATTAGTGTCTCAAATTTGACGTTGACACTTGCTAATGTCTTATAATATGATATCTTTGCTGAAATGTCTTACAAGGTGTTTATGCATAAAAAAAAATAAACTGTGACCATGTTGATCGGTTCTACCCATTTAGCTCTTTTTGTAGTTGGCTGATATGAACCATTAGAGATTAAACATGACCAAGATCGACACCTTCATAAGTTCATGATTCTTATTAGCCAAAGTTATATGTATTGTAAAATTGTGTTCAGATTGCATTAATGTTTGATGAAGTAGGATTAAGAGACTTAAGTAAAACTTATATGGTATTCAACCATGTATAGAAAAAGTGTTGGGTTTAAGTAAAATGTGTTGGGGTTTTGGATGTCATATAGATAACTTTGTTTTCATTTTGTATGTATTTCTTTGCCTTTCTTTGCCTTTACGAGTTTAACAATTTCTTCATATGCAACTTAAATGGTTAGTTCTTAAGCTTTAAAAATCGATCAAATCCTTTACTACATTTTATATAAAAAAGCATGATGTAAAATATTTCAGTTCACCATGTAGGCCTCTTGCAAAATGTTGGAGCTGCTCGTGTTCTAAGAACCGCTACTGCTGCACCCTGTGCACCATTAGAAGCGAAAGTATTTTCAAGACTTGACACGTAATGTTCTTGTGAAACCCGGCCGGGTAAACCGGTTTTTTAGCAACGGCCCGAGTCGACTCGGATAAATAATTCCAGCCAGCCGGGTTTGTCATTTTTACCTTTAACTCTATATTTTTTCATACCAGAATACATGAGTCCAGTAGCAGTAACCCCAAATTAATGAAGGCAATTTTGAGTTTTTCCATTTTAGTTGAAATTAGATGTTATATCAACATGTCATATTAAGATGTGGATTGAAAGTTGAGGTTGATTTAAATGAACCAAGTCGTTGCGAGTAATGTTTTTTCTTCTCCTAAAATCATGAGTATTTATTGTGAATATCGTTCCAATATTGGTTTGTCTAAATTGTTATTGGTCATGTCAGATATGTAGCAACGTTAACTACCCCAACTTTTTGCCTTGAAGAAAAACTCAGGTATGTCATGTCAGATATCGGCATTCTGTAGATAGTTGTGAAAAATTACCTAACTGAACACTGTTATGTGGAACCACTAACTAGATAATAGACCTAGAAATTATTAAATGACTATCTCTGTGTACTAATTAAAAGCATTTTGCAGGTCTTGACGTCTAATCCATATCAGGATCCACATTATGCAGGAATGATGACTTACGGAACACGGGTGAGAACTGGACACACAAACAACCAGTTACCATATGGTTTTAAATCTTTAGAGCAAAAAGCGCTTGAACCAGCACTACAATTGTGGAAATGGCCTGGTTTGTTCACAATCCGTTGTACAACCATCTACATTACATAATTCATTTGTAAAAATCCCAGTGTTATTCTATTTCACAGGAACTTCAACTGACAAAATTCCACCAAGTGGAAGATGGTTTTAGAGAATTTGGTTGTTGAAAAGTTGAAGAAAATGCAGATGGTGAGACTGCTGGTAAGATGCGGACTTTATGTAATGGCTACATATCTCTAGAGTATGCTGTAAATGGTATATTCTCAGTAAAATCAATAGGAGTAAGGCCAACAGCCTAACCTTTTTCATCAGTTATAACTTCTAATGAACCTAAATTGTTTTTGCTTCACCATTTGAGACATTTTTGCACATTCTTTTCCGATATATAGTTCAAGAGCGAGATCTGAACAATCACTTGTAAGATGGGCCACCCCGCAACTTCATGATATTGATTTCTTCGCCAAAATGGTTGACCAAACATTGAACGGCATGTATCCTGCCAAGTCTCTCTCTCCCGTTTTGCTGACATCATTGCCCTTTGTGTTCAGGTAAAAGTTCTCGAAAATTCAGTTCTAAAATTATTATTTTAGAAATACTTTTATGTTTCCTTTATCAATAGAGTTAAATGGATTCATATAAACAAGAAAAATCTTAATATTTTGGTGTTGTATACAGCCTGAACCAGAATTCCGGCCTCCCATGTCTGAAGTTGTGCAAGCATTGGTTCGCCTCATGCAAAGGGCAAGTGTTGTCAAGAGACGATCCAGTGACGACACAGGATTCATATACAAAACCCCATATCACGAGGCGTACGAGATGTCATATTAGTTTTCTCAACAACTCATCCATATGTTATTCGGCACAAATAGCCTTGCAGTTTTCGCATATATTTATGCAAGGTCAAAGACTCGACATTGATGATGATGAATTCAACGAAGAAGATCTGAGAAGGGTCATTTCAATATCAGATCTGGAGTATGTATATCTAATTCATTTTACATCAAAAGCTGGTCACTTGAAGTTTAAGTTAATGGTAAATATATATACTGATGATAGTTTGTATATTTTTATCAAAGAAAAGACCTTTGACTTTTGACTTTCCTCAATTGTTTAATTCTACTTGATGTTATCTTTTTACTGCATCTCAAAAATATATGGTATCATGATAAACCTTTTAGAAACTGGCCAAATTTATAAAAAATGTCGAAAGATCAATTTTAACTAATATTTTTTGATGCATTCAGTGCTGTAGTTTTGACTAATATTTCTTTGCATTCTTAGAGCAACCCAATGCATAAGCTTTTTAACAACTTGGAGTTTTGCCATAAGCTTTTTAACAACTTGGAGTTTTGCCGTGTCATGTTTTCATTAATGTTTTGTTACCAACAAGTTATCTTCAAATAGCTTCTTCAATGGAATAAACTTTTGAAAAGCTTCTCTATCAGTAAAAAAAAGAGTGAGAGTAAAAGCGAAAAATGATTAAAATAAAAATGTTCAAAACCTTCAATTGCTTGCTGCAGACAAGTCTTTCATGGAAAAGTCATAGAAAAGTCATCTTCTCCAACGCTAACAAGTTATTTAAAAGACTTTACTAAATAGTAAAAAGCTTTTTTTAAAACTATGCATTGCGGATGCATTTACGATTTAACATACGGTGTTTGTGATTTAAGACTAAAGTTTTATATCAATTCTTTTTTCTGTTGATCTTTATCGAAATAGATAGCCATAAAAAAAGCTTTCTATGCTTGGAATAACATTTATTTTTAACACATTTTAGACACTTTTTTCCTTAAAACATTAGTGTCGTCGGCTACAACCATATATGTTGCAAAATGGTGACCTTGTGGCTTATGTTTATTTAATGTCAATTGCATGTACACCTTCAGAGTTACATATGTTATCGACTGCTTCCTTATGCTACCTTTTATGTTACTGTCGTTTTAGGAGCGGCTGATTCCCATATGACATGTCCGACAAGACATACAGCCAAGAGAACAAGAAGAGTGCCAATAGCGATCCCAAGAACAGTGCCAGCAATCGAGAACATTGTAAAGGCTGCGCGTGCAGGTTTGCCATATGCAGTAAACACTGTTGAAATTACCTATGGGGGCCACCGCGGGTGCGTTTGTATGCTAAATTGGGTGCGATCGGGATGAAATTGTTCTTCAAGATGGAATTACCTACGGATTCCATGATTTGTATCAAGATGGAATTGTTCTTCAATTTTTTAACATGTATAAATTTATTTTCTATGATACTTATCATTGTTCTTTTTACATATAATACATGAGCACTATTTTTGTGAACCATTATTTTGTTTAACATATTTGCCGTTATTCATTATTTATTTTACATGCATATAATTTTGTCAAACAATATTATGAAGCGAACCCGCCCATCGGGCGGGTCATGAAGCTAGTATATATATATATATATATATATATATATATATATATATATATATATATATATATATATATATAATATATATATATATATATATAATAATCATACATGTATATATATACATATATTAGGTTAAGTTGAATAATTAAGTATTAAATTAATTAAGGATTATAATTAATTAAATAGGTTTTTGAGAAATTAATAAAATAATAGTGTTAGTGGAGGAATATTATATACGAGTAATAAATACAATTTTAATTATAAGAAATTTAGAAACATTGTTAATCATTTTAGAAAAATTTACATAAGTCAAGTATTTTTATCAAAATACTCTAAGTGTTAGAATTTTAGAAAATTTTGGGCATGACCCATTCGTTTATACAACGTTTCCATTTTTCTCATGTGTTGCAATTTCTCAAATAACTCGTCTCGTTAACTATATGTGCAAAATGTGTTCGTAATATATATATTGGTCGTTTTAAGTATTTTTATCGTTATAATTATCGTTATCGTTACGTTTAATTATTAATAATAGATTTCGACACAAAGTCAATATTTAGTCGGAAAGTCAACAAAAGTCAATATTTATAAGAATTTGGTCAAAATGTCATTTTTCACCCTTTTGGAGACTAACGCGTCTCAAAACAAGTCCAACTAGTTTTAGTTATATATATCGCATCGTTTAGTAATAATATTCATAGTGAGTCGAAAAATATTTCAAAAGTCATTTTTGTCATCCGACATATCTATTGGGCCGAAATTTGTTAAGTAAGCCCAATAGTTCATATTTATTGATTTTAGCCCAAAGCCCTTTTTAGTTAAATTATATATATCGACACGTTTCTAAAAATCATTTAACACGTTCGTTAATCCGTTTGGTCAAAAAGTCAAAGGTGGTCACTATCATGTTGGCCTCGGCCCAACAGCCCACATATGGCATTTTTAGCCCAAAATTATATTTAGCCCATTTTTCCTTTTTAGTGAATATTAGTTATTCACGTATAGCGGCGATAGTATATAGTTTCGATAATATTTGGTTTTGTTAACTTGTTTCTGTGTATTTATTTACTTTTTGGTGTATTTATGGATGTGATTGAAAAGTAACAGTCGTGTTGCATGTGTGCGTCTTTTTCTGTTTTTTGTAAATAGATTATTATCACGACAAGCAGACTATCAATGTTATGGTTTGGTTTTCCAGGTGAGTCTCTTTTGTTTTTTTACTCTTCTCTGTATGAGCAGGGTCATCCACTCGGAGAGATCCGAGGTGGTAGTTGGTTATGTCCGAAATTTGAGGGGGTTGTTCACCAGACATGTTTGGTTGAGAAACTTGTTCAAAAAGAAAAAAATAAAAAATAAATAAATAAATAATAAAAAAAATTGAGGTTTTTGAGTGATAAATGAGTGACAATAGGTGAAATTTTTTGAATTTTTTTGGTTATTTCGTATCATGTCCCCACAAATGGCGCCATGTTTATGAATGGTATGTAAAACGGTTTAAGAGATGTGATAGAATGATTTTGTTGTTTGGTTTCCTGTGTAGAACGGTAATGACCGATGAGAATAATTGAGATCAAGAAGCTCGGGTAAGTGGTTAACACTTAAACAAAAACCATATGAGACTGCTATGAGGTAATATTTGCCCAAATGTGTGAAAAACTTGTTGAAGTGTGTGTGTGATGCCTTCTATTTATAGAGAAGCGAATAGGGTTTAGAGATAAACCTTTGAGGGATGATCAACGGCTGCAAGGGAGCCAGGTGTTGATCATCTAGGAAGCAGACAAGGAGGACAGATGGACTCTCTTCATTGGCTTGTACAAAGCGGTGCTTGTCATGCATCCCCAATGTACAGTGTCAGATGATACATTTTAACCATTAATGACAGTTGTGGAGCAGTAGTACAACATGCTCAACGTACCCTGATAATGTTAGACCCATTTTCCGGGTGTTGGGACCCCACCCTAGATGAAAATAGATTATGGCCCAATGTGATTGGCCAGTCAACGAATGTAACATTTTAGTCAAACCCGATAGTCAAAGTGATAGTTAAATAATGTGTTGGAAGGTTATAGAAATATGATGCATAGACTCAAGGGGCTAAAGTTGTTAAATTGTAAATGAGTTATAAAGTTAATGTGGCTAATATAGAAAGAATGGAACTTGAGGGACCATTCTTGCCAATGGGCCAAACTTGTGTTTTAGCTAATATATCCAGGAAAGTTGTAGACTTTTCCATATTATTCTTGTGTGTGGTGAAGTCCGGTTCTAGAGGAAGAAAAAGAGAGGGAAAGGATGAAGGTGGAAGTGCTATAATGATGATTATTCAATGATATGATCCCTAGCTATGATCCCTCTTCAAGTAAGTAATCTATTGCCTTTATTTAGTAAAGTTATAGATGAGAAGGAAAGTGGGAAATCATCATATGATATGGGTGTGATCATATGATGATTTGGTTAGTAAGATGAGTATGTTTTGATGGGTTTTGATAACCCTTGTTATGTATTTGATTGTTATATTGTTAGGTTTTGGTATATTGTGAAAGATGGTGATGATGAAGGAAGATTATGATGATGATGATGTTCTTGTTATGATGTAGTGGTTGTCCCCAAACGGTCAACTAAAACTGACCAGGTAAATGGTCAACAAGAGTCAAACAATATAGGGCACAATACAATTTACCAAGGAGTACAGAATATTCCCGGGTCGTTAAGTCCCAGCGAGGTGTGAAATCTGTAGTAAAACGAATTTGTGATCGGGTGATGATTGAACGAATAAGGTTGTGAGAGATTAAACTAAGGAAATATAAAAGGAAATAGCTTAAACAAGCTATATGAACAAGTACGTGAGAGCAATTTATTTAGAAACGTTTAAAACTAAAAACGCGTACGTTAAATTTAAATTTACGTAAACGTACTAAATAAAACGTGAGAATTGAGAAATAAAAAGCCTACAAATATGAAAATTATATTTTTACAAACCTAATAATAAAATAAAATTATTGGAAAATTAAAATTATTTTTACAACTATTTAATTAATTATTATTAATTAAAAACTATTTTTAATGATTTAAAAATAACTTAAAATACAAGAAAATATAAAATTAACCTAGAAAAATGAAATTATAATTTAGAAAAATCTAAAATATTATAAAACTAATTTTAAAACTGAAAATATATTTTTTATGCTTTTTCTCTATTTATTATTAATTATTTATTATTTTAAATACTTTTTAACTATTTTAAATTCTAATAAATACTAAACAAATAAAGAAAATTATGAAACTTTTTCTATAATTATCCTAGGGTGACAGAAAGGTAAGAAAATTATAAAAACAGAAATAGGGCTGAGCATCGGGCCAAAACCGAGCCCGACCCGACCCGTCCCGACCCAGCCCGAAACCGAAAACAGTAAAAATGGTTGCCCGACTACCGAACCGAATAGGCATCGGGTCGGTTCGGTTATACTCGGGATAAGTCGATCGGTTTCCGGGACAATGCACCACAACCCGAAATCACAAAGAAACAGGTGTAGATTTGAAAAAGTATTACACACAACATATTTATCATCTTCAAAATCTGCGTCGTAAGAAGATCAATGATCTTACTCGACTTGAAGCTCAGCGTAATGAGCTTAACTCTAAAGTGAGGACGCTCAAGGAAGCGATACACCTGCTTCAAGAGCCTGGATCTTATATTGGTGAAGTTGTTAAAGTAATCGGAAAATCAAAAGTTCTAGTGAAGGTTAACTCGGAGGGTAAATACGTGGTTGATATTGACAAAAACATTGACATCACTCAGCTTACACCAACAACCAGGGTTGCGCTTCGAAATGAAAGTAGATCCTCTGGTGAACTTTATGAAAGTTGAGAAGGTTCCTGGATTCTACTTATGACATGATTGGTGGGCTTGACCAGCAAATTAAAGAGATCAAAGAGGTAATATAAATTCGAAAACAAAAAAAGTATTTATCTGTTCAATGTATTGGTTCAATGTATTTTGGAATTTGGAAAATCAATCACGTGACTATGGCCCAAGAAACCACGCCAAGATATTGAGTAGTGACTACTGACTAATACTTTTTTTATAATATATATAAAAGGAATCGGGACTCTCGGTAATATCGGGATAAAGTCGGTTTTCGACCCGACCCGACCCGAAACCGACTTTCACTAAATATTAAAACCGAGTACCGACCCGAATTTCACAAATTCGGTATCGGGATGCTCGGTTTCGGTCGGTTTTTCGGGATTTTTCGGTTTCGGTCGGTTTTGCTCAGCCCTAGTAAGAAAATTTTAAAAACAGAAAGTGCTTAATTAAAAAGCAGAAAAATAAGCCAAAGGGCTTAAATAGAAGCTATCACTTTATTTTTATTTGGATTTTTTTTGGATTTTCTTTTACAAAACTATTTAACTACTGGAAGTAGCAAACTTTAATAAAGACAAGATTATTGGAAATCAAAAATAAGCAGTTTGAAAGCTTAAAAGCTTAGCAGCCAATGCTTATGGATTTGGAATTTTGCAAAATGAGCTATAAGCTTGAAAATAAGCTAAAAGCTATTGGAAAAAGCTAAAAGGGACTAAGGTATGTATAAATAAGCTGAGGTAATCATGAAAAGCTAGGCCTATAAGCTGGAAACCTCAAAATAAACCAAATGAATGCTGATTTTTCTGTTGCACAGGGCAAAAACGCAGCTTTTCAAGGCATCAAAAGGCTGGTATAAAAAATTCTAAAAACTAAAATAAAAATATGGCGAAGTACACAAGCTAGGGAACTATATGCGTGCCAAATTTTAGCTTCTAACTCCTTAAGATGAAGAAATGAAAAATCGACAAAAACTGCTGCAGAATGACTAAATACGAAAAAATGCAGATTTTTTTACTTGTGTGGGCTGTTTTGGGTGTAGCCTTGTGCAGAGGTTCTAAGCTTTTGGGTACTCACTCATTAGGCCTAGGGTAACTCAGAAATACCAAATACAAGAGCCAAATAAGCTTGTGGCTTATTTTGGCTTATTTGGACTACAAATGGTCTGAAAATCTCACAAACTGTGAGAATCTACTTAACCTATCTAAATGGCTAATCAGAGCTTAAAAATAGCTTATAGGGAACATATTAAGCTTAATCAAAGTTGAACTAAATGCACATGAACAGTGAATGCCCTAGTTTTACCCGTTTGACTGCTCAAAACCAAACAGTCCTTATTATGACTGTTTTGAAATTTAAACTAGCAAAGACCAATCTAGGTTATAACTTCTGATTATTATGGCTTATATGACTTACTATGACTATATTAAACAACTTTCAAAACAAAAATAAGCACTATAATAAGCTAAACTAGAAATGACTAATTTTGGTTTTTTTATGTTTTTTAAGTAAAAGGAAAACAAAGTTATTAAAAACTGATTATATTGATGAAATGTGATTAGAAACTAGTAATAAGCAACAAAAAACAGTAATAAGCTAATAATAAGCTATTGTACAGTAAAAGGAAAAATTATGCAAAAATATATAAAAATGCTTACAACTGAAATGTTAACAGGACAAAGAACTAGGACCAGAACCTAACTTGGTTTGTCACTTACCAAGCTAGAAACCAACCTCAGCTTTTCAGAACAGATTATACACCCAGAACAGCTTTTTGGAGCTTATTGACTTTTTGTTGACTTTCCTTCAAACTTGGAATTAGAACATTAGGAATCCTTAATACTTCTTTAATTAACTTCAATAAGCTTATAAAAGCTTATTTTAACACTGATTTCAGATTAAAACATAAAAATCAAACATGACACTTTTGGCGGGAAAATCAGTTGCTACTGAAAACATGTAATAACTTTGATTGAACACTCAAATTATAACTTAAATTACTTAATTGATTCAAATATTACAAAACCCAGTAGAAAATTGCATGAAAACTATAACTACGACATTAATTTAACTAATTAAACTAAATTACACTATTCTAAAAACTACTACTCTGCTTCTCTGTGTGTTGTGGTACTCTTATACCCTTCAAATATCTTCCTTGGGTCCCTCAGATCAATCCCAGCTCTTGAATTGTCTTCAGTTAATCCCAGCCGTGCACTTGTAAATTTGGCGCCAAAAGTCTAAAGTGGGAAAACCCACTTGGTACTGGAACTGATGGGGGGGAGTGGGAAAGCATTAAAGGCTATTTTGGATTGTTAGGGAGTGGGTGAGGAGAGGACATAAGGGGTAGCAGCTGGCTTAGTGAGCAGGTGGAGGGATAAGGAGGAAGGTAAACAATGGGATGGTTTTTGTTATAAGCGTTTGTTTTAAAACCCGGGGTTGACCGATTGTTTGACCAGGGATATTAGCTAAGATGGTTGGACTGGGCTTATGGTTGGGCTGGTATTTGGAAATGGGGTTTTATTATTTGGTTTAGGTTGGGTTTATTTAAAATAGGTCCGGTTTGGATTGTAAATAATTAAACACAAGGACCAAAATTGTATTTTTTGAATTTTGAAGGGTTGTGGTTGTAATTTCACCAAAGTTATCAAAAGGACCATAAAACATAATTTTCCATTTTAAAACACCCGGGGCCATAAATGTCATTTTTCAAACCCTAGGGACTAATTTTGACAACTTTTAAAATTCGAGTGACTAGACTTGCCATTTATGCAAACTTTGTTCGTTTTCACTTGTTTTCAATCATTTTGCATTTGAAACATATAAAAACACAATCCAATGATAATTTCTAAATTTTGAAGCATAACTGCATGTTTTTAAATGTTTTTGTAGTCTAAATGTGACAGAAATGATGAGTATTTAGACACTCATCAATCCCCCACACTAAACTGTAGCTTGGTTTGAGGTAAGTAAAATGATGATAGCATAAGTTATATGGATTTCTATCATTATGTGTTATGTATGTTATGTTTAAAAGATGAGCTTGGATTATGCTTATGTGATGCCACGGCTATGGTTTATGTGATGAGAAGATGTTATGGATTATGTTGATGTTATGTACTAGATGAGGCTTGAGTAGTATGCCATGAAGTAAGTGTTTATGTATATGGTGTTTGTATAGATTGAAGTATAATTATATGTTATGATCGTTTTACTTACTAAGCCGTTGTGCTTACGGTTTAGTTGTCTAACCGTTTTGTAGGTTGACGTGCTTAGATGGATGATTTGGATATATATATGGGTTAAGGCGTGGTTATGCGAGATGGGTAGATTGGTAAGGAATTAGAGCTTAGGTAGATACCGAGCTCGAATAAGTAAGTTTGTACCCCCGTGAGTCAGGTAACGTTTTGTAACGAGTAGACAAGTGTCAAAATGTATGTCAAGAGTTATGTAACGAATTGGAAGTCATTTGGTGTGTCTAATCATGTTTTAAGTATTTGTAATGAAAGTTAAAGGGGCGTTTGGTTTATGTGCAAAAGTACCCATTTTGAGTTGTAAACGGGTCAAGTGTTATTGGAACATGTTTGATATGTTAAATGATTGATATTGGTCAAGTTTGGTGTAATACGGAAGTCGTATAAGTGGTTTGTTGTGAAAATGGGTCAAAACTACCCCTTCGGGGTGTCGTACGGTAAATGTTTTTGTATGAAAATGAGCCCATTGATATACCAAATAAATCTGGAAAGTTTGGTTCGATAACGAGTTCGGGAAGTCGGGTTTCCGGCCGGGGATTTTGGAAAAAAAGCCTACTGATGAACAGTAACCGGCGGTTGCAGTTTTTCAGATTTTGGACAGAATTTGGTAATTTTTGAAAAATCATATCTTTTAATCCGTAAGTCGTCACGGGTCGCGCCACCTATCGTTTCGAAGGTAATTGAGTCTACTTTCATCTAAAAATAGTCTCAAGTCCTGAATGTGTATGCATTTCTGTCAGATTGTAAAAGAGTACAGCGGGTCAGTTTTGGTTCAAGAATTCCCGCGTAAAAAGTTTTGAATTTTGGTATAAGCGGGCACGGGGTGTAACATACCCTGATAAGTTCAGCTAGGCCAATCCGTGGCTTGGGATTGGGTCGCCATCAAGTGTTTGTTGATAGGCTTTAATAATGGGCTTGATTCGTGCATATATTTAATGGGCTTCGGCCACTAATATTGATATGCTATCATAGACATATCTTACCCCTACCACCAGGATAGACACGGAAGTAGAGATAATGCTTCCAGGAGACCTCGGCCGATTTACATGTACAGGTGAGTGTTGCTCAAGATATATGAGAGTGTGAAAGTACAAAAACAAGGACAAGTATTTACAGAAACATAAATTTTTTATTAAGCAAAGCACCTGTTCACGTTTCAGATTATCCATGTAGATGGAGATAGGTGTGTTATTCGGGTCGACCCGGTCGGGTTCGGGTCAATCGGGTCGGGTCAATTCGAGTCAAGGCTCAAAAAAATGATACCCGAACCCGACCTTGTTTAGAACTCGGGTTACTCGGGTCGGGTCAACTCGGGTTCATGTCTAGGCCATTTAAAAATAACACAATTTTGGTGTTCAAACTTGAAATACATAAAAATTAAAAAGAAAAAAAAAAATCAAACTCGGATCACTCGGGTTGACCCGAACCCAAGTAAGATACATATATTAAACCCGAACCCGACATTGTTTAGAACTCGAGTCAATTCGGGTTGACCCGATTGACCCGGATATAAATTTGAACCCGATTGACCCAACCTGAATAGCCATATTCGGGTTCGGGTCGGGTCGTCTTTTGTGACACCCTTACTTTATAAGAGTTTATAAATAATATTATATACACGTGCAAAGCAACGACAATAAGTGATTTCATATTTTTTTTTATTTTTTTTAGGGGTGGAGGGGAGGGGTGTAGAATGATTTTTCGTGATAGTGATGTAAAAAAGACGAAAAATGTGAAATAAAGGAGAGTGAAAAAAGTTTTTGGACTAAATAGTAATTACAAATCTAACTATACTTAAAGAATGAGTTGCAAGTTGTTCCCCTATTGAATGTGAGCATTAATGTCACAAGCTAAGAAACTCAAATATGTAGTTTAAGCTAATGAATTTAGTAAATGCGCAGCTTATTTTGAAGCTTTTATCGTTAATCAACAACTCCATTTAAAAGCTTTTAATAGCTTTTACAAACGAAAGGTCATGTAATTAAAATGAGTGACTTTAGTTAGTTTTTTCATATTCATAAGTTACATAAACACATTCAAGTATAAATAAGTGTCCATCCAACAACATCAGACCAGCAAATTTTTGATTCTCTATTTGACGACCCTAACTATACATATGTGTTCAGTTTTGCTTTCAATTTTCTTTTTGTACTTTGATTGCATGCTTATTTCAATTGACTTTGACAACCTTTTTGATTGTGGAAGTAATTACCAATAAGTTTGGCTGATCAACTTTTTAGTTGCAGGTATTGCCACAAGAGATGCTTGGTAGATCAACGTTTGGACAGTCCATGTGGTTGCTCAAATGGCTTCATGTTCGAGTAGTCGACCAACTCTTGCTTTTGGCATCCCATTTCATAATTAGAGACACAAATAGCAGTACTAAGTTCATAGGTAGCAGTACAAAGTATCAACTGCCATAACAAGCAGTTTCTAAGCACTAAACAGAAGATGTTTAGGAGTTTCATGCTTTAATGAGAACATTTATGTCATAATCTATAGTCATTCATATTGAGTTGCAAGTTGAGCATTAATTGAACATGAGCATTCATGATTTAAGCTTGGCAACTCTATTATGATGAGATTAAGCTAACCAAGTAAGCTTCTAAGAGTTTTTAAGAGTTTCATGCTTTAATGAGAGCATTTATGTCATAAGCTATACTCATTCATATCAAAGAGCTTTTACAAGAATTGCAACCGTATGTATTGTTGATGCCTTTCATATTATGTCAAATTTAATGAGCCAAATATTAATTGCACTAATAAGTTATCAAATTCTTTTCAAGTCTCCTTCATTTAATCTTTTGCTCCTTTCATTTGCCTCCAAATAAATACACAAACCCTTTAACTACCATAATTGGATACTATAAATAACACCATTTGAAGAGCAAAGCTCTTATTCGATCAAAACAAATCATAATAAGCAAAAACATGCACACGGACACGATGATACAGATGAAGTTTTTATGCATGTACAACTTATTATTGTGTTTGCCAATATACATATACGTAATGGTTTTTGGTTTAATGTTTTGTATTATGCCTACATTAAGAATTAGTTATTGTAGATGCGTATTGGATCTTAATCACACCACTCATCCGTCTCTCACAAATCCTCTACTTTTAGAGCTGCAAAATTTTGTTTCTCCTTTAATGGTAACAGGTGTGGTATGTGTGTATACACATACCTTTATTTGACCGAAATCAGACCAAAACGACCAAAAACTAACCATAAATGCCAAAGATATATGTGTTTTTGTGTTTGTGATTGTGCAGGTACGGATATGTAAAAATTGGACAAAAATAAAGGCAAAAAGACAAAACGAGCACGGAATTTGGAAAAGAGATTCAAAAGCCGAGGCCGGGGAAGAGATTTCAAGTTTGGATCACTATTATGCTCAATAAGTCACAATATACCCTTGAAGAATCATCATAAGTCAAGAATAGTCCTTGGAATAATTTTTCAAAAATGGTCCTTGAAATTTACATAATGGCAACTTTGGTCCTTAATCCTAAATCTATCCTAATATACATAACCTGATTTTATAAAAAACCCAATCCCATCAACCCATAACCAAATCAGTCCACTAACACAAAACCCAAGCCCACCACCAAACTTATTATAACCCGTACCCCAAATACCCATACCCGGTCAACACCCAATTACCCAGGTCAATTCATTAAACAATAAAAACCCGTTTTTCCCTCCCAACACTGTTCACCGTCTTCCTCTTTTACCCTGACACCATTTTTTTACCCGTACAAATCATCTAGAAGCCTGCCATGTCAGAGAATGATGACATAAATAAGCCACGTTGGCAATCCCACGCATTCTGATTGGTTGAGAATTGGTGGAACATGATCCAAGGGCCAAAGATGATTGGAATGATGACATTATTGATCAAGGGCTGATAAGAGAGCATCTGGATCCTTCTCCAAACCCTAATGAAGCCTCCTACCTCAGCTATAAATACCCCCTTATTTCACCACATTAGGGGGAGATTTTTACTACCGTTATCATGTCAATTTAATTTTCTAGTGTAATTTAAGTTTTCAAAGTAGTTTGTAATCGTTTAATTTCCTGTTTTAAGTTGTACTCAAGCTTTTAGATTAATAAAATTTCATTTCCTTTATAATTCGTATGCAAATTTACTCTTAAGCTCTTCATTACTATTTACTTATTGTTATTAAGCTCTTATTACTATTCCAAAAGCTCATTTCAGTTTACTTTTAGCTTTTACAAATTTATATAGTTTAATTTCCTGTTTTACTTATAAAAATCCATAAAAATAAGAGAAACTTCAAAAAATTACAAAAATAAGCTAAAGTAGTTGTTTTAACCTTCCATAAGTTTTTTTATTTTTATTTTTTTTCCCTGTTTGCATAAAGCTCATATTAGCTTCTCATAGTTATTTGTGAGCTTGTTAGTGTCTGAATTAGTTTTAATTTCAATTAATTCATAAAAGTCAAATAAAATCAAACCAAAAGTCAAATAAGCTTAAAAAGGGGAAGTAGGTCAGAAATGGAAGGACCTAATGCTGTTACTAGCTTGTTTTTAACAAGCTAGAGCTAGTAGAGTAGCTCCGCGAGCATATTTTGCCCTGTTTGTGCAAGGGCTTTTGTAAGTTGTTCATTTAACTTCAATTTCATAGTCAAACTGCTTATTTCTGTTTATCTTAGTGCTAATTTGGTTATTTACTGCTTATTTGTGCTTTTGTTAGTTAAGTGTTGCTTATTTGCTAGTTGATACTTAGTTGTGGTTGTTTTTGCTTATATTCATTAAAAATACCAAAAAATTAGTTAAGTAGGTATAGGTTATTTTAGTGCTTAAATTCTGTTAAAATTTACTTAAAAGTACTTTATATAGTTGGTAGAATATCTGTTTTCAAAATTTGAGCTTAAATTTGGTCTCTCACTTTAAAATACAAAAACAGTCTCATAGTAAAGGGGTGTTTGACATTAGGCCAATTTTTGTGTTTCTGTCACTTTGGTTCACCAAATCAACTTGTTTAAGCTTTGTTTAAGTCTCATTAGTTGATTTTAAGCTAAATTCAGTGTTTTTGATTAGTGATGAGTGTGTAAATACTCATCATTTTATGCCTATTTTAGACCATAAAAATACTGAAAACAACCAAATAGACCAAATAATGTTGCAAATATTCGTGGTTTGTGTTTTTATGTGTTTCAGGTACAAAAGGATCGAAAACAGGGCAAAAACAGGCAAAAACCGAGCACAATATTGGAAAAGCGTGAAAAGCCGGAACCGGGGAAGGAAATTATGGGTTTGGACCGGGATTTTGCTCAATTTGTCAAGAATAGTCCTTGGAAGTATTTTTCAGAAATGACAAGAATGGTCCTTGGGATATTCAGAATTGACATCAAAGGTCCCTCAATTTTCAGAGATTACATCATTGGTCCTTAAACCTTATCCCATTTCAACATTAATCCCTAAACCATTTTAACCTAAAAGAAATAAAACCCTTTAACCCTATCCAACCCAACCCTTAAACCCATTAAACCCCAAGCCCTATAACCAAAAAGCCCAACTTCCCAATTAAACCTGACCCCGTATTTTTAGCTAAACACTCGGTCAAACCCACAAAGTCAAAACCACTCACCTTTCTCCTTTCCCACAAAACCCGCCAAAACCAGGATACCACCCATGTCCTCCCCTACCTCACCAGACAACTTTGTCCCCTATTTTCACCTACACACGCCAACCCTCCTCATCACCTAGCTAGCCCTTCCCACGTGCTCGTACTTAGCTAAAATCCCACAGGCTAGTTTTCCCGCCAAAACACAAATCAACGATTGAGATTAAACCAATCCTATCCAACGGTGGGGATTGAGAGAGAAGACCCAGGGGAGACTTTTTGATTGGTATTTAAGAAGAAAGAAGACACAGAGAAAATTGTCACTAGTCTTAGACCATTTTCGTAGTGTAGAGAAATAGTTAAATTCTGTTTTAAGCTTATTGTTCTTTAAGAATTCTGTTTTACCTAAATTTAAGATTTGTAACTTTAATTTCACATCTCAGTTCTAGTTTCAGCTTCAAAAACCTTGTACTCATTTGAGGTTATTTCAAGTTTAATTCAGTGATTCGAAATTGTTGTTGTTAAGATTTCCACAGCCTTCTGTTATGCTCCCTTTAGCTTATATTAAGTCATGTTAAGCTTATTGTTAATTCATTTGGTTTAATTCAGTTAAAATTGCAAAAGTCAAAAACTGGTCAACAAAAGTCAAAATGCTTATTTGTTGAATTTTCTGCTTATTGGGGATTACCTAGTGCCTTTTTAGGGTGTAATTTAGTTGTTCACTCTTCTGTTTTCATAATTTTAGCTTAATTTGATCTATTTCAAGTTTTGAACACCAAGACAGTCAACACTAAGGACTGTTTGGCACAGTTTGATTATGGGTCAAAATAGCCTTGTTACTGTTCATATGCTAGTTTCTTAAGTTTGTTTGAGCTTATTTGAGGCATGATAAGCTGTTTTCAGTTCACTTTGAGTATTATTTGAGCCTTTTGTAGATATCTAGTAGCTAGTGAAAATTTAGACCCTAACTGCTTCTTATAAGCTTGAATTAGTTGTGCTTGAGTTTTTGCTACTTTTTGCATTTTGTTAGTTCTTTCTGATCATCTTTAGTATTGGTTAAAGTCCCATGTGGTTTTGCATAGCTAAGGTACAAAACAACCCACACCAAGATAAGCAGCCCTGCACAATAGCCTAGCCTTACTCAGCTTTTTGCTAGTTCATCAACTGCTTATTCCCTTGTGAGTTCTGATTGAATTTTGGTTTACAAGTTGTTAGTAGTATAGGGTTTATGTTTCTGGAATTAGTTTCCACTTTTTAGCTCATTAGCTAGTTTATTTTTACTCTGCAAGTTCCCCCATTTGGCCTGATCCAACCTGCACTCAGTTTTTTGGATTTTAGACCACCTGATCTAGCACAGATTTAGGGTAGCAATTGGTGAAATATTTTGGGCAATTTTAGTTTAAGTGTAGCCTGTAGTGTAATGATCATATTTCTGCTTTTGGATTTGCACAATAAGCTTTTTCCTAGCTTATAATTAAGCTGCAAATTGGCTTCTCTGTCCATTTTGCTTCTGTCTCAGTATGTACTGATCAGCAGATTAATCTGCTTATTGCTTCTGCTTATTGGATCTTTTTCAGTTGGTTTAAGCTTCAGTTAGTCTGTTTTATCATATTTTAGCTTTTGGTAATTTTTGGTCAAGTTTTGCTTATTTTTAGCTTATTTTGAAATTGTTTATTATCCCAAAACAGCTTATTAGGTTTAGGTAAGATCTAATTTTACTTTTTCTAGCTTTTAAATATTAATTTAGATTTACTTGAATTTTTCCAGATTTTTCTGTTTTCATTTTCTATTTTTAAATCATTTTAATAGTTTAAATTAGTTTTAAAATAATAATAATTAATTAAAACGTCAAAAAAATGTAATTCTTTTTATAAAATTTTCTTTTATCATTTAGGATTTTAGAAAAATAGATTTGATCTCGTAGAGTTTATATTTCTTAGTTTTGACGTTTTTAGTTTCGTTCTCAGTCCCGTTTTTAGTTAATTCGCGTTTTTAAGTTTTTCTTTCACGTTTTTAAGCACGTATCCCTTAGATAATTGTTTTTATTTTCTTTTAAATCGTTTTTATTTTAAGTTCACATATCTTAGATTAGAAAACCAAAATCCCTTTTTATTCACCATTCAAACACGTGCACGATTCGAGACGACGAATTCCATTCAGCCTTCGTTGGGGATAACGACCCGGGAATACAACTTCCACTTTGTTCCTTTGGGAAAAATGATGTATTGATTCTAGCGAATCAATTTTTGGCGCCGCTGCCGGGGAGGGCTGAAGCGAATTTTGAATTCTCGTTTATCGTTGCGTGTTTTGAATCTTCGTAAATATTTTCTCAAAAAAAAAAAAAAAAAAGCCAAAAAGATTTTCATTTCAAAATTTATTTTCCCTTTATATTTTTCAAAATGTTTCTAAAAAACCAAAAATATTCTTCGTATCCCTCTTATCCGTTTAATTCTTTTTCTCACCCTCTATCCGTTTAATTCTTTTTATGTCTTCATCTTACAACTATGGTTGTGAATGGTGTGGGGGACCTCTAAATGGTGGAAATTATCCCGGTTGTAGCAATGTAAATTCGGGAAACGGGTTTGTCTATGACCAAAATCCCTACAATGAAACAACCAATTTCCTTAACCAACCCCCACACCATGAGATGGAAACATATTCTTGTGAATATTGTGGAGGTCCACACCAAAGTTTTGATTGTCAAACAAGGAACACGCTTGTCTATGAGCAGGTTTCGTGTAACGATCAAAATTTTGGTTATGACCACTATCCATATAATTCACCAAATCAGTCACAACAATCATATTGTTGTGAGTACTGTGGAGGTCCTCACTATAGCTCTGATTGTCAAACGAGGAACCCGCTTGTCTATGAGCATGTTCCTTGTGACAATTATGATTATTCGTATCATGACCAACCTCCACAGTATCAACCAATTCAAACGCAGCCTCAGCCATTTCCTCAAGAATCATTCCAAGAAATTCATAATATTAGGAATGATCTTCTGGATTCTGCTTTCAAAGATGTATTCCAAAAACTTCATGATGTGAGGAATGCATTTAATGCTTTGGCTGCTAGGCATACCCAAGAAGATCGTCATGGTGAATCTATGGAAGAATTACTCGCCATAGAACGAGCTGCACACAATCGTTTCTTATTTAATCAGGCGTGCATGCTCGATGACGATGATGATGACGAGGAGAGTACTATTCCTTTGAGCGATATCATTTCTCAGCTCCCTCAGTCTATTGCAATCACATCATTCATTCCATCTATAAACCCTGATGACTCTCCTACTATGGGGGATGAGCATCTTAGCACTGTTCCTGAAAAGGAATCGGACGAATTCATAAAGTCTAGTACTGAGATCCTTATCCCAATCCCAAGTGAGTCTGAGGATATATCAGATGATGAATGTGATTTGTCTCTTTGTAGTGATCATCCTCTTGGCACTACTGATGATTCTTCCGGGACGTTTTCTAACCCTCTTTTCAATTCAAACGATGATTTTTCCTCTAGTGATGACGAATCACTTTCTGATGAGGACGTTTCAAATGAAAGTCTCGAAGTCCATTCGAATTCTCTTTTTGAATTTGATGACGAGTACTTTTCTAGCATAAATCCTCTCTTTGATGAAGAGTTAGAGAACGATGAGGTCAAGGACTCTATCACTCATAAACTTGATGATATGACCTCAGTTCTTAATCCCGATATTCTTCCTTCTCCGACATATGTGACGTTGCCCTTTGAGGATCGCCATTATATTGATTTCACATATGTCGTTCGAGTTTTTCTACCTTTCTTCTCCTATAAGGTAGCTTGTCCTCTCATTCTCTCATTTGGGAATGAGGACAAAGTTTTTGACCCCGGCATCTCCATTCTTTTGAGCCGGATGTATCTCATCGGAGTGGAACTTTCAAGTACTTCAATGTTTATCCAAACATTTTGAATGAAAGTCCGATGGAGATTTTCTCTTCCACTTGCTCCCCCATGGACAAATGAATTCGGGGTCGAGTCAAGCTAGTGACTCGGTTAACAAAAACATTAGCATTGCATGGGTAATCGCCCATGTTTCTGACTTCTTTCTATTTTCTGACACTAAGTGTGGGGGGATTCCTCTACTGTGCTTTGTTTGTGTGTTGTTTGCCCTTGTTTGCAGGTTTCCCTTGGATTGTGATGATTGTCGCGCCTGTTTTCAATCCAGCCGCCCAATATCCTATCCTTTTGCTAACGTTTATCTAGGGATATCTTTTCGACCTTTTTTGTGAAAAATGGAGATTTCGTTTCCACACTTGGCTATTAGTATTACCTTTTTACGTTCTAAGTGTCGGCATAATAGCCGGTACTTTGAATATTGAGGGCAATATTCAATTCTAAGTGTGGGGGGAATTCTCGCGAATTTTGTCACATTTGTACCTTCTAGTGCCTAGTACCCCCTTTTTGGCCAAAAATTTTAATTTTTTTTCGTTTTTTGCAATAAAAAAGTAGTGTTTAGTCTTGATTAGGTTAGAACAAAGGGAATCCCGACTCTGCCAGAGTGTTGATCTGGCTGCTTCCTTAACTTTTAGACTAAGGTTTTACGATTTGTGCAAATGAAAATGCTAAGCGTAGAGTAGTTGGTTCTCTTTAGAGCTTATACAAGTAATCTATGGCTTTTCCTCCCAGAAGCTCTTAATTGGACTAAAATACGTGCTGTTTTCAAACGTTTGAACGTTAAAATCATGTTGTTATGAAAAACAAATTTTTATATAATTTTGATATAGAGCCCGAGTTCAACTTTTTATTTTAATTTTTGGAGAAAGCATATATGTAAATATATATATATATATATATATATATATATATATATATATATAAGTTAAAAATGAAAAAATGAAAAAGAAAAATAAGAAAATGGAATGATATTGCAAAATGCAAAAATAGAATGATATTGCAAAATGCAATAAATTTTGATGTGGAGAAAATAAAGATGTGTATGTTAATAAATATGGTAAATTTGCTTTCTCTTAAATTTAAATCGGAAGTTGAACTCGGATTCGTCAATTTTGTATAAAAGTTAAACGGTAATTTAGTAGATTGTTGATTTCAAAGGCCCCGAAAGCTCCGGTATTATTCTCTGTGAGGTGTCAAAAGCCTGGTCACCTAAAACCAACTGGTTTGGGATGTGCCGAGAAGAAAGCCGTTACATGGAGTGATCTTGTCTTTGAGTCTCTAATCTCTAAATGATCGTTTGTTGCTATTTATTTAAGTATGTAATACTAGCGTAGTGGGAATATCCAAAATCTTTGAAATCGAAATTCCGCTGATTCCGGTACTATTCTCTGTGGGGTGTCAAAAGCCTGGTCACCTAAAACCAACTGGTTTGGGATGTGCCGAGAAGAAAGCCGCTACATGGAAAAGGCCCTTTTGATCCTTAGATTTTCGAGGTTCCCGGTAAATTAGTATTTGACTTAAACGAATAACAACCATAATAAATGTCGATTTTTGCGGTCAAAATTTTGAAAATTAGCACAGTCACCTATTTTATTAAATTGTGGGAGTGAAAAGTTAAGTTTCGGCTTACATAGATTATTAGTATAAGTAGTGTTAGCATTTTACAAAAACATTTGCACATTGAGTTTAGGCTTAGTTGGGAGTATAAAAATAGGATGACGATTACAATTCCCTGGAGACACCCATTTTGTGTGCATCCCGTTCCATGATACCATTTGTTGATAATCCAGCATTTATATAATTTTGTTTTAGTTTAAATTTCTCGCATTTAATAAAAAGTCAAAATGGGGTATACTTGGTCCTTTCATTACTTCACATGATCGGATTGCTAGGGACTAGCAATAGCTTAGTGTGGGGGATTGATGAGTGTGTAAATACTCATCATTTTATGCCCATTTTAGACCATAAAAATACTGAAAACAACCAAATAGACCAAATAATGTTGCAAATATTCGTGGTTTGTGTTTTTATGTGTTTCGGGTACAAGAGGATCGAAAACAGGGCAAAAACAGGCAAAAACCGAGCACAAGATTGGAAAAGCGTGAAAAGCCGGAACCGGGGAAGGAAATTATGGGTTTGGACCGGGATTTTGCTCAATTTGTCAAGAATAGTCCTTGGAAGTATTTTTCAGAAATTACAAGAATGGTCCTTGGGATATTCAGAATTGACATCAAAGGTCCCTCAATTTTCAGAGATTACATCATTGGTCCTTAAACCTTATCCCATTTCAACATTAATCCCTAAACCATTTTAACCTAAAAGAAATAAAACCCTTTAACCCTATCCAACCCAACCCTTAAACCCATTAAACCCCAAGCCCTATAACCAAAAAGCCCAACTTCCCAATTAAACCTGACCCCGTATTTTTAGCTATGTAGGGTATTCACAATGCAAGAAACACTTGTTTGAGGCCTTTAGATGGATCGAATGAAAGAAAACTTAGAGAGAGAAAGTGGGAACTTCTAGTGAGAGAAACACTATGTGTATTAGATTGAAAGTAATGAGAGTTCCAACCCTTCCCTTGTGTGGGAAGGGGTATTTATACTTACTACATAATATGCCCCTAGCGGGCTGTAGAGTGAGCTGACAGAGGGTAAAGACCCGACCCACTCCACAATACTAATAATAATAACTAAGCTACTAATAATATTACTGATAATCCTACGAGCTATGATGAACTAATAATTACTCGGGGTGACTGAGTCTTCAGCTGAATATTCATATTCCTAACAATCTCCCCCTAAGGGAGGTCACCCCAGAAGTAATGTTCTGAATTACAGCACTTCTTCCTTGGATCTTGACATCATAGCTCGTAATCATTGAATCTTCAATGTCATAGATTGTTGTGCAAACATCAGTGATCTAAAGATGACTTCTCTTTTGTCTTGGATGAACTTTGAGTAATCTTTGAAAGTATCATCCCACTTGAGTCTCCAAGTCATCTTTTAGTAGTAGGTCTCCATGTGATGAAATATACTTAGAACCGACGTGCTCACACTAATCAGGGTCATGATCTTCAGCATCAGAGTTAGCAGAAGCTGTGTTGAAGGTCTTTTGGTTGATCATGACTTCTTTGATGATGATGTGGTAGAGTGAACATGTGGTGATGGATTGGCATCTTTTCTGCAACCAGCTACAACAGCAACCAGCTACAGCATTCCACTGCTACAACTACCAGAGATTCCTGCATACGACAGTTAGCAATAATTCGACCGGTACTTACAAGTTTGGACTTCGAGATAGTCAACAGCATAGTGTGAAAACTCTCTCTAATCCTTACCATGACCGTTCCTAATCGAAAACCCACAGAGGGCTTTTTAAGATTTTACCGTAGTAAATCAACGATTAGGTGAGTCGCTGGAGATCACTCCACGACTGTAGACCGGTTGAAACCGCCGCGACCACTAAGCGTAATCCATGAGGAATTACCGAAGTGACCTGCTTTCAGGGCTGCTTGATGTTGACCCTGGCAGGAATTTCCATTCAATCATTGAGAATTACATTAGTAAATTCTCTCATAAATGTTCTGGCAGATTGCTAAGATCTGCGTAGGACTCATGAGTTTACAACTGGTGTCCTTAATGTTGAACAACCAGTGTAGAAATAATTCGTGTCCCTATGAGATCTTATTATGCATCTCGTGGCTCTAGACTCGATAGTGCGATTTGATTTAGTGAGCGGAGGCTGGAGAGGACTGCCACCTTTTCAATATCATCTAACTCGGAGTGAGAGAGACGATAGAAATGTATTGAACTCCGTGACAATTGAAACAAGAGTCCTTTGAGGGACCTTGAGTGGCTAGGGAGGGTTGTGCAGCGTATCACTGGGTCCATGATACTTTGTCTTCAATGCCAGCAATCAACTAAGTGATTCTGACAGCATATGTATTGACCCGGTTTCTGCCTAAGTTGTAAGGAGGGCTATTTCTTTTCACCCTTTCTCTTTACAATTCTTTTTCATTCTTCAACCCCTTCAGTGCTTACCGAGACTTCATAACTAACACCTTGTTGGGTTTGTTCCAGTGTTAGCTCCATCTCAGTCGGCACTCTTCCCTTAATCACACTTTTCTCCTTTTTAATCATACCTAAGGACTTCTACACTAACTAGTGGATTGTCCCTGGGTAGATCCCTCCGGCTCTGGCGGGATCGTGGGAACTTGAGCCTAACCTAACCATCCTTATAACTCCATGCATTAATTAAAATGGTCGGTCTTTGGTATTCATCCACGATTGCCAAACCCAATCTTTGAAAAATCTCTCAAAGTGTTCATGATTCTGAAACACATTTTTGCAAACACTTGAGAGTTTTATATTTTTCAAATGCTCCCCCTCAACACGTGCTCAAGTGTTTTAATTATAAATTTGCACATGTCGGGTGAAGCTTGCACTTTTGAATTGATTAACTTTCAGTGAACATGAACGATTCGAGACACGCTTACATCACTAGTTAGACCAGCTTGAAATTATTACCCGGCCTGGTCAAGTCCACAGAAAGTTTCTCGAAACGGTACACTCTACTCAGACACATCCTTTTCGAGACACGCTTACATCACTGGTTAGACCAGCTTGAAATTATTACCCGTCCAGGATATGTCCTTTCGATTGATGACAACTTTGTGTTTCATCAATTCATTGGTTAAGTCTGAGATACGCTCAACTGAGATGCCAAATCCTTTTTGTTTTGTTAAAACCATTTGCTCCCCCTCAATATGTGCATCGATATAAGAAAATTTTTCGCACATATGGAAGAGCTTGTGTTTATGACCAAAACATTTTGCTCCCCCTCAATATGTGCCTTGATATACAAAATGGTTTAGCACATACGGGAGAGCTTACACTAACATCCAAATCATCACATTTTATCAGAATTTCCTATTTAAATCACATTCTCTCCCCCGATCAAAAATTTCAAACCATTTGAGATTTGTAATCCCAAGTGATTTAAATAAGTTTAGAAAATTAGGGAGAAAATGTGGTCAGGTTTAAATGTAATCTGATTTTGGAGCATACTATGCTCCCCCTTAAACCACGAGAGAGTGTCACTGCTGATGTTGCACAAATTTGGCAAGGTATCAAAAATTTGAACAAGTACTCTCCCCCTTAATTAATGACCCATATTCTATTAAAAGAGCTGTAGTCATTCAATTAAGCGATAAGTATTTGTGAAAATTTTACTTCAATTTACCACCTTGTGTAACATCAAGACTCTCTAGAAGAATCAAACAAGATAAAGAGTCTTGATGAAAAAGAAGACTTCTCTTCTTATACACGACAAGACGCACTGAAACGTACATCAAGTCGGGGAAACATGGATATAAAGTAATCCATGCCCAGGTGAACATCACCCGGTTGGAGGAACAGCTGTCCTTATGGCGACATGCTTTCCCCAATGTACAGCGTGGGTTGCAGTATGAAGTAACTGCAAGCCATTAAGACATGTTTTAACTGATTAGTATAACTTCTGCTCAAGCTTTATTTAAGAATCCGTGCCATTGTTGAATGAAATTTCTAGATCCGTAAATGTTATCGATAAACAGAAGACATGCCTAGGTAGGACTATTTTTGGTATTTTCTGATTTTTCAATTTTTATGGTTTTTATAGGTTTTATATTTTTGTATTTTTCTTTTTGATTTAAGATATATACGACTATGTACAAGGATATAAGAAGACAATCCTTTACTCCTCCTTTTCTTCCTGAAGACACTTGAGGGTTTCAGGAGTCATGCTTTTCATGCCAAGGCGTGGGAGAATAAACTGAAACCTTTCTCTTGGGAGGGCCTTGGTGAAGATGTCAGCTAACTGAAACTCTGTCCTCACGAAGTATAGTTCCACAATTCCTTTTTCCACTTGTTCCCTGATGAAGTGATGCCTGATGTCGATGTGTTTTGACCTGGAGTGCTGAACATTGTTACAACAAAGAGCAATGGCGCTTTTGTTGTCGCAATATAGGGGAATTTTGTTGTATGAGAATCCATAGTCCGAAAGTTGTGATCGCATCCATAGGATTTGTGCACAACAAGCAGACATGGCAATGTACTCAGCTTCAGTAGATGATATGGAAGTACTCATCTGCTTCTTAGAAGACCAACTAACTAACTTTTCCCCTAAAAACTGAGCTCCTCCTGAAGTACTTCGACGAGTGTCTTGACATCCCGCATGATCAGCATCCGCGTAAGCCGTTAACTCCATTGCAGTGTCCTTAGGATACCAGAGGCCCATATGAACCGTGCCTTAAAGATATCGAAAGATCCTTTTCACTGCTTCAACATGCTTCTTGGTTGGTCTGGATTGATACCGAGCACACATACACACAGCAAACAGAAGATCTGGTCTGCTAGCTGTGATGTACATCAAAGATCCAATCATGCTTCGATATTTCGTTATATCCACTGGAATCCCTGAAGGATCTTCATCCAGCTTCGTTCTATCAACCATAGGAGTGTCAACAGGTTCACTTGAATAAAATCCAAACTTTTTCAAGATCTCGTTGGCGTATTTGGATTGATTAATGAATATGCCACCGGGACTTTGAGAAACTTGTAATCCTAAGAAGAATGACATTTGTCCCATCATAGACATTTGGAACTTGGAATTCATCTCTTTTGAAAAACTATCACATTCACTAGGATCTGTTGAAGCAAAGATGATATCATCTACATAGATCTGAACTAGTAGTAGATGGTTTCTTGACTTCCTGGTGAATAGTGTAGGATCAACAACACCCTTGGAGAATCCATTCACTAGGAGGAACTTGGACAATGTATCGTACCATGCCCTTGGCGCCTGTTTTAACCCATAAAGAGCCTTCTTCAAACTGTAAACATGAGTAGGATGTTCAGTATCCACGAATCCTTCTGGTTGACTCACATAAACTTCTTCCTTTAAGTCACCATTCAAGAATGCCGTTTTGACATCCATCTGGTAGACTATCATATTTCGACTAGCAGCATTTGCCAGGAAGATTCTTATAGCTTCAATTCTAGCAACCGGAGCAAACGATTCTTCAAAATCAATGCCCTCTTCTTGTCTGAACCCTTTAGCAACTAGCCGTGCCTTGTTCTTTAACACATCACCATACTCATCAAGCTTCACTTTGAAGATCCACTTTAAAGCAATGATCATTGCAAGTTCTGGAGGAGGCACTAATTCCCATACTTCAAGTCGATCAAATTCATGGATTTCATCCTGCATAGCCTGGAACCAGCAATCTTTAGTCATTGCTTCTTTGGCATCTTTTGGTTCGACTTTGGACAGTACAGAATTGAAGAAGCACCATAGTGCATCAGTGGCTAGTTGATTACGTGTGGATACTGGACGTGAGGGATTGCCTATGATGTTGTCGATTGGATGATCACTGGTCCATTTCCTGAGATGGTCGTGAGGTTGAGGGTTATGAACAGACGTAGCAGTGCTGTGTCCTTCAAGTGAGGATGTGTCTGATGAATGTTCAGGAGCAAATATGTTTTCAAAAGGAACCTCATCAACAGGAGCAAAAGGATTAACTTCCAATGAATTATTATCTGAAGATTCTTGTATTACTGGAGAAGTTTGAGCGTTTGATGATGAAGGCGATTGACTGGCAGCTGGAGCATTGTGACTGACTGATATTGAAGCTGTAGGGCCTTCTGAACCTTGTGGGGCTTGAACCTCAGCCATAGGAAGTACAGCAGGTTCACTTGGGATGGTTCCATTCGTTGGCTCAAAGTATTCATCAAACATAGGATCAAATAACTTCTTTAACTCCTCGCACGTAGGTGGCACATAAGAATCTGCAAGCGTGGAATTCTGTACAAGTCCTGAACTAATGGGTCCAGGAGACAAAAGGTTAAGATCGGGTCCAGAACTAATTTGTCCTGAAGCAGGTTGCTCACTCAGCTCATCGAACGTAACATGAATGGTTTCCATAATTTTACGGTTCTCTTATTGTAGATTCGATACCCTTTACTGTCTGGTGCGTATCCAACAAAAATACCTACATCTGCTTTAGCTCTTAACTTTCCCAAGTCTTGACTATCGTTAGTTGGGTAGCAAAGTGCACCAAACACACGGAGAAAGGAAAGATCTGGTTTCTTGTTATGAATTAACTCAAAGGGAGTCTTCTCATGAACCGGATGAATTAGGGATCGGTTTTGAGTGTAACATGCTGTTGCAATAGCCTCTGCCCAGAGAAACATCGGTGTCTTTGAAAATATAAGCATAGTTCTTGCAGCCTCCACCAGAGTACGGTTCTTTCGTTCAACCACTCCGTTCTGTTGAGGAGTGCGAGGGATACTTTTCTGATGCGTGATGCCAATACTTTCATAGAAATTACGGAGTTGTTGGTTAACAAACTCAGTACTATTATCAGTGCGGATGATTCTGACAGTTTTATCGAGCCTTACTTGCAGCTGTTTTATCAGTTTAATGATAACCTCTGGAGTTTCGTCCTTGGTTCTCAAAAACTTTACCCATGTGAACCGAGAATAATCATCTACTATCACCAGAACGTACTTCTTTCCATTTATGGTTTGTATTCTCATTGGACCGCACAAGTCCATGTGGAGGGTATGAAGAACTTCCAAGTTGGTGTTGATGGTTTTAGGCTTGTGGGTTTGTTTCTTGCTTTTACCCAGTTGACATGCAGAGCAGAGATGATCTTTCTCATATTTCAGTCTGGGCATCCCTCTAACAAGATCTTTACGGGAAAGATTATTTATGGTACCGAAGTTCAAGTGGTTCAAACGACGATGCCACAGCCATGATTTTGTTTTAGAGGCTTTAGAAAGCAAGCATATGGGAGAGGACTTCAACATTTCTTCAATCGATATATTGTATAGATTGGTGCCCCGACTGCCCTTGAGGAGATCTATACCATCCAATTCTCTGACGAAACATGTATGCTTTCTGAAAGCCACTTCCAGATCTGAATCACAAAATTGACCCACAGAAAACAGATTGTGCCCTAGTCCTTCCACATAATATACTCTTGAGATTACACTGTCACCAAACACATAATCTCCATAACCCATAATAGCACCAAAGTGGTCGTTCCCAAATCTAACTGTCCCGATAAATTTTTTCACGAAGTTCTTGAGCCGCGAGCGATCCCCAGTCATATGTTTTGAGCAGCCTAAGTCCAAATACCACAGGACGATTTGTACGACCTGCATTTGAAGCCAGACAACAATGGATAACTGAAAAATGTGGATCCCCAAGTGCAATTGGGGTCCGTTTGGTCAGCACACACATATTCAGGAACCACAGATTTCACAGATGCTACTGTCTTTACTGAGGAGACAGAACTAGAGGCAGGACAAGACCTAGATGGAAGGCATTGTGACTCTAAAGACAGGATTCTACCAGTTGGTCTCCATTCCTTATTCATCACAATTTTATGCATATTCATTTTAGGTAATGATCTCTGTTTTCCTAAATTGAATTTCCTTCCAGTGGGTCTCCATTCCTTAACTTTCACAATTTTATGCTTATTCATTTTAGGTAACGTGCACTGTTTTCCTAAATTGAATTTCCTTCCAGTGGGTCTCCATTGATAGCCTATGCTAGCAAATGTTTTTCCTGTTGCTTTCCAAACCTTTTTGCATGCTTCAGTTATCCTACCATTCTTAACATGGGATGATGCAGAAGACATCAAGAAAGACACAACACATTCATCATGATTAGCAGAAATTAAACAATTGTCGCATGTTTTACAGATAGCATTAGAATTTGAATTAATTACAGTACTTTTGATACTAGAATCAACACGATTCATCCTACTCATTGCAAACTTATTGTTCCTAGGTTGGGCTTCTACATTCTTCAAGTGATCATTCTTAGCTGGCGCAGTCCTATCCTTTCTTGCATTTCCTCTAGACCTTGACCCGCTAGCTTGGGTGTCACTTTTTACTCCTGTAGAAGCATCGAAGGTAACATTAGTTTGTTTTTCTGTCACATGCCTTCCTGATAATGATGTGTTGGGTTCTGATGTTTTAGGTGGTAGATCAAAGGCTACATGCTTGTTCTTAACATTGGATGATGATGCAACAAATCTATCTCTATGGCAGCTAAACTTAGGAATTGAGCCTATGGCATATTCTAAGTTTTCCTGAATCCTTTTCGTGAGTTTGCAAGCATAGACAACTGCCCTATCAAGTGGCTTATCAGTCCTATCCTCTTCAACTACCTCACGAAGTGTGTCAAGGCCCTCTCTAAGATGATCGAGATATGTTTGATGGGCAAAGCTGTTATTTCTAAGCTTAAACGGAATACGCCCAACATCAACATCATACTTTTTACTATCAGTAGCCTTTCGTGCATCACAATTACAAGTGGTGCATGGCATTTTACCTTTCACCCGAACCTTCAGATTCTCAATTTCATTTGTCAAAGAGGTTATTTGATCATTGTGATTGCTTCTTGTAACTTTAATAGAATCATATAACTCTTTGAAGTGTTGTTTAACCTTTGAATTTTCTTCTCGATAACACTCATTTTCATAATGTAACTTATTTATGGTGTTTTGATATTGAAAATTCTGAGAATCTGAAGACGAAGGTTTATTGGTGCCATATACTTCACACTTGTTGGATTTCAATTGGGCAATTTGGGCCCTCAGTAGTCGAATCGTGTTCGTGTGAGCTTGAATTGTCTCATCTCGTTTGCTTAATTCAAAATAAGTATCAAATTCAGGAGCATCCAAGGATGTCTTGTCATTTGATATTTTATGTTTTTCATTTAAATGTTGATATTTCAATTGCAAATTAAGATATTCAACTTCCAATTTTGAAAAATGTTTAACCATATTATCATGGTCATCATTTTGAATTTTTTCAAGCAATTTTAAATTCTCCCCCTCAAGCTCAACAACACGATTCTGGGTGACATTTAACGCAATAGCATACTCATTAAATTGACAAGCAGACAATGCAGAATCAGTGACAGTGTAAAATACATATTGTGCAATACATTTAGCAATCAAGTTGTCGTTAGTAATGAGTATGTTTTTTCTTTCAATCTCTCGACTCTTAAGTTCTATTGCATGTTCATTCACCTCATTTTCCATATCTTTAAACACTACTTCCATTTCTTTTATTTCGGCTTTAAGGGCAGTTTGCAACCCTTCAAAGTGTTCTTTAAGTAGTTTAAAGAATGGCATGACCTCAGTTAAGTAACACCTTTTTGCATGTTCAAAACATCTTTCACCCTCAGTAATACCGGAGGGTGTGATTCTCTTCTTACATGTTTTATCGAAATCAGCAAACAGTTGCCAAAGCACATATAAGCTAATAAAAGTTTTGCATTCAGTGGGAAGAGACAAAGGCACTAAATTCCTAGGTGTATTGGGAGGATACACCGTTATGGACGCAACTTTTCTAATGAGGGGGGTGTTGGCCTTAAGTTTTTCTACCTTAAGTTTTTCATTATCTTGTTTCCAGAAAATCTGTTCAGGTGTTAACTTCTTTTGAGGAGCAAACACAGTCAAACGATTTTCCCTATAATAATCATGGGGCTTGACTATTATTCGTCTGACTATGCACTCGGGATCCCTCATTTTCTCATTCATTTTTTCCGTCGTTCTATCACTTATCTCATCCTCTTCATTTGTGTAGATATGCTCAGGTTGGTCATGAATAGGCATAAGCATCACATTACCATCATATAGGGCTGGTTGAAGTACTTTCATGTCCCTAAGGATGGTTGACTTAGGTTCACCTATCATGATTTTACTATGCTTATCACTCAACTTTCTGTGCTTATGAATCATTTGAGCAGTTTGTATGGTTTGATTTTGTGTGTACAACTTATCTTCAAGCTTATTTTTTAACGTCTTGAGTCTAGAGAAATCATTTAAAAGAGTTGTTTCTTTTTGTTTGAATTCTTGCTTAAGTGTAGTTACACACTTTTGTGCTTCCTGTTTTTGTTTGACTGACTGTTCTAGCTGACTTTTCAAAGAACTCAACTCTAATTTTAATGTTTCTTCTCTCACTCTAGACTCTTTAATAAGTGTACTCATTTGACCTTCTAATTTCTGCTCACGATCATTAAGCTCAAACTTAGCACGCTGTTCATACATAGCCACTTGATCTTTATAGATGTTTAGTCTAGTGATCAAGTTATCATCAGGGACAGGCAATTTGTTCTCATGGCACTCGCATGCATTATCTATATTACCCGCATTATCTAAGGCACATACATTACTCATAACACAAACATTATTATTGACAAAAGATTCACCATTTGGTACATCAGGCGAGTTGTTGTGATTCAAATACTGTTCATATGAAATAATATTGCTATTTTCCATGTCAACATTACTTGAGTCAGAAACATCTGCCTGATGTACTTCTTTGGGATTCTTTTGTCCCTCGACAATATTATATGTGTCATAAATTTTTAGTACCTCAGATATCACGGATGCATTAGAAGGACCAGCTTGACGGGGAGATGAGACCAGGGAAGACAAGTTAGCCATGAAGATTGTTTGAGCCGTAGGTTCATCATCTACA
This sequence comes from Artemisia tridentata subsp. tridentata, assembly GCA_021014915.2. NCBI lineage: Eukaryota > Viridiplantae > Streptophyta > Magnoliopsida > Asterales > Asteraceae > Artemisia > Artemisia tridentata. The sequence continues at coordinate 449,849,673 of CP139508.1, forward strand.
TCAGAGTCATATGCATCACAGTCATCTGCCTTGAAGATGTTAGGATCATTAAGTGCTAGATCCTGAACAGGTTTCTCATCCACATCTTCATCAAAAGTATTTCCTCCATCTCCTGCCAAGAACAATAACTCTTCCTCATCCAATACAGCTCCATTCTCTTGAGCTTGCATTAACAGCATCTTGTCTTTGAAGTAATCTGAGTTCTGAGGACGTTTAGGTTGATTGCAGTTTCTAGCAATGTGTCCAAGCCCCCCACAATTATAACACTTGATCTGTTTCCCTTGCCCCTGATTGGCATTCCCTGCTCTATTCTGCACATAACCTCGGCCCATGTTTCTACCAGCTCTCCCTTGCACATTCTGAACCACAATTTTCCCATCCTCCACCATTGCTAGATTGCGTGGGTTGGATGAATTCCTTAACTGATTGTTGGTCTGAGGGAGTGATGCTTGAAACTGTTGAACCAGTAATGAAACTTGATTGGTGAGGTTGTCAATCATTTTGTTGGTCTGAGAGTAGCCTGAGTCAAGTTGAGAGCTCATAGCAGGTACTTGTGAGTGAAGTTGATGATAGCTTGGGTTGGATGATGATTGGATTGTCGGTTGAACATTTGTCATGAACGCCAGTGGATCATTTGTAGTTGAAGGACTTAACTTTTCTCTCAGCACCCGATCATAGACAGCATGCTTCTCATGTTGTTGCAGGTAGGCATACAGCTGTTCATAGTTGGTATCCCTTAAACCTTTGTTGAGTTTGACAACAGTAACAAATCTGTCCCATTCAGGAGTCATGTTGTTCACAAACTTTGAGTTTAGTTGGATATTGGGCATAGTCATTCTGATCATCCTCATATCATTCACCAACTTATGAAATCTCACATAGTAGTCTGTGACATTTTCTCCTGGATTCATTTTGAAATGCTCGAACTCATCATACAGCTGTGACTCACGATCTTCCTTTGTGAGTTCTGACCCTGCTAACAACATTTTAACGTTGTCCCACACAGCTTTGGCTTCAGTGTTGAAATTGATGAGCTTGTATACATCCTTTGGAAGACCTTGAATGACTATGTTTGAGGCTCTAATGTCGGCATCATACCTCTTCTTTTCTTCTTCATTAAGATCATTGTAGTTTCTAGGTCTGTCTATGCCCCAAGTCACAGTCCCATCTTCACCAGTTGTAACAACATCTTTGGTGGTACCCATCTGATATGGTCCATCGTCAATTGACTTAAGAATGTTAACTCCATTATCTTTTCCCAAGCAGTAAAGTCTTATCCGTTGTGCCCAAGACTCATAATCCGTCCTATCTAGCATAGGTGGACGAGTGTCAGATCCTGCTGCTTGAATATCTTCTGATGATGTGTTAGATGTGGTAGCCATAGTAACTACGGGATTTTACAGATCTTGTGATTTAACCGAGAAATCGAATCTTTCGCGGGAATTTCTAAAATCACCAAGACACAAACCACCTAGACAAATAGCACTCTTGAGGATACAAACCGCCTAGACAAACCGCGTAGACACAAACCGAGTTCACACTGCAGAGACAAACCGCGTAGACACAAACCGAGTTCACACTGGAGAGACAAACCGCGTTGATACAAACCGAGTACACGCTGCAAAGACAAACCGCGTAGACACAAACCGAGTTCACGCTGGAGAGACAAACCGCGTTGATACAAACCGCATACACACCTCAGAGACAAACCGCGTAGACACAAACCGAGTTCACGCTGCAGATACAAACCGCGTAGACACAAACCGAGTTCACGCTGGAGATACAAACCGCGTTGACACAAACCGAGTTCACGCTGCTTATACAAACCGCGTAGACACAAACCGAGTTCACGCTGGAGATACAAACCGCGTTGACACAAACCGAGTTCACGCTGCAGAGACAAACCGCGTTGACACAAACCGCGTACGCACCTTAGAGACAAACCGCGTTGGCACAAACTTCCAAACACGTCGCTTTCAATGCTGTTTGTCCTTTTGCCTAAACTAGTAATAGGACAAGCCGCGTTATCGATGGGACACAAACCGCGTTCAAGAACACTACCAGATTACACAAACCGCATCCAAGAACACTTGAAAGAAAAACACTCGAATCACCCAACAACACCACACAAACCTTAAATCTGTGAATCCAAGCACTAAATACTACTCTTATACTATTCCTAAGCTAGAAAGTACAAGGTATAACAACTTCTAATCACTAAACAAAGCACAAAATGAAATATTAGTAACTTTTCAAATCGAACACAAAAGCCTCAAAAACTAAACAAATCCGTGAATACCAACTCTCATGGACCTAACCATGGCTCTTGATACCAATTGTAGGGTATTCACAATGCAAGAAACACTTGTTTGAGGCCTTTAGATGGATCGAATGAAAGAAAACTTAGAGAGAGAAAGTGGGAACTTCTAGTGAGAGAAACACTATGTGTATTAGATTGAAAGTAATGAGAGTTCCAACCCTTCCCTTGTGTGGGAAGGGGTATTTATACTTACTACATAATATGCCCCTAGCGGGCTGTAGAGTGAGCTGACAGAGGGTAAAGACCCGACCCACTCCACAATACTAATAATAATAACTAAGCTACTAATAATATTACTGATAATCCTACGAGCTATGATGAACTAATAATTACTCGGGGTGACCGAGTCTTCAGCTGAATATTCATATTCCTAACAAGCTAAACACTCAGTCAAACCCACAAAGTCAAAACCACTCACCTTTCTCCTTTCCCACAAAACCCGCCAAAACCAGGATACCACCCATGTCCTTCCCTACCTCACCAGACAACTTTGTCCCCTATTTTCACCTACACACGCCAACCCTCCTCCTCACCTAGCTAGCCCTTCCCACGTGCTCGTACTTAGCTAAAATCCCACATGCTAGTTTTCCCGCCAAAACACAAATCAACGATTGAGATTAAACCAATCCTATCCAACGGTGGGGATTGAGAGAGAAGACCCAGGGGAGACTTTTTGATTGGTATTTAAGAAGAAAGAAGACACAGAGAAAATTGTCACTAGTCTTAGACCATTTTCGTAGTGTAGAGAAATAGTTAAATTCTGTTTTAAGCTTATTGTTCTTTAAGAATTCTGTTTTACCTAAATTTAAGATTTGTAACTTTAATTTCACATCTCAGTTCTAGTTTCAGCTTCAAAAACCTTGTACTCATTTGATGTTATTTCAAGTTTAATTCAGTGATTCGAAATTGTTGTTGTTAAGATTTCCACAGCCTTCTGTTATGCTCCCTTTAGCTTATATTAAGTCATGTTAAGCTTATTGTTAATTCATTTGGTTTAATTCAGTTAAAATTGCAAAAGTCAAAAACTGGTCAACAAAAGTCAAAATGCTTATTTGTTGAATTTTTTGCTTATTGGGGATTACCTAGTGCCTTTTTAGGGTGTAATTTAGTTGTTCACTCTTCTGTTTTTAGAATTTTAGCTTAATTTGATCTATTTCAAGTTTTGAACACCAAGACAGTCAACACTAAGGGCTGTTTGGCACAGTTTGATTATGGGTCAAAATAGCCTTGTTACTGTTCATATGCTAGTTTCTTAAGTTTGTTTGAGCTTATTTGAGGCATGATAAGCTGTTTTCAGTTCACTTTGAGTATTATTTGAGCCTTTTGTAGATATCTAGTAGCTAGTGAAAATTTAGACCCTAACTGCTTCTTATAAGCTTGAATTAGCTGTGCTTGAGTTTTTGCTACTTTTTGCATTTTGTTAGTTCTTTCTGATCATCTTTAGTATTGGTTAAAGTCCCATGCGGTTTTGCATAGCTGAGGTACAAAACAACCCACACCAAGATAAGCAGCCCTGCACAATAGCCTAGCCTTACTCAGCTTTTTGCTAGTTCATCAACTGCTTATTCCCTTGTGAGTTCTGATTAAATTTTGGTTTACAAGTTGTTAGTAGTATAGGGTTTATGTTTCTGGAATTAGTTTCCACTTTTTAGCTCATTAGCTAGTTTATTTTTACTCTGCAAGTTCCCCCATTTGGCCTGATCCAACCTGCACTCAGTTTTTTGGATTTTAGACCACCTGATCTAGCACAGATTTAGGGTAGCAATTGGTGAAATATTTTGGGCAATTTTAGTTTAAGTGTAGCCTGTAGTGTAATGATCATGTTTCTGCTTTTGGATTTGCACAATAAGCTTTTTCCTAGCTTATAATTAAGCTGCAAATTGGCTTCTCTGTCCATTTTGCTTCTGTCTCAGTATGTACTGATCAGCAGATTAATCTGCTTATTGCTTCTGCTTATTGGATCTTTTTCAGTTGGTTTAAGCTTCAGTTAGTCTGTTTTATCATATTTTAGCTTTTGGTAATTTTTGGTCAAGTTTTGCTTATTTTTAGCTTATTTTGAAACTGTTTATTAGCCCAAAACAGCTTATTAGGTTTAGATAAGATCTAATTTTATTTTTCCTAGCTTTTAAATATTAATTTAGATTTACTTGAATTTTTCCAGATTTTTCTGTTTTCATTTTCTATTTTTAAATCATTTTAATAGTTTAAATTAGTTTTAAAATAATAATAATTAATTAAAAAGTCAAAAAAATGTAATTCTTTTTTATAAAATTTTCTTTTATCATTTAGGATTTTAGAAAAATAGATTTGATCTCGTAGAGTTTATATTTCTTAGTTTTGACGTTTTTAGTTTCGTTCTTAGTCCCGTTTTTAGTTAATTCGCGTTTTTAAGTTTTTCTTTCACGTTTTTAAGCACGTATCCCTTAGATAATTGTTTTTATTTTCTTTTAAATCGTTTTTATTTTAAGTTCACATATCTTAGATTAGAAAACCAAAATCCCTTTTTATTCACCATTCAAACACGTGCACGATTCGAGACGACGAATTCCATTCAGCTTTCGTTGGGGATAACGACCCGGGAATACAACTTCCACTGTGTTCCTTTGGGAAAAATAATGTATTGATTCCGGCGAATCAATTTATCTCATAGCTTATCTAATAGATTTCCAAATTTCAGTATTCTAGACTCATTTTAACAGTTTTTATTGCAATTCTTCGTAAAAGGATCTTTTTGTTGTTATTTTTAAGTCCAATAGAGTCAATTAAGTATGTTTCAAAATTCTGAGTTAGTGTCCAAAATTAACAAGTCCATTTGAGGCATTTTTCATGTTTTGTGTCAAAGTGTCAAAAATTCCATATTCTGACTTATCTGCCTTCATATCAGATAAAATTTAGGAGTCAAAAGTGTTTGAAAATGCATAGAAAGTAGATTTAGATCTTATTTGGTTGCTTATCTACAAGTTCCAACAGCTTTTGCATATTTAGCTTTTGGTTCACTAGCTTAAAATTAAGCTTGAAACAGCCTCCTCAGGCTGTTTGGTGTCCTGTACACTCTCCAGTGTTCTGTGTTGGCTTTTTCTTAAGGCTTTATCTACTTATCTAGTATTGCTCTTTGATTGATTTTTGGCCTGTGGATAGCTTATAATATAAGCTTTAGATATCTGAGCTTGTTTTGGACTTTGGAGCTTATTTATAAGCTTTAATCAGCTCTGCAAGTACCCTTCAGAGGCTGTTTGGTTCAAGCTTGACTCAGGTTTTGCTTATTGATTGTTTTAGATTCTCAGCTTATTAGTACCTTATATCTAGGTTGTTTTAGCTTGTTTAGGATAGGTTTAGATAGTAGTAGCTTATTTGCACCTTTTCCTTTAGCTTATAACTCTTTTAGATTGCCTTTTAGTTCACCAATTTTTCCTTTTAAGCTTTTCATAATTTGTAGTTTAAAATTCCAAAAATCTCATATTTTCACTATTCACGACACAAATCACGACTCGAAATCACAAGTTCCATTCATTCCTTCGTTGGGAAAACGACTCGGGAATACATATTGCCTTTGTATTTCTTTGGAGTATAATTGTAACAATCAATTTTTGGCGCCACTGCCGAGGAAGGTTTGAAGTGAATTTTTGATTCCCGTTCGACGATTCGTGTTTCGAAGACCCTTCCTCGAGAAGTTATCGTTTTTCTTGTGAATATTTTTCAAAAATATCAAACAAAAAAAATTAAAAATCACAAACACTTTTCCTAAAGTGTTTAAAATACCAAAAAAAAAAAAAAAAAAAAAAAAAAAAAAAAAAAAAAAAAAAATCGTGAAGTTAAGTGTTTCGGATTACTTTTAGAGTATAACCTATACAAGGGGTTTAAGGAGGTTTTGACATTAAATTGCAAACCGAAAAGAGATCCATTCTTCTCTTCCGCCACTCTGCGAGTAGTCTAAAAAGAAAACGAACATCGATTGACGAATCGAATGCAAAAATATTGTTTTCCAAGTTTTTCTTAAATATAAAAACCCAATTTTTTTTTTAAAATTTTGTATTTCTTTTAAATTTTGATTTCTTTTTGGTGTATGAACACCCGTTCATCCTCAAACGATCTTCTTTCTCCTCTTTCCGATCCCGAAAGAGTGATTCGTCAAAATCACCGAATTTATTTTTCAAATTTAGATCATTTTGAAGAAATGAATAACGATCAAAACATGATGCACCCGTGATCGATTAAAATCAATACGTTATTTTTCCAAGGAAACACAAGTGAAGTATGTGTAACCCGGTTCGTTATCCCCGATGAAGGATGAATGGAATTTGTGAAATCGGGTTTGTGAATCGTGTTTGAAATATGAAAATGGAGAGATTTTGGATTTTGATTAAATTTACAACTACGGGAAGCATAAATAGGCTATGGGAAACTTAAGATACAAGTCTACAAAGCATAAATTAGCAAAACGTAACAAATAACGAAATTAAAAAAAAGGGGAAAACGCGAGACTAAAACGTGAAATCTAAAAATATTAATCCTAGGAATTCCAAATTAATTTTCCTACGTCCTAAAATTAAAAAAGAAAATTTTAGAAAAAAGAATTATATTTTTTTGACTTTTTAATTATTTATTATGAATTAAAACTAATAGAAACTAATTAAATGATTTAAAAATAGTAAACTGATTTGGAAAATTATGAAACTTTTCAGAAAAATCTTAAATGATATTTAGAAGCTAGGAAAAATGAAATTAGAACTTTGCTAAACACTCATAAGCAGTTTGGGCAAATAAGCAGTTTCAAAAAGCACTTAAAATTAGCACTTCAGTACAAAAAAATTACCAAAAGCTAGAAAACAGATAAACACACTATTTGAAGCTTAAAACAACTTAATAAGACCAAAGAATTCTCTTGGCATAAGCCAATAAGCAGTTTAGTGCAGTAACCAAATTAGGCCAAGAACAATCATCAAACAGCCCTCTATCAGCTGCTCTAAAAGCTAGATAAGAGCTTATTGGGGGAAACCAAAAGCAAAATCTAAAAGCTGATACAACAAACTACTTATAAACCAAAAATGCCCAATTTTTAAAACCAATTGCTTATCTAATTTGTACCAAGATCAGATGCACATGAACACCAAAAATTTGTTGCAGACCTGAGCAGTCTAATGGGGGAACTTGTAGACAAGGTTTAAGCTATTAGATAAGCTTCAAAGTGGAAACTAAGCTCATAACCTAAAAGCTACTACTACAAGCTATTCAGAAAACCAAATTTCAATCAAAGAGAACAAGGGAATAAGCAGTTATGGAGCAAGCAAAAAGCTGAGAACAACAGCTTATGTGCAGGTCTGCACAGTCTATGCTGATGCAGCAGAATGGGTAATTAGACCTCAACTCTTATCAATACTAAATGGATCAAGACCAACTTTTGTAAATTCACTTTAACCTCTAATAGGAACTTAGAAATACCAACAAGAAAGATCAAATAAGCCTCAGCTTGTTCTGAGCTTATAAAAGCAGTTTATGTTCCAATATTTCACTTATCAACTAAAAACCTCAAAAGTTATCAAGGCAACTTAAGAACTAGCAACTACAGTTTATCTATCCTCCAATAAGCTCAGTCAAACTTCAGCTCATAGTAAATGAATAGTGACAACCAATTTTTGACCTAAACAGTTCTAATCCCAACACCACTTAATAAAGCTGAATTTGCAATTTTACACTACATTCACCAATATAAGCTATAAAAACTAATAACTACTGATTACCTAGCTCATTTATCACCCAATAAGCAACTTTCAATTGCAAATAAGCACTTAGTGAGCTATAAGCTATTTTGGCTGTTTTGATCTTTTTTAAATACAACTAGAGTTAAACTACTAAGACTTAGCAAATTATACTCACATATCAACTGAGAAGACTTATAAGAACATAAATCATCAATAAGAATACAATTAAGCACATGAACAGTAGCCTTTGACTCTCATTGACCAAATAAGAAAACTAAATTTTCATTAACTGAAGTTGTAAATTACAATGCTGAAAGATAAAAAATACAATACCTTAACTAATTTTTAGCTAAATTAATCCTGCCTATCTAAGGCTTACATATGACCTATTTATACTAAGAATGAGAAAACTAAGGGTCTTCAGCCTTGTGCTTTTTCTGTGAGATAAAACATCAACAAAAAAACTCTTGTGCTTCTTTGAACAAATCCCAGCCCTTGGATAAAACATGGAATGATCTCAGCCCTTTAAATTGGTTTTGGCGCCCAAACAATCACACGGATTGGTGACATGGAGGAGGGGGTGAGAGGTAAGAAGGGTAGGGTGGCTGGTAGGTTATGGGGAGTGGGAGAGGGGAGACAATCTTGTCTCACAAAGGTACGGTGATGGTGACTGGAGTTTTTGGCGGGCTTTTGGGAAAGAAGAAAAGAAGGATTGACCGGGTCAATCGTTTTGGTTAACTCAAAAGGAAGAAAGGCCGGGTTTGGGCTGGTTAATGTGGGCTTTGGTATTTGGGTTTTTTTTTAGGATCTAGTTTAAGGTTTAATGGTTAAGGGTTTAAACATGGATTTGGGGTTAATTAAATATGGGCTAACTTGGCCCATATAAATGGGTCGAGTCGGCCTATAAAAAATGGTTTCGGTTACAGTTTTCCATGCTCATTCCAAAATCATATCCCGGGGTTGACTTTGACTCCGTCTTGATTTAGACCAAATGCACAGTTGTTGTCGAGTCTATCCAAAAATGCTCGTTTTCGCTCCGTTTTCAATCTTTTGTACCTGAAATGCATAAAAACACAAACCAAGGATATCTGCAGTATAATTTGGTGTATTTGGCCGTTTTTGGTTATTTTTGTGTCTTTTATGGGTGTAAAATGATGAGTATTTACACACTCATCAATCCCCCACACTAAACTATTGCTAGTCCCTAGCAATCCGATCATATAAAGTAATGAAAGGATCAAAAGAATACCAAGTATACCCCGTTTCGACTTTTTATTTAATGCGAGAAATTTAAACTTAGGACAAAATAGACAACATGCTTGATTTCCAAAAATGGTATCATGGAACGGGATTCACACAAAATGGGTGTCTCCAGGGAATTGTAATCGTCATCCTCTTTTTTATACTCCCAACTAAGCTTAAACTCATTGTGCAAACGTTTTTGTAAAATGCTAACACTACTTATACTAATAATCTATGTAAGTCGAGACTTAACTTTTCACTCCCATATTTATTAAAATTAGGCGAATGTGCTTGATTTTCAAAATTTTGATTACAAAAATCGATGTTTAAATAAGATTTCGATTAATACTAGTTGAAAAGATGGATTTAAAATTCACAACAAGCAAGTTTCAAAACTTTATTCAACACATCAAAACTTATTGCATTTTGCAATATCATTCCATTTTTATTTTATTTTTTTCTTTTCATTTTCTCATTTTTTCATTTTTTTTATATACCTGTGCAACATAAACTAACGGAGTTTCACGGGAACCAAGACCTTACACCTTTCGGAATAAAGGATCCAAGGGCCGTTACAACGGAGAGTTCCAAGACTCTAAACATTCCTGAAATGAGGATCCAAGGGTGTTAGACCAAGACCTCACACATTCCTGAATTAGAGGTCCAAGGGCCGGTGTAAGAGGGTAGCCAAGACCTAAACGCCTTCCGGAAATAAGGATCCAAGGGCCGATCTTGAACCTTAGCTTTTTAGCACATTTATTTATTACTTAACTTTTGCATTACTATGACATATGCTTGTTCCGAAGTTTAAATAAAGCTTTGAACTAGTATTTTTCAAAATCGTATGAAAAAATGATTTTGTGTGTTCAAATGTTTGAAAATAAGCACTGATTAAGTTAGATTAAGAACTTATGGGAGAAAAAGCCATAGATTACTTATATAAGCTCTAAAGAGAACCAACTACTCTACGCTTAGCATTTTCATTTGCACAAATCGTAAAACCTTAGTCTAAACGTTAAGGAAGCAGCTAGATCAACACTCTAGCAGAGTCGGGATTCCCTTTGTTCTAACCTAATCAAGACTAAACACTCTTTTATTGAATTTTTTTTTTTTTTTCCTGGCAAATTTTTTTTTTTTTTTAAAATTTTGGTCAAAACGGGGGTACTAGGGCACTAGAAGGTACATATGTGACAAAATTCGCGAGAATTCCCCCCCACACTTAGAATTGAATATTGCCCTCAATATTCAAAGTACCGGCTATTATGCCGCCACTTATAACGTAAAAAGGTAATACTAATAGCCAAGTGTGAAACGGAAATCTCTATTTTTCACAAAAAAGGTTGAAATGATATCCCTAGATAAACGTTAGTAAAAAGATCGGATATTGGGTGGCTGGATTGAAAACAGGCGCATCAATCATCACGATCTCAGGGAAACCTGAAAACAAGAGCAAACAACACACAAAACAAAGCACAGTAGAGGAGTTCCCCCACACTTAGTGTTAGAAAGAAGAGAGAAGTCAGAAACATGGGCGTTTACCCATGCAATGCTAATGTTTTTGTTAACCGAGTCACTAGCTTGACTCGACCCCGAATTCATTGGTTCATGGGGAAGCAAGTGGAAGAAACAATCTCCATCGGACTTTCATTCAATGTGTTTGGATAAACATTTGAACATAAGAAAGTTCCACACCGACGAGATACCCACGGTATTTTAATAGTAGAAACTATAAGGGACGATACCGGGGTCAAAGATGGTGTCCTCATTCCCGTAGGAGAAAAGGGAAAGAGAAATCACACCATATGTGATGAAGAGAAGCAAGTTTTTTATGATTATCATAAAAAACTCTTCATCATCAAAAGCAATGTTGTCTTCAACAGGAGGGAGTGTCGGGATGAAATTTTCAAGAAGTAAATCCTTATGATCAATAACACCTCCCCCCACACTAGAATCATTCTCAAGATTGAAATAAAAATGATCAAATTTCGGCTGAGAGAGTTCACCGGAGAACTCTTCGAAGATAACCGGATCATTTTTATCAAAGAGAAATGAGTCGTACTCGGGAAGAGAGATAAAAGCATGAGAAGTGGTACTGCCACTACTCGTCTCTTCCAAAAGGTCGATATCAAAAGAAAAGGCTTCATAAGCCGGGAGAGAAAAATCAGAATGAGAAGTGGGATTGCCACTACTCTCTTCAGCCATATCAAAGATAAAACTTTCATATTCGGGAACAAAATCCTCGAGCTCGAGCTCCGGAGGATCTGACGGCTTATTTTTAAAAACAACATCCTTCAGGGGGAGAGAAAATAATGGTTCATCAAATATCATCTTTTCTAATAATGGAGCATCTCCCCCCGGATCACCATCGGGCTCAACAATTTCCGGCGAAATTGGAGCATCAAATAAGAACACCTCGAGCTCTTCCATAGAGACATAACTTCCCTCAAGCAGAGGAGAAGGATGGGAAGAGTCGGAAATGATTTGTGCAGAATAAGGAGTGGGATTTTTAGTTCCATCCACAGAATCAACAATCTCGATACGATAAACCGATTCCGGAGGTGGGACAAGTGGTGTGCTCTTAGAGCTAGCAATTTTCACCACTCCCGTTGTGATCTCCGATTCTTGTTCATCATAATCAAGAATACTCTTAACATCCGCAACACAACTCTCAAACCATTTGCTTGAACCAGGGGTAATTTTCATTGTTTTGAGCTCAGCACGTTTTTTTGAAGTACTCTTAACCGTGAATCTTGAAAGTATCGAATCACTTCTTTTGGAAGCAATTACGGGATCATAAGTTCTGATTAATGTTAAACGTGACTTCTTCATTATCAACCCGTATGGTTAATTCTTCGGCATATACATCGATGAGAGCACGGCTCGTCCTTAAGAAAGCTCTCCCCAGAATGAGTGGAACTCGAGGATCGGCATCAAAGTCTACCACAACGAAATCAGTGGGAAAGTGGAACTTTCCTACTTTCACAACGACATCCTCAGCTATTCCAAGTGGACGAGTTATAGTACGGTCCGCTAGCTCGAGTGTCATGCAAGTAGATGTAAGCTCCGGAAGAGATAATTTCTTCCATACCGAGAGTGGCATAAGGTTAATGCTTGCGCCAAGATCGGCCAAGGCGGAGCACTGAACCATCCCCGAGAAATCACATGGGATTAAAAACTTGCCGGGGTCTCCGAGCTTTTCGGGAAGTTTCTTGAGGATAACCACCGAGCATTGCTCATTGAGTGGGGTTTTTGCCATCTCAGACAACTTATCCTTGTTGCTTAGTAAACTTTTGAGTGTAGATGCAAATTTAGGCATAAGGATGAGAGCATCCGCGAAGCTTATATCAAAATGCAACTCATTGAAGATTTGGAAGAATTTCTCCATTTGTTGATTGGTTTTATCTTTAAGCTTCTGATCATTAAGCCTCGAAGGATATGGAATCGAGGGCTTAGGATTGGTCTTCGGAACATCGGGTTCCGGAATTGGAGTTTGGTCGACCGAAGGTTGGACGTGTGCGGTACTTTGTGAGCTTGAAGAGTGCACTTTGTCCGTTGTCTCCTCGGTCTCACTTTCCACTACCTTGGGAGGAAGAGAAGAAGAGGTAGTTGGAATTTTGGGTCCATTATATTGGACACCACTCCTTGTTGTGATCGCCTTCACATCGCCCCTCGGGTTAGCGATCGTGGTGCTAGGAAGAGTTCCTGAGCCCGAGGGTCAATCATTTAAAGACTTCTTCAACTCGGCTATTTGGTTAACCAACAACCGATTTGTTTCATCTTGGGATTTCATGAACTGTTTAAACAATTCTTCCGAGGATGTTTGATTTTGGTTAAAACCTTGGTTTTGATTGAAATTTTGACCTCGGTTTTGAACATTCCCCAGATTTTGGTTGAAATTTCCCTGATTTTGAACTCGGTTTTGATTTCCTTGGTTTTGAAAACCTTGGTGATTACCTTGATTTTGAAAACCTTGGTGATTACCTTGATTTTGAAAACCTTGGTTTTGGAAACCTTGGTTCGTTCGATTTTGATTGAATTGGGCGTTTCGGTTTTGCCCATTTTGGTTTTGAGAGTTGAAACCGGGTGGTCCAAGAAAATTGTTGGAGCGATAGCTGAGAAGATTTCGGTCTCCTTGGGGTTGGTAAGTGTTACCTCCCTGATTATAGGATCCCGAAGCAGCATAAACGCTCTCTTGAGTGTTGCCACCGGTGGCTGGACACTCGAAATATGGATGTGGACCACCACATGTTTCACAGTTTTGACTGACCACATTGACTTGATGATTATTGTTATTTTGAATATGATTTTGATGTATTCTCAAGACAGCAGTGGACAAATCATCCATCTTTTTAGTGAGTGCGGCTATTTCGGGTGAAGAGTCCGTAGTGATAGATTTAGTTGACTCGGTCCTCTCGGCAGAGGAATCCCAATAATTGTGGTAGGCAGTCATATTTTCGATTAAATCTTGGCACTCTTCGGGTCGCCTTTTCATAAAGGTACCACCGGCCGTAGCATTGATCGTGTCACGATGTCTCAATGTTAAACCATTATAGAACGTGTCTATTATGGTAACAAGCAACATATTGTGATTAGGACACCGATCAATTGAAAGCTTGTAACGTTCCCATGCTTCGAATAAAGATTTGTCGGGAAGCTGGCGAAAGTTACTTATATCATTTCTCAATTTCGTCACCATCGACGGTGGGAAATATTTTGCCAAGAATTTTGAAGTCATTTCATCGAAATTATGAATTGAATTCTTGGGAAGACGATCAAACCATGCGGTGGCATGATGCGTCAAAGAATATGGGAAAAGATATAGACGAAGGGCGTCATCGGTGACCCCATTTTGTTTCATACTTTGGGTGACGGTAATGAATTTGTCAAGATGCTTGTTTTCATCTTCACCCGGTAAACCGTGAAATTGGCATGAAGTTTGGACTTGTTGGATCATATGATGTTTAAATCCAAAATCTGCGGCTTGGATGTTGACGGGAGCAATAGGTCCGCCCCGTCCTTGCATGGTGGGTTGGCACAACTCCTCCATCGTTCGGAGATCGGGAGCTGGCCCATCATTGTTTGTATTGTTATCCATCTCTTCGTCGTCTTGAAAATCAAGACGTCGATCTCGTGGAATAATTCTTTCGGGATTGGAAACTGGTGAAATAAGATCGGGTGTAGAAGAACGGGTGTTCATACACCAAAAAGAAACAAAAGTTTAAAAAGAAAACCAAATTTGAAGATGAAAATATTTTTGGATTTTTTATTTTGAAGAAAGATTACAATATTTTTGAGATCGATTCGTCAATCGAAATTTGTTTCTCTTAAAACTACTCGCAGAGTGGCGGAGAAGCAAAGGTCCGCTCGAAAGCTGATTAAAAACCCGCCTCTTTCGGTTTGTCAATTTAATGTCAAACCATCCTTAAACCACTTGTATAGATAATCCGAAAACAATTAACTCACGATTTGTTTTGTTGGATATTCGGAATGGTTTACAACACTTTCAATAAAGTGAGGATATATTATTTTGTATTTTTTTTTAAAACACCTTAGACAAAGTTGTTTGTTTTTTTTTTTTTTTTTTTTTTTTTTTTTTTTTTTTTTTTTTTTTTAGAAAATATTCACAAAAATACTATAAACCTTCACAAAGATTGGTTTATAAAACACGAATCGACAAACGAGATTAAAAATTCGCTACAATCTTCCCCGGCAGCGGCGCCAAAAATTGATCCGTGCTAAAGTATATATATAAATATAGTATCGGATGCACGTGATACACGCGAGTTAAGAAGTCAACCCTTTAGGAAAAAGACCAACTTGAAAAACCCGTGAATGTGATATGTGTGATACCGGGCAAGTGATCACCTGGGTCGTGTCCCAACGAGGTGTGAATGGAAGATATCGTTTTTGGTTTGGAATTAAAGTGCTTGATGATTGGAATGAGATTTTTGAGTTTTGATTAAATTTACAACTACGGAAAGCATAAATAGGCTATAGGAAACTTAAGAAGCATAAGATACAAGTCTACAAAGCATAAATTAGCAAAACGTAACAAATAACGAAATTAAAAAAAAGGGGAAAACGCGAGACTAAAACGTGAAATCTAAAAATATTAATCCTAGGAATTCCAAATTAATTTTCCTACGTCCTAAATTATAAAAGAAAATTTTAGAAAAAAGAATTATATTTTTTTGACTTTTTAATTATTTATTATGAATTAAAACTAATAGAAACTAATTAAATGATTTAAAAATAGTAAACTGATTTGGAAAATTATGAAACTTTTCAGAAAAATCTTAAATGATATTTAGAAGCTAGGAAAAATGAAATTAGAACTTTGCTAAACACTGATAAGCAGTTTGGGCAAATAAGCAGTTTCAAAAAGCACTTAAAATAAGCACTTCAGTACCAAAAATTACCAAAAGCTAGAAAACAGATAAACACACTATTTGAAGCTTAAAACAACTTAATAAGACCAAAGAATCTCTTGGCATAAGCCAATAAGCAGTTTAGTGCAGTAACCAAATTAGGCCAAGAACAATGATCAAATAGCCCTCTATCAGCTGCTCTAAAAGCTAGATAAGAGCTTATTGGGGGAAACCAAAAGCAAAATCTAAAAGCTGATATAACAAACTACTTATAAACCAAAAATGCCCAATTTTTAAAACCAATTGCTTATCTAATTTGGACCAAGATCAGATGCACATGAACACCAAAAATTTGTTGTAGACCTGAGCAGTCTAATGGGGGAACTTGCAGACAAGGTTTAAGCTATTAGATAAGTGATGCGTGTGCTTGTTATGCTCTAATTTTTATATCCACGGTGTGTCGTTGTGGTTTTAGCAGTATTCAAGTTTTAAATTTATATTTAGCCGACTTATCAATAACACACACTTTAACGAGCAGTGTACCCGGTCAGTATGCATATAATGGTAAGTAGAGTGTCGATCACTAAGAGTGGAACGTATTATCTAGTTATTCTAATCAGTATTTTAATATCTTAAGTTAGCTATACAACTAATCTAACGAAAGGGGGTTCAGCCTGAGAGACTGGCACGGTTTGGTTATGATTAAATATAAACTAAACTATAGGCACGAATCAGCGATTAGCACACACGTACACAGATAAATACTTGAGACAATAAGAAGACCTGTCCTGATAGTTAAGTAGCTTGTCACTTGTTTTATCACTAGTTTTATATGAAGTGTATAGTTCGATGCAATGCACCGAGATGTAAACCTTTCTCGTTGGCTCTAATCTTATCGGCGAGTAAACCCTTAATGATCACTTATGACTATCCCAATATCCTAGAAAATAGAATAAACAGGCGAGGAAGGGGCATGGCGACCCAAGCAATGCTCAGCTAGACACAGAGGTTATCAATGCACTAATAAAAGTCACCAAAGACATCAACATATAAACTTTAATTAATGGGAAAGCAATTTTAAGGGGTGCCCATGGTTTTCCGTAGTCACATGGAATCGGCCCATCAATCCTGATGAATTAAAGTGTACTAATACAATAAAACAAAACTACTTAATGAATTGAATACATGCAGGACCTTCTTACAGCTCTTGTATCTTCGTTCAAGGTGTGTCTTGGCTAACACGTCTGACTTCGTCCTAGGGTTTCTTCTGTCTTCGGTCTTTTTGTGTATTAGCCTCCTGAAATTCGTCTGGCCTTGGGGTATTTATAGTTTCTGTCTAAGGGCTAGATGCGGCGCATTGAATAAGTAGATGCGGCGCATTGACTTAACTTCGCGTGGGGTCCAAGATTAATATATTCAGGAATATTCGTACACCGCCAGAAGATGCGGCGTAACTCCATTCTTGTATGCGGTACATGTCCTTTGCCGTCTTGGATTATAACTTGTGAAATCTTGATAGTGATGCGCCGTATGTAAGAAGTAGGATGCGGCGTATCTGGAGCAGACTTATCTTGATCTTGTACATTTCATTAGACTCTTAACTTCTTGCTTGTTTTGCTCCATAATTAGTCCAAAATCGCCAAGTTTCACATAGTACTTGTTTTTACATGAGAATTACAAAAGTAAACATTAACGTATCAATTCTCACAGATAATATAATAAAACAAGTCAAATAAATAGGATAAATGATGGTAATAAAATGTACTTATTTGAGTTCATCAAATATCCCCCCACTTGAACTTTACTTGTCCCCAAGTAAACCTTAGAATTAATCTTATGAAAATGTATCCTAAAAGATATTAGGATTTATTTTTATATTTAAGCATGTATTCATTTTGTCATAATCACACAACCAAACACTTAACGAATTAGAAATAAAATAAAATAATTTGATAAAAGCAAATCTAATCGTTTAACTGTCCAGTCGTGACGAATATTCTATCATAAGCTTGGCAAATATACGCATCTCCTCCACTAAAGCTAAGGAAATAACAAGTCTAAAGCGGTAAAAAGGGTTTGTTAGTTAAGGGTTAATCATTCTTCTTAATCTCTAT
Source organism: Artemisia tridentata subsp. tridentata (assembly GCA_021014915.2). Taxonomy (NCBI): domain Eukaryota; kingdom Viridiplantae; phylum Streptophyta; class Magnoliopsida; order Asterales; family Asteraceae; genus Artemisia; species Artemisia tridentata. Next base: position 449,867,416 of record CP139508.1, read on the forward strand.
CGATCTCAAATTCCAGAAAAGGCGACAAAATTACAAATACATGATCGAATCCACGAACACGATACTTGCAATTGCTCAAATCCTTAACTCGAATAGGCTAAAGATAGGACCAAGTAATCTTTACCAATAATATTATATCAAAAAGGGCGACAAAATCATAAATACATAGCCGAATCCACGACTACGATACTTAAGATTGCTCAAATCCCTAATCTCAATAAATCAAAGGTTTGGATAAAGAATAATATAGGGTATGGATAATATTTGGGATACAAATTGGTGTAAAATGAAAAATAAACAAAACAGATAAATTAAAATCCTAAGTGTGGTTAATCACTATCCCAACCATCCCATGAATAAGACTCATATCATAGAATAACTCACGCTTTAACACTTGAAACACACGCTTTAGGTAGACACGAATTATACTCAACAAGATCTTAATCAAAGAATACCCTTAGTTGGCGTTCCCATAACGGTCAACTCCCATTCAATCCATAGATATAATATATAACAACTAGTGGTGATATCGACCACTTAATACAAAACTTTGCCTAAAGCAATTAACCAACCACGGATTTTAATCTACAGGGTAGGCTAAGGTGTAAGGGTGTAACGAAACATTATAACAAAGGTGTAAGAAACGAAAGGAATGGCTCTGAGTGTTTTTCTAGGGGTATCTTACTCTAAAAGTGAGAGTAACAAAAGGGTTTATACGGGGGTTAACTAACCAGTGTAGTTAGCTAATAACACATAACATATAAAGGCTATTTGGGTGTAATCCTAGAAATTTACCAATTTAGACAAGTCATTCCAATTATATAAATAATACTTATTATGGTGGTCTCGAATAGTATACAAGCCAAGTTCTAAAGTTTACAAGTCACCGGCACACTCATAGATTTGTGAATTTTAAAAAGTTCACATTTTTTGAAAATAATGTTATGTGTGCAGCTATGTAATTTAGACTTTAAACAAAAACATGCTAAAAATTTTAAATTTTGATATATTAAGCACATTTTAAGCATATTTTGAAAAAGTTTAGGACAAGTAAGTGTTCTAATTCTCCAATCCCCCCACTTAAGTTAAACAACGTCCTCGTTGTTTGTGTCAAAGGTTAAAAACTGGAAAATAAAAGAATTAGAACAGAAAAACTCCCCTGAGATTTGCTCGGTATGATCCTCCATTATTTGTATAAGAGCAAAAATCATCTTTCTTGTGGATGAGAACGTTTAAGCTTCATATTTGATGTATCCACAGGAAATGCAGGAATCTATAATACCATCAAGACTTAAACACACCTGAGTTAAGAAGGTTCAAACTTGCATAATACATTAGTAGTTAGTAAAAATAAAACTTAAAAATAAAACTGAAAATCATCAGGTCAGTCGATACGCCGTATCTTATGGAAGAAGATACGCCGTATCGAGCCTGGAATAAATACGAATCAGAATAGAAGATGCGTCGCATCCTTAACCAGGGATGCGCCGCATTAAAATAAACTGACAGAAAGTTTTTAAAGTCAAAAATAAAAATGCAGAAAATTAAAATAAGATATGACCAGTGCAGGAGATGCGTCGCATCTTAGGATGTAGATGCGCCGTATCTTCTGCGGGCCTGACTGACTCGACACAAAACAGAAAAGTAAAAATTTTCCGGGTTGTCTCCCGGTCAGCACTTGTCTTTATTCCAGAGTCTTCAAGTTAGACTCACGTTCAGCTCTTTAATTTGTTCTTGTTACGTGCCATCCTTCTTCTTTCATCCGAAAGATGTTCCCGTATAGCTCCGCAACATTTTCTTCCGTTCGACTTAATCTAATATATGCTTTGGTCTTCGTCGCAACATATTCCTCATCAGGTCCCAAAGAGTATTTGATGACTTTAATTTTTTCAGAGATAATCATGGGTGGCTTATTATAAGGGATCCCAAGTAGTCGGCACTTCCTCTTGATGAATTCTTCTTCGTCTTTATCAACAAACTTGAAATAAGGATCCTTATTCAAATAGTCATCAAGTTCATCAATCAATTCTTCTCGCGACTCATCGTTATTATCATAGGGATCATAATTAACCACGTTAAAGGTTTGATAATAATCTTGAATCTCATCCCACTCTTTTTTCAATTCCCATTGTAAGCGTTGACTAAGCTTTGTGTAATCATCAAATTATCCATGCACCCATTCCCAGAAAGTAATGTCCGATGCTCCCTTAAGTTCTTTTAAGTAGTTGATTCTACCTTTTTCTTGCAAAGCCTCTGCTTTTCGTGGGCAGTCTTCAACCTTTTCATACCAATCGTCGTCTTCAAAGTATACATCGTTTCCAACCCGTTTCATTCCAATTATACTTCCCCCATTACAGGTTCCATCATTCTTATAATCACAGGTTGGCCATTCACTAAATCCATCCTTGAAGCCGAAAGGTTTACAAGTGTGTTCAATATGCTCAAATTCCCATGGTTTATCCCAAACCCATGGTATTTGGTCATTCCATTCGTAGTACCAGGTGTTTTTGAAATCATCATAAGTTTTGAATCCTGGTAGATCTCCAGTTAGCACATCAGCGTCTATTTGAAGAAGGTAATTAAATTCTTTGAATTGTTTGCACAAAGGTGTCTCATAATTGAACATATCAATGTCAATGCTGAATAGTTCTTCAATGCCTTCCTCGATTGTTGAATTGTCATCTGGTGATCCATTGTTGCTCTCTACTTCCTCATCTTCACCTCTCATCCAATATACCCATAACACATCTTTAGTAGCTCGGTCCATGCTCTTATGGTTATTGAACTTACTAGCTAACCAATTTGAAAAATCAACATTACTAGGATCGTGGTTAACGTCAAAGCTAGTATTACCAATCATTTTCCTTCTTATCTCCATGAACTCATTAAATTGTTCTTTAAAACTTCGTGTCAACCATGAGGTCACAATCCGTTTGACTTCATTCGTAGGAGCAAATTTGGGATCACCGTATTTAAGTTCAAGCCACTCTTCTAAAGAGATATCCATCAACCTTACCAACTTTCCATGAAATAGTATCTCCGATTCAGCATACATTCTTTCGTTATCTAGATAGCTTTTATCTAATCCCCAATACTGTTCGGAATAAGGCATATAAGAAGTTTGTATAGGTTGGACTTCATAGCTTTTGTTGCTCGATTTGTTGACTGCATTTGCTGAGTTCATGTATTCAATTTGAAATTTCTCATCTTTTTCTTCGATAGTAGTCCAAGTTAATCCTTTAGATTCAATGATGGGCCATAAGAGTAACAATTCATCTTCAGTGTAGATCATTAGTAAATCATAAGAGAATATCCCATCTTCAATATTGCATAAGCGTTTGAATTCCTTATAAGTAGCTTCAAGAGGGGTCTCCCAAGAGAATAAATCGACATCAATCGTGAGCACATTGAAGTTGACATCATCAAAAACTTTCACTTCGAATGAATCCGAAAGCAAGAGTTCCTTAGCAAGATATCCGTTCACTGACATGTCTTCTATAGCAAAACCTGTCATCATAGGTAAAATCGTCAGTAGGATTTGTTCGCTAGAAGAGAAATTAATGAATTTAGAAACGGATATAAGAATAAAAATAACTGATATCTGCAGATGATGCGCCGTATCCATTAACTTGGATACGCCGTATCTTATTACGTTAAAATTTAATCAGACTTTTATTCAGAAAATAGATACGCCGCTTAGAATTAGAATGCGCCGTATCAGTTATAAATTATCAAAAATCAACGTATCTAATTTTAGCAAATATAACCGATTTTTTATTTATAAGATGCGCCGTATCGATAAAAATCGATGCGTCGTATCTGTTTAATAATTCGAAAAACTGTTTTTAATTTAAATAGACAATACGCCGTATCTGTTAAAACAGATGCGTCGTATGGCGTTATCGTTTAGAAAAATTTCTTATTAAAAACAGGATACGCCGTATCTTGGGGAAAGATGCGTCGTATCGAATTTATTAAACGCGTTGTATTTTATAAAAATTAAACGCAATACGCCGTATCTATGAAAATAGATGCGCCGTATCGTTTGAATTAGCTCAGTACAACGATAGCAGAATACAGAAAAATAAAAAGAAAAAAAATAAAAACAAACGAAAAGAAACAAAAATAAAAGAAAACAAATAACACACAAAACAGAAAATATGCAAATAATACAATGAATGCAATTTAACTAATATATAACAGAGTTAGCGGTTAAAACCTAAAAATTAAAAAGAAAAACCCAATTAAAATACTAATCAAATTAACAGATAATAACAATTCACTCCCCGGCAACGGCGCTAAAAACTTGATGCGTGTGCTTGTTATGCTCTAATTTTTATATCCACGGTGTGTCGTTGTGGTTTTAGCAGTATTCAAGTTTTAAATTTATATTTAGCCGACTTATCAATAACACACACTTTAACGAGCAGTGTACCCGGTCAGTATGCATATAATGGTAAGTAGAGTGTCGATCACTAAGAGTGGAACGTATTATCTAGTTATTCTAATCAGTATTTTAATATCTTAAGTTAGCTATACAACTAATCTAACGAAAGAGGGTTCAGCCTGAGAGACTGGCACGGTTTGGTTATGATTAAATATAAACTAAACTATAGGCATGAATCAGCGATTAGCACACACGTACACAAATAAATACTTGAGACAATAAGAAGACCTGTCCTGATAGTTAAGTAGCTTGTCACTTGTTTTATCGCTAGTTTTATATGAAGTGTATAGTTCGATGCAACGCACCGAGATGTAAACCTTTCTCGTTGGCTCTAATCTTATCGGCGAGTAAACCCTTAATGATCACTTATGACTATCCCAATATCCTAGAAAATAGAATAAACAGGCGAGGAAGGGGCATGGCGACCCAAGCAATGCTCAGCTAGACACAGAGGTTATCAATGCACTAATAAAAGTCACCAAAGACATCAACATATAAACTTTAATTAATGGGAAAGCAATTTTAAGGGGTGCCCATGGTTTTCCGTAGTCACATGGAATCGGCCCATCAATCCTGATGAATTAAAGTGTACTAATACAATAAAACAAAACTACTTAATGAATTGAATACATGCAGGACCTTCTTACAGCTCTTGTATCTTCGTTCAAGGTGTGTCTTGGCTAACACGTCTGACTTCGTCCTAGGGTTTCTTCTGTCTTCGGTCTTTTTGTGTATTAGCCTCCTGAAATTCGTCTGGCCTTGGGGTATTTATAGTTTCTGTCTGAGGGCTAGATGCGGCGCATTGAATAAGTAGATGCGGCGCATTGAATTAACTTCGCGTGGGGTCCAAGATTAATATATTCAGGAATATTCGTACACCGCCAGAAGATGCGGCGTAACTCCATTCTTGTATGCGGCGCATGTCCTTTGCCGTCTTGGATTATAACTTGTGAAATCTTGATAGTGATGCGCCGTATGTAAGAAGTAGGATGCAGCGTATCTGGAGCAGACTTATCTTGATCTTGTACATTTCATTAGACTCTTAACTTCTTGCTTGTTTTGCTCCATAATTAGTCCAAAATCGCCAAGTTTCACATAGTACTTGTTTTTATCTGAGAATTACAAAAGTAAACATTAACGTATCAATTCTCACAGGTAATATAATAAAACAAGTCAAATAAATAGGATAAATGATGGTAATAAAATGTACTTATTTGAGTTCATCAATAAGCTTCAAAGTGGAAACTAAGCTCAGAACCTAAAAGCTACTACAACAAGCTATTCAGAAAACCAAATTTCAATAAAAGAGAATAAGGGAATAAGCAGTTATGGAGCAAGCAAAAAGCTGAGAACAACAGCTTATGTGCAGGTCTGCACAGTCTATGCTGATGCAGCAGAATGGGTAATTAGACCTCAACTCTTATCAATACTCAATGGATCAAAACCAACTTTTGTAAATTCACTTTAACCTCTAATAGGAACTTAGAAATACCAACAAGAAAGATCAAATAAGCCTCAGCTTATTCTGAGCTTATAAAAGCAGTTTATGTTCCAATATTTCACTTATCAACTAAAAACCTCAAAAGTTATCAAGGCAACTTAAGAACTAGCAACTACAGTTTATCTATCCTCCAATAAGCTCAGTCAAACTTCAGCTCATGGTAAATGAACAGTGACAACCAATTTTTGACCTAAACAGTTCTAATCCCAAACACCACTTAATAAAGCCAAATTTACAATTTTACACTACATTCACAAATATAAGCTATAAAAACTAATAACTACTGATTACCTAGCTCATTTATCACCCAATAAGCAACTTTCAATTGCAAATAAGCACTTAGTGAGCTATAAGCTATTTTGGCTGTTTTGATCTTTTTTAAATACAACTAGAGTTAAACTACTAAGACTTAGCAAATTATACACATATTAACTGAGAAGACTTATAAGAATAGAAATCATCAATAAGAATACAATTAAGCACATGAACAGTAGCCTTTGACTCTCGTTGACCAAATAAGAAAACTAAATTTTCATTAACTGAAGTTGTAAATTACAATGCTGAAAGATAAAAAATACAATACCTTAACTAATTTTTAGCTAAATTAATCCTGCCTATCTAAGGCTTACATATGACCTATTTATACTAAGAATGAGAAAACTAAGGGTCTTCAGCCTTGTGCTTTTTCTGTGAGATAAAACATCAACAAAACAACTCTTGTGCTTCTTTGAACAAATCCCAGCCCTTGGATAAAACTTGGAATGATCTCAGCCCTTTAAATTCGTTTTGGCGCCCAAACAATCACACGGATTGGTGACATGGAGGAGGGGGATGAGAGGTAAGAAGGGTAGGGTGGCTGGTAGGTTATGGGGAATGGGAGAGGGGAGACAATCTTGTCTCACAAAGGTACGGTGATGGTGACTGGAGTTTTTGGCGGGCTTTTGGGAAAGAAGAAAAGAAGGATTGACCGGGTCAATCGTTTTGGTTAACTCAAAAGGAAGAAAGGCCGGGTTTGGGCTGGTTAATGTGGGCTTTGGTATTTGGGTTTTTTTTAGGATCCAGTTTAAGGTTTAATGGTTAAGGGTTTAAACATGGATTTGGGGTTAATTAAATATGGGCTAACTTGGCCCATATAAATGGGTCGGGTCGGCCCATAAAAAATGGTTTCGGTTACGGTTTTCCATGCTCATTCCAAAATCATATCCCGGGGTTGACTTTGACTCCGTCTTGATTTAGATCAAATGCACAGTTGTTGTCGAGTCTATCCAAAAATGCTCGTTTTCGCTCCCTTTTCAATCTTTTGTACCTAAAATGCATAAAAACACAAACCAAGGATATCTGCAGTATAATTTGGTGTATTTGGCCATTTTTGGTTATTTTTGTTTCTTTTATGGGTGTAAAATGATGAGTATTTACACACTCATCAACCCGCCGGTGGGTGGTAATCATCAAGATCCGATGCCGGCTCCCGATCTCCGAACGATGGAGGAGTTGTGCCAACCGACTATGCACGGACGGGGCAGACCGATCACTCCCGTTAACATACAAGCTGCGGATTTTGGGCTTAAGCATCATATAATCCAACAAGTCCAAAATTCTTGCCAATTTCACGGTTTACCGGGTGACGATGCAAATAAGCATCTTGACAAAATTCAAGATCCAACAAGCTGCGAATTTTGGGCTTAAGCATCATATGATCCAACAAGTCCAAAATTCTTGCCAATTTCACGGTTTACTGGGTGACGATGCAAATAAGCATCTTGACAAATTCCTTACCGTCACCCAGAGTATGAAGCAAAATGGGGTCTCCGATGACGCCCTTCGCTTATATCTCTTCCCATATTCTTTGACGCATCATGCAACTGCATGGTTTGATCGTCTTCCAAAGAATTCAATTCATAATTTCGATGAAATGGTTTCAAAATTTTTGGCAAAATTTTTCCACCGTCGATGGTGACGAAATTAAGAAATGATATAAGTAACTTTCGCCAGCTTCCCGACGAATCTTTATTCGAAGTATGGGAACGCTATATGCTTTCGATTGATCGGTGTCCAAATCACAATATGTTACTTGTCACCATAATAGATACGTTATATAATGGTTTAACATTGAGACACCGTGACACAATCAATGCTGCGGCCGGTGGTACCTTTATGAAAAGGCGACCCGAAGAGTGCTATGATCTAATCGAGAATATGACCGCCCACCATAATTATTGGGATTCCTTTGCCGAGAGGAATGAGTCAACTAGATCTACGACTACTTCTTCTTCCACCGAAATAGCCGCACTCACCAAAAAGTATGATGATTTGTCCACTGCTTTTTTGAGAATGTATCAAAATGAGAATCAAAATCACAATAATCATCAAGTCAATGTTGTTAATCAAAGTTGTGAAACGTGTGGTGGTCCACATCCGTATTTCGAGTGCCCAGCCTCCGGTGGCTTCACTCAAGAGAACGTTTATGCTACTACGGGAACCTTTAACACGGGAGGTAATGGTTACCAACCGCAAGGAGACCGTAATCTTCTTAGCTACCGTTCTAACAATTATCTCAGACCACCCGGTTTCAATCAAAATCAAAATCAGAATGTGCAAAATTGAAACACTCAATTTAATCAAGGAAATCGTGGGCAAAATCAAGGGAATTTTAACCAAAATCAAGGGAATTTTCAAAATCAAAATCAAGGTTTTCATCAAAACAACCGAGGGCAAAATTTTAATCATAATCAAAACCAAGGATTTGATCAAAATCAAACGCCCTCGGATGAGTTGTTGAAACAATTTATGAAAACCCAAGAAGAAACAAATCGGTTGTTGGTTAATCAAATAACGGAAATTAAGAAGTCTTTAAATGATCGACCCTCGGGCTCAGGTACTCTTCCTAGCAATACGATCGCTAACCCGAGGGGCGATGTGAAAGCGATCACTACACGGAGTGGTGTATCTTATGATGGACCCACGGTTCCCACTACCTCTTCTTCTCTTCCTTCCAAAGTAGTGGAACGTGAGACCGAGGCGACAAAGGACACTGTTAGGAATATAAATATTCAGATGAAGGTTCGGTCACCCCGAGTATCTATTTAGCATTTAAGTAGCTCGTAGGCTTATTATTATTATTAGTACTATTAGTATTATTAGTTTTATTAGATTAGTCGTATCTATATTTGTGGAGTGGGTCGGGTCTTTACCCACTGTCAGCTCACTCCACAGCCCACTAGGGGCACAATATGTAGCTAGTATAAAAGCCCCTTCCCACACATGGGAAGGGTGGAACTCTTGTATTATTTTCACACACTTGAATCTAATCGACACAAGTTTCTCCCAACTCTCTCTCTCTCTAGTTCATCTTCCATCTAACTCAAACCATGGATCTAATCTTCCATAACCCAAGACCACCCGAATAGATCCACACAATCAAAAGGTTAGATCTTACAATTGGTATCAAGAGCCATAGTTAGGTTCGGTTTGATTGTGTGTCGATTTTACTTTTTGGTTCGAATCACATGTGGGTCTCCAACTGTTTTTTTAAGATTTGTATGAAACGGTTTTTTTTTTATGATATTGGATTCGTGGTGTCCAACTGTTTTCTTTAGTCGCATATATTGGTACGTTTCTTGTTAACTGCTTGTTGTTTTTGGTTCAAATATGCTTAGATTTGTGGGTTTACATGTTAGTTTGGGCTTTCATTAGTTTGGGCTTTCATTTGTTTATGATTATGGTTGGTTTGTGGACTAATGTTTGGGGTTATAAGGTGTATTTTGGTTGCTGCTAAAATTGAATCTCTTGACAGTGGTTAGTTCGTGGTTTTACATTCTTAGTTTCTTGGTAGCTGTTTGTGTCATATGTTCTTAGTGGCGATTTGTGGGTTTGAGTGTTCTAAGTGGCCTTTTGTCCAAACTGAGTTTGATGTTTGGTTTTTAGCCAAAACTGAGCATAATGCCAAATCTGTGAAAGGGACAGTTGTAATATTATAATAGTGACAGACTGGCGTTTTATGGTACTGGCAATTTGTCTATGGCCATTTGTCTTTGGCCATTTGTCTATGGCTATTTGTCTATGGCCATTTGTCTGTGGCCATTTGTCTGTGGCGTTTTGTGTTCTTAGAAAAGAGGCGATTTGTATCTCACAAATGTGGCGATTTGTGTCCTCGTGAATGTAGCCTTTTGTCTACTCATAACATATTATCAAACAAATTGAAATGTCATGCTGCCAAAATTTCTAAGAAAGTAGTGATTTGTCTATGTCTCAAGAGATAAAGCATTAAGATGAAGATGAGACTATTTGACCACGATGACTACAACCACAAAACAACAAACGACTTCAGTTTTTTCTACATCATCAGTCATGATTAAAAGAAATACCAAACCAGTAAAGCCAAACCAATATCCACTCAGTTTAACCATGAGATTACAAGAAACCACTTCAATCACAACAAAGTCAAACTAATCCTAAACCCAGTCAACAACTGTTAATAACAACGACCTAATCTAAACACAACTAATACTCACTCAGTCACTCCTGAATGCTCACAATCAATTATATGGACTCAGACTTAGAAGTGAAATAACAAATGATCTCAGTTACGTTTTTCGTGATGAATATCTTATGAAATTAAAAGACCTTTCAAGATCTTTAACAAGAAAAACTAATCACATCACCGATCTAAATTATTTTGAAGACTGTGCTTCATTTAAATGTACGAATCATGCATGATAAAGAAAATAACAATACTGTTATTTCTTCTTCACTCGTTCGTTCAACGACCACAATCAAAACAAAACGTGACATCTTAAACCTTACCATCTTACCCGAGACCATTTTTTAAATGATCTTGAAGTTGTTCTCCATAAAGATGTGATGAGCGGCAATCGTGCCATAAAGAAGTGGGTAAGGATTGTGGACTGTTGGTATGATTTTGGAGGAGATCTGTTTGATGCTCGTGTGATGGTGATTGTGACTGCCAATCGAGTGTGAAAAGGTGGATTGTGGCTGCGTTGGAGATGGGTTGTGATAGTGAGATTAGGGATAGATCGATTTGGAATTAGGGTTTGTGAGTTTTGAGGAGAGATAAGAAATGGGAGGCGGATTATTTATGTGTGATTAGGGTTAAGTGTAGTTTAAGGCATTATATATAATCCTAAATCTTAGGGTTACTAAATTTCTGGGTTGTATAGGCTGGTCAAGATAGTTTATGGGCTTATGATTGGATCAGGCTTATTATTGGACGAAAGTGTGAATTGTGGATTTGGCTGCACGGTCCTATTAGTGCCTACGATTTGAGTGAGACTGCGATTTGATATTTGCAATTTGAGTTACAGTTGACTAATTACAATTTGATTAATTGCGAATTGACAAGCTGCTATTTGACTTGTTGTGACTCGACTGATTGCGATGCTACCAGTTACAATTTGACGTTGCGAGTTAACACTTGCGATTCGACTAATTGTGATTTGGTTGATTGCAATCTGACCTGTTGCAAACTGACAATCTGTGACTTGACTTGTTGCGATTTAATCAAGGTGTGACTTGACTTCTGTGACTTGAATTTCGAAGTTCAGTATTGCACTTCACTCTTAGTTGTTCTTGTTGATTTCACGGTTTCTCTTGTTGATTTTAGAAAATCCCGCGAAAGATTCGATTTCTCGGTTTAAATCTCAAGAGTAGTAAAATCCCGTTAAATCAATTTTGGACAAGTAGGCGGGACATGGATTTTGACATTATAAATCTTACGGGGTTTGGCTAATTTTTCGGGATAAGTTTGTGCTTCGAGATCGGCAGGAATTGGGAAATTATGGTGACTTGGTTGGTTTGTTAATTCACGGGTTGGTGTACTTAGTGTCACAAACATCTCGGGGTGGATGGATGCACGATGTTTGATGACCCTTGCTAGAGCGTATTTATGGTGATTAGTCTTGGAAGTTCAAGAAGTGAATATATACAATAAAGGATGGAAGGCTGGGTATATATCACTACCTATATTTAAAGGAGTTACGTTGTTGTGCTCAATATAGGTTCTAAATCACAAATTTAGTGCAAGTATAAGTCGTGAACTTGTCCTTTATCAGGCTTCATCAAGAGATTGTTGTTTCTCAAGATTCTAATGGGATTGTAGTACAAGATCTTCTCAAGAGGTGGTCAGACTTAAAGACGGGAGGTGGTTTGTTCAGAGACGTGTTTTAACCTTTTACACATTCTACAGTTAAACATACTTCATCAAGCGGTTTTGGCATATTATGAGCTTCAGGGAATTTATTAATCTGCTAAACTATTGATGAGGAGACTAGCAAGGGGTTACTTCAAGAGAGTCTTAATCACCATCTTCGTTGCTGTAGTTTTATTTGTCTCTTTCCATGTATTGTGCCTGACAAATTCACAACCATCACGAACTTTCAATTTTTGGCAAAAAGGTCATTTCATGCCCTTTTTGAGGGGGAGAATTAGCGCGTGTTTTCTAGCAGTTCCGGTTTCAGCGGGTCAGATCGTAGCGATTCAGGATTCAGTGGTTCAGTCTCCAGCAGTTTGAATATTAGCGGTTCCAGTTTCAGTGGTTTAGCTTTCAGCGGGTTGGCTCTTAGCAAATTGCCTAAGATTTCAGCGGTTTGATACTTACTGTTGTGCAGTTTGTTCTTGAATTTATTTCTCGGTTAAATCTCAAGAACTGTAAAATCCTGTACACAGTACGACAACTATTCCATGCACTGCACCTGATAACATCCAAGTAGCTGGGTCAGACAGCTTTGTTTGATAGGACCGACTATGAGTCATGGGCACTGCTAAGAATTAGCACTTGTTTCCTCTCCCTTTGACTATTCAACCGCACAAAATGATCACGAAGTTAATTTGGTATTCTTTATTTGAGATTGAAGTTGAATTTCACGAAGGTGTCTACTTATTTTATCTTGAAGTCGGGGTTGGTTGGATGCATGACCTTCAATGATATCTTGCTCGTGCTTAAAATTTAAGTTGAAGACTTGGGTTATCTAGTTACTAGTTGTCGGGGTAACTATCACTTAAGAGTTATTGGAGTACTCAGTGTCACACGTCAATGACGATGTCGATAATCGCAAGAGGTGTTAATGTCTCATACTTTGGTTGGGTATTGAGCACTTAGAGATTTTCTTGGAGCTTTAATTCTCTACACCGTTCTTCCAACATTAGTGCAAGCTTAAGTAACAAATTTGGGGACTACTGCTTCTGTTTTCAATATTGGTATATCAGGTTTCCTTCATCAAGTGGTCATTAATCTGTGTACAAGGTTGGTTAGTTGGCCAAAGGTCTTAAAAAGTTGTGATGTGATCTGTTATTCTCACGAGATATTCTTAACCCAAACTGATGGTTCACCAAAACCAAATCAGTCATGCCACATTCAATCTGTTACTGTCTCACGGTTTCTTCTTGGTTTTGTAAAATCCCGCGAAAGAAATTATTTCTCGGTTTAAATCATAGATTTGTAAAATCCCGTGATGATGGGCTATGCGCTCTTGACCATGATCGGGTTAAAACCATTATCAAAGTTCAGCTATAACATCACAAATGGCTGGATCGAGGCATTTAATCGACAAGATGTGACTACGGGGTTAGTTCAGTATTATTTATTTGAGGCTGAAGTGAAATTTCATGGGTGCGTGTACTTAGTATCTGAAGATATCGGGGAGGTTGGATGAAGATTCTTCGAGATCCTTGTTCGAGCTTTTAACCATTACAATGACGAGGACTTGGATATCTAGTTATTTTTTCTTTCTCTCTATTACAAAATAACTATCACTTTAAGGAGTCACGTTGTAGTGCTCAGTGTCACACGAAGTTGTGGATATCCAAGAGGTGATGTACGTCTTATACTTGATGGTTGGTTGGTTGAAGAGTATAGAGTACTTAGGGATTCGATGTTGCACGAAGTCTCTACACCGCTCTTTGTCACGCATTATGACGTGTGCAGGCCTCGCTCTTCATCATAATGACGTCTGAATACCTCAGTTCAGGCCTCGTTCCTCAAAGAAAAGAAAAGTGTACGCTTGAGTGCACTTTATCTTCAAAAGAAGAGGAATCTTCTTATTTATGGCCATTCTCATCAACAAGTTTCATGCTCTTTCCGTGCTTATTCAGTCTTCAAGTGGATCGGCGCATATTGGAGTATATTTTTATTCACTTATTCAACCAAAAATTGCAGTTGACAGGCATATGCAATTTTTGAGGGGGGGAAAGGGTGAATAAACAACATGTCAGTCTTCAAGAACCGTCAAGTGGAGCTACTTACCGTTGATGGTATTCATATTCACTAGTTCAATCATCAAAAATTGCAGTTGCCAGGCATATGCAATTTTTGAGGGGGGGAAAGGGTGAATATTAATCTACATGTTGGTTGATGATTGAGAAATGGTCATACGACTCCTGAACTCCAACACTACTTCTTCCTCCGTCTATCAAGGTGTTGAAGAACATGGTCATGGAATGCTTGGTACAATCAGTAACAAAGGGTTTCTAGTCAATGCTTCATGTACTCGTCATTAGGCTACATGTACACATCATGATGATGATTCCGATTAATCGTAACCATCATGGGGGAGAGAAATGTGTACACCAAGGACGCACAACAGGTTCACGTGATCGGGCGTAATCATTTATTCCGGTGTTGATAACCGTAGAGATGATCAGTGGTTCAACTTGTTACCTTGGTATTTACGTTTCACTGTTACGTCATGGGCTGATTAATTGTAACCATCAGGGGAGAGAGAATGTGTACATCAAGGACGCACAACAGGTTCACGTGATCAGGGCTTAATATCCAAGGATGGATACATACTATAGATGATCAGTGGTTCAACTTGTTACTTTGGTGTTATACTCAAGACTGAAGAAGGTCGAGTCGTCAGTCTACTCTACATTCTCTGTTGGGGGTTATCATCTCATGTGTATGCTGCGGGTCGTCAGTCTACTCTACATTCTCTGTTGGGTGTTATCATCTCATGTGTATGCTGCGGGCTGATGGGTTATATGTAAGGTTACTGGAAGGCATTTGTGTTGATGAAGATGATTGGTATTCTGTTCCTCCAAATTGGGCAATCTTGAAGAAGGTCGAGTCTACAGTCTTCTTTACATTCAAAAATGTTGAGTTCTTTTCTTACAACTTGATATTTAACTTAATCCCATGACAGTTCTTGTTTGATGTGTTGTGGAGTTAAGTTAGGTTCAAGTTGTTCTGTAGTTTAAGGTTAGGTCCAACTTGATTTTAACCTAATCTCATGACAGTTCTTGTTTGATGAGTTGTGAGGTTAAGCTGAAATCAAGTTGTTACTGGGCTTAAGTTTGTGGTTTAGCTTAACCTCATGACAGTTCTTGTTTGATGAGTTGTGAGGTTAAGCTAGATTTCAGTTGAGGCTCAACTTAAACTTACGAAAAGAGGCCTAAGGTTTTTGACGGCTTTACTCAAGGACGGGAGTGTTAGAAGACTAAAGACAGCATGCATTTGGTTACCAAAAGACTTCTTCTTATTATGGGTGTTCATCCAAAGTCTTCTTCTTCTTCCTATTATGGGTGTTCATCAGGAAAGGTTGTCAGATTGGGGGAGAGCACTAATTCGGGGAGAGTGAAACGCCAGAATCAATCCCTGATTAAAAGTGCTCACATTGCTCTTCAGCAAGTCAAGTGATGAATGCGGAGAAGATTCAGAATGCTGAGGAGTAATGGTTTCTGGTTCGTATCCTTGTATATATTTTGCTTCTTTCATTCTTTTTTTCCATATCTTATACCATTTTGTAAATAGATATATAGAAATCTTGCTAATTGTAAATAGAGAATCGTAAAATCAGAAAAACCATAAAAATTAAAAAATTAGAAAAGACCAAAAATAGTTTCACCTAGGCATGTCTTCTGTTTATCGATAACATTTACGGACTTAGAAATGTCATTCAATAATGGCACGGGTCTTTAAATGAAGCTCGAGCAGAAGTTAAAATGGATGGTTAAAACATGTCTATATGGCTTGCTATTACTTTAGATAGCAACCGGCGCTTCAAACTGGGGAAAGCACGTCGCCAAAAAGACGGCTGTTCCTCCAACTGGGTGATGTTCACCTGGGAATGGATTACTTTATATCCATGTTTCTTCGATCTGATGTACGTTTCAGTGCATCATTTCTGGTAAAGGAAGAGAAATATTCTTTGCATACAAATAGTTTTCATTTAATGATTCTTCTGAAAATTATTTGTGAGACACTTGGTGATTATGTGTTACTTGAAATTCTTTTATACTTGGATTGTGCATAAAATTTGTCACTCAATCAACGACTACAAATATTTTACTAGAATACGGGTCATTGATTGAGGGGGAGAGTGAATTCAAATTTTATATCATCAAACGGATTTATTGGTTAAATCATACTTGTTAGAAATGGTTTTGTAGTTAATGGGGTATTAGTTGAAGAGGATCTTGCTAAAACTTTATATCAAATGGCCAAACGTGTTAGTTGCTAGAAAGTTTAGGACATTATGTGCAATTTGCTTATAGTTTCCTAGCTTTATGTATCTAGAAGGTTCATTTGTGTTACTTTGGTATCCTCGTTTAATCCCCTAAATACTTTAAGACTCAAAACCTAAAAGAAGTAAGAAAACCAGTTGTGTTTGATGTTCTTGAATACTCCTATGACATTTGTATGATCTGAATGAATGAGTTACAAATGTTGTTTGACTCTTGTTAGTCGATTGCTGCTTAAATGTTGTTGATATTGTGCATATGTTCTCAGGATTCGCTTAGGTATATTGCTATTATGTTAGAATCATGTTCCTAAGATCCTGAATTGAATATTGAAATCTGTGTGAATTGCCATGTTCATGATTGCTAATTGCTCTTCATGCTAGATAGTGGTTTGACGTATTTCCTGATTGTGGTTTGATTATAAGATGAACTTGGTATTATAATGTGGCAAGCTGCTGAAGGGTAGCTATTAAGGGATAGTGTATCTGTATGTATGTATATCTGTGTTGATATTCTTATGCAGATTCCATAGCCAAAATGAATGTACCAGTTCCCGCTCTAACCATTTGATCAGACGTTCAAACTTTATTGATTGGCTCAGAATTCACCACGACAACAACATCGGCAGCAACAACAACATCAACACCTTCATCACCACCACCACCTTCAGTGAAACAAAGCAATATTTGTTCCGATCTCGCCAAGTGGGGATCTACAATACTTGGACGTTTTTGTTGGTGGATGGATAATCGATGTTGACCACTGACTCACTCAGAAAAGTGGGTGATTACATCGCCTGCGCAAAAAGGTCAAAATCATATGTGTCATAATAATCAATTTGTGCAACATGAGCAGTGAATCTCCCTCTTAGATTAAGGGGGAGCAAAGTATGTTTCATCATCAGAACATGTTAAACCTGACCACATTTTCTCCCATGTTTTCTAAATTATTTAAATCAATTGGGATCACAAATCTCAAAAGGTTTGAAATTTTTGATCGGGGGAGAGAATGTGATTTAAATATGAAACCTGATGAAAATGTGATGTTTTGGATTTAAGTGTAGGCTCTCCCATATGTGCTAAACTCTTTCGTATATCGATGCACATATTGAGGGGGAGCGAATGGATGAAAAAGGATTTTGGCATAGCATGAGATCGTGACTCAGACTTCACCAATGAATTGACGAAACCTATACTGTCATTAATCGAAAGGACATATCCTGGCCGGGTAATAATTTCAAGCTGGTCTAACCAGTGATGTAAGCGTGTCTCGAAAAGGATGTGTCTGAGTAGAGTGTACCGTTTCGAGAAACTTTCTGTGGACTTGACCAGGCCGGGTAATAATTTCAAGCTGGTCTAACCAGTGATGTAAGCGTGTCTCGAATCGGTCATGTTCACTGAAAGTTGATCAATTCAAAAATTGCGAGCTCTACCTAACATGTGCAAATTTATAAAACAATCAATCGAGCACATGTTGAGGGGGAGCATTTGAAAAATATAAAACTCTCAAGTGTTTGCAAAAATGTGTTTCAGAATCATGAACACTTTGAGAGATTTTTCAAAGATTTGGTTTATGGCTATCGTGGAAGTACACCAAAGACCGGCCATTTTAATGAATGTATGGAGTTATAAGGATGGTTAGGTTAGGCTCAAGTTCCCACGATCCCGCCAGAGCCGGAGGGATCTACCCAGGGACAATCCACTAGTTAGTGTAGAAGTCCTTAGGTATGATTATAAAAGGAGAAAAGTGGATAAGGGAAAAGTGCCGACTGAGATGGAGCTAGTACTGGAACAAACCCAACAAGGTGCTAGTTATGACGTCTCGGTAAGCACTGAAGGGGTTGAAGAATGAAAAAGAATTGTAAAGATAAAGGGTGAAAAGAAAGAAGCCCTCCTTACAACTTAGGCAGAAACCGGGTCAATTCATATGCTGTCAGAATCACTTAGATGATTGCTGGCATTGAAGACAAAGTATCATGGACCCAGTGATACGCTGCACAACCCTCCCTAGCCACTCAAGGTCCTTCAAAGGATTCTTGTTTCAATTGTCACGGAGTTCAATACATTTCTATCGTCTCTCTTACTCCGAGTTAGATGATATTGAAAAGGTGGCAGTTCTCTCCAGCCTCCGATCACCAAATCAAATCGCACTATCGAGTCTAGAGCCACGAGATGCATAATAAGATCTCATAGGAACACATGCTACTTCTACATTGGTTGTTCAACATTAAGGACACCAGTTGTAAACTTAAGAGTCCTACGCAGATCTTAGCAATCTGCCTGAACATTTATGAGGGAATTTACAATTGTAATTCTCAATGATTGAATGGAAATTCCTGCCAGGGTCAACATCAAGCAGCCCTGAAAGCAGGTCACTTCGGTAATTCTTTAAGGATTACGCTTAGTGGTTACGGCGGTTTCAAACGGTCTACAGTCGTGGAGTGATCTCCAGTGACTCACCTAATCGTTGATGTGCTACGGTTCGATCTTAAAAATCCCTCTGTGGGTTTTCGATTAGGAACGGTCTTGGTAAGGATTAGAGAGAGTTTTCACACTATGCTGTTAACAATCTCGAAGTCCGAACCTGTAAGTACCGGTCGATTTGTTGCTAACTGTCGTATGCAGGAACTTCTGGCGATTGTAGCTGTGGAATGCTGTAGCTGGTTGCTGTTGTAGCTGGTTGCAGAAAAGATGCCAATCCTCTACCACATGTTCACACTACATCATCATCTTAATCAAAGAAGTCATGATCAACCTAAAGACCTTTAACACAGCTTCTGCAAACTCTGATGCTGAATATCATGACACTAAATAGTGTGAGCATGTCGGTTCAAAGAATATCACATCACATGGAGATAATACTGAAAATGAATGATTGGAAGATATATGTTGGATGGTAATTTCAAAGAATGCTCAGAGATCATCCAAGACAAAAGATCATTCATCAAAAGTTCGCTGCTGAATGCACAAAGTTTCAAGACATTGAAGAATCGGAGACTACGAGCTACGAAGTCAATCACACAAGACATAATGCTAGAATTCAAATTATTATTTCCGGGGTGACCTCCCTTAGGGGGAGATTGTTAGGAATATAAATATTCAGATGAAGGTTCGGTCACCCCGAGTATCTATTTAGCATTTAAGTAGCTCGTAGGCTTATTATTATTATTAGTACTATTAGTATTATTAGTTTTATTAGATTAGTCGTATATATATTTGTGGAGTGGGTCAGGTCTTTACCCACTGTCAGCTCACTCCACAGCCCACTAGGGGCACAATATGTAGCTAGTATAAAAGCCCCTTCCCACACATGGGAAGGGTTGGAACTCTTGTATTATTTTCACAGACTTGAATCTAATTGACACAAGTTTCTCCCAACTCTATCTCTCTCTAGTTCATCTTCCATCTAACTCAAACCATGGATCTAATCTTCCATGAACCAAGACCACCCGAATAGATCCACACAATCAAAAGGTTAGATCTTACAGACACGGTGCTTCCTAATAATAACGGAAGTACCGAAGATGTCCAACCTCCAGTTGTCCAACCGTCTAAACCAAAAGTTGTTTTTGAGCCCAAAGAAGCTCCCGTCAAAACCAAACTTCCTTATCCATCAAGATTAAACGATCAAAAGCTCCGTGAAAAAGCTACGCATCAAATGGAGAAATTCTTTCAAATCTTTCAAGATTTGCATTTCGACATTAGCTTCGCGGATGCTTTACTTCTTATGCCCAAATTTGCTTCTACGATTAAGGGTTTGTTGAGTAATAAAGAAAAATTGTTTGAATTAGCAAAAACTCCTTTGAATGAAAATTGCTCAGCGGTTCTCCTTAAGAAGCTTCCCGAAAAGCTTGGAGATCCGGCAAATTCCTTATCCCATGGGATTTTCCGGGGATGGTTGAATGCTACGCCTTGGCCGATCTTGGTGCAAGCATCAACCTAATGCCGCTTTCCGTTTGGAAAAAGCTTTCTCTCCCAGAACTCACTCCTACTTGCATGACCCTCGAGCTTACGGACCGTTCTATAACTCATCCACTCGGAATCGCCGAGGATGTCTTTGTCAAAGTAGGAAAGTTCCATTTCCCCGCCGATTTTGTCGTTGTTGATTTCGATGCCGATCCTCGGGTTCCCCTTATTCTAGGGAGATCCTTTTTGAGGACGGGCCGTGCTTTGATTGACGTATATGGTGAAGAAATAACGCTACGTATTGATAATGAGGCCATGACCTTTAATCTTGATCGAACTTTCAAATACTCCTCCAATTACGATTCTATCTCGGTTAATCGAATTGATGTTATTGATGTTGCTTCGGAGGAGTATTCTCAAAAGATTCTTGGTTTTTCTAACAATTCTTCGAGTGGCAACCCCACTCTTTCTTCAGAACCAACCATTTCCGACTCTTCCCCGTCCCTCACTCCGTTTAAGGGAGGTAATTTCTTCTTGGAAGAGGTCGATGACTTTCTTGCTATTGATGATTCAACTTCACCGGAAATTGATGATTCTTATCTTGATCCGGAGGGAGATATTCTTTTGCTTGAAAAATTATTAAATGAAGACCCGTCACCTTCTCTCCCTCCAAAAGAACTTAAAATTGAAGAAATAAAAGAAGTTAAGCCGTCTACTGAGAATCCTACGGAGCCCGAGCTCAAGGATTTACCTCCTCATCTCGAATACGCTTTCTTAGAAGATACCGACAAGTTTCCCGTCATTATTTCTAAAGACCTTAAAGATGAGGAGAAGACCCAACTCTTAGATGTACTTAAGAAGCATAAGCATGCCATCGCTTGGCAGATTTCTGACATAAAGGGCATAAACCCTCATTTTTGTACTCACAAAATTTTGCTTGAAGATAATTTTAAGCCCGCCGTCCAACAACAAAGACGAGTTAACCCAAAAATCCATGACGTCATCAAAAAGGAAGTTCTTAAACTCCTTGATGCCGGGATAATTTATCCCATCTCCGATAGCTCATGGGTTAGCCTGGTCCATTGTGTTCCGAAAAAAGATGGAATGACCGTCGTTACAAACGAAGAGAATGAGTTGATACCCACACGTCTCGTCACCAGATGGAGAGTGTGCATTGATTACCGCAAGCTTAATGATGCTACCCGCAAAGACCATTTCCCGCTTCCTTTTATGGATCAAATGTTAGAACGTCTAGCGGGGAATGAGTTCTATTGTTTTCTCGATGGCTTTTCTGGTTACTTCCAAATTCCGATCGATCCTCAAGATCAGGAAAAGACCACCTTTACTTGCCCTTATGGAACGTTTGCCTACCGACGTATGCCTTTTGGCTTATGTAATGCTCCGGGCACGTTCCAAAGGTGCATGATGGCCATTTTCCATGACATGATCGAGAAAACTATGGAAGTATTCATGGATGATTTCTCAGTTTATGGAAATTCTTTCACTTCTTGCCTCTCCCATTTAGAGAATATGCTTAAACGGTGTGAAGACACCAATTTGGTACTAAATTGGGAGAAGTGCCACTTTATGGTCAAAGAGGGCATTGTCCTCGGCCACAAAATTTCCAAATCCGGGATTGAGGTCGATAGAGCTAAAGTCGATGTGATCGCAAAGCTACCTCATCCCACAACCGTCAAAGGAATTAGAAGTTTCCTTGGTCATGTTGGTTTTTACCGTCGGTTTATTCAAGATTTTTCGAAAATCGCCCGGCCTCTGACCCACCTTCTTGAAAAATACTCTCTGTTTTTCTTCTCAAACGAATGCATCGAAGCATTTGATATCCTTAAGAAGAAGTTAACGGAAGCATCGATCTTAGTTGCCCCGATTGGGACTTGCCCTTTGAATTAATGTGTGATGCTAGTGATTATGCTATTGGGGCAGTCTTGGGGCAACGAAAGACTAAGTATTTTCAACCTATACACTATGCGAGTAAGATGATGACCGATGCTCAATCTCACTATACCACTACTGAGAAAGAGTTATTAGCCGTTGTTTATGCTTTTGAGAAATTCCGACCTTATCTCGTCTTATCGAAGACCATAGTGTATACCGACCATTCGGCTCTAAAGTATCTCCTTGCTAAGCAGGATGCTAAGCCGAGATTACTTCGGTTGATTCTCCTTCTTCAAGAATTTGATGTTATCATTCGTGATAAGAAAGGAGTGAAGAATCTAGCCGCCGATCATTTGTCAAGAATAGAGAACCCACATCAAAGTGTTCTCGAGAAAAAGGAAGTCACCGAGACATTTCCTCTCAAGACGCTTGGGATGATATCACATAGTGATTCTAGTACCCCATGGTTTGCCGACATTGCAAATTACCATGCGGGGAACTTTGTTGTGAAAGGGATGTCATCCCAACAAAAGAAGAAATTCTTCAAGGATGTTAAACATTATTTCTGGGACGACCCCTACTTGTTCAGAATTTGTGCGGATCAAGTAATCCGGCGGTGTATTCACGGCCAAGAAGCCGTTGATATTCTTATGGTATGCCACAATGGACCCACGGGGGGACATCATGGTGCCAATTACACCGCAAAAAAGGTCTTTGATTCCGGTTTCTTTTGGCCAACTATATACCGTGATGCCCATGACTTAGTTAAGTCATGTGATTCATGCCAGCGTCAAGGAAAAATCTCACAAAAGGACGAAATGCCTCAAAATGCAATCCAAGTTTGCGAGATTTTTGACGTGTGGGGTATAGCCTTTATAGGCCCATTCCCGTCTTCTCGAGGGAATAAGTATATACTCGTGGCCGTCGATTACTTGTCTAAATGGGTTAAAGCGAAGGCGCTACCCACCAACGATTCCCGAGTGGTTGTTAAGTTTTTAAAGAGTCTATTTTCCTGATTCGGAACATCTCGTGCTATAATCAGTGATCGCGGTACCCACTTTTGCAATGACCAATTTGCTAAAGTTATACTCAAGTATGATGTTACCCATCGTCTTTCTACCGCGTATCACCCGCAAACGAGCGGTCAAGTTGAGGTTTCCAATCGAGGTTTGAAGCGTATATTAGAGAGGACCGTAGGTGAAAATCGTGCCTCTTGGGCCGATAAACTAGATGATGCATTATGGGCCTTCTGTACCGCTTACAAAACACCCATTGGGTGCACTCCGTATAAGTTGGTATACGGAAAATCTTGTCATTTGCCCATTGAGCTAGAACACAAGGCCTACTGGGCCTTAAAACATGCTAATTTTGACCTTAAGACCTCGGGTGATCACCCAAAAGTTCAATTGAATGAATTAAATGAACTTAGGGATCAAGCCTACGAGAACTCTTTGATCTCCAAAGAGAAAACAAAGAGGATTCATGACTCCAAGATCAAGAACCGTGTCTTCAACATTGGTGATCGAGTCCTTCTCTTCAATTCTCGATTAAAGATCTTCACGGGCAAACTCAAAACCCGCCGTTGGTCTGGACCATTCACCGTTACCCAAGTGTTCCCTTATGGAACCGTCGAGTTATCTCAACCCGACGGCCCCAACTTTAAGGTGAATGGTCATAGACTCGAGCATTACTTTTGAGGGGACATACCACAAATGGTTGTCCAGGATCTCCAAACTTTCCCCATGGACAACTAAATTCGGGGCAAGTCAAGCTACGTGACTCGTTAATAAACAAAGTGCTTCGTGGGAGGCATCCCATGATTATCCTTCTATCTTCTTTCTATTTTCATTCTAATAAGTGACGTGAGGATGTCTACCTCTTCCATTTCTTGTGTTTTGTGGTTGTTGTTGTTTATGTACAGGATTTGCCCAAATTATGAAGACTCTTGTGCTCATGGTTTTGTCTTACTCTACTCGAGTTTCATCATTCGTTGCTCATCCGATATCCTAATCTTTTTTACTAATGTTTATTTATTTGGCATAATTAATAAACGACCTTAGATTTACATAAGAGAACCCTTCTTTTAAAACATTGAGGACAATGTTTCATTTTAGTCTGGGGGGTAATCTTTCGATTTGATTTGACCTTGCACTTTGCCGTAGACTCTCGCATCCCCGTTTTTCCACCAAAAATCCAAAAAAATGATAAAATTTAAAAAATTTTGCAAAAATATCATAAGTTTTTTGACACATTGTTGACTTTCCGTTGGTTAGAGTACGAATAAAATATTGACTTGATCGGGCGTGTTAAGCCTTAGCTTGTCCCCTTAACTTACATAATCAATAAGCTTTTGCTAGTATTTTATACAAGGAGCTATAAAACGCGAATTCTTTTTAAGAGGTTGCAAGTTCCCATAATTGACTTTATATATGCATGGCTTGATTATTCGGCTAAGCATTCGCGGATCTTATTATTTAAGATTTTAAATTTACGAAGAACGAGAAATGATAGAGTTGTTTATAAGTTAGATTGCTAAACGTGGAGTAGTTGGATCTCTTTAGAGCTCATCGAAGTTATTTGTGGCTTTTTACTCCCATAAGCTTGAAATACCCAAAATTTTATTCTAAATAATTAAAGGTATTAGGTTTTGGCCATATTTACTTTTTTCTCATTCCTAAGAAAACGAGCTGGGTAGCCCGCGCGTTGTGGCGGGGTGAATTTACATTAGTTTTTTGCAGGGATGTTGTAAATGAGGAGTTTGTATTAATTAAGAAATGTACATTCAGTTAACAATGTGTCAATCTACAAAGTTGGAATGTATCCTACCTAGTAAATGTTACAAATGTTGCACGTCAAGGTTAAGATCGCGGCATTCATTTATAGCACTTTGAGCGTCCTGCACAGGAAAGATAACTCCTTGGTGAGATGGAACTTTGGTGGACCTGCATACATAGGAGCACACATTAGAATGAAGTGGCGTAATCTCACAGACATTAATGTATAGTGAAAAACATTAGCGATATGTCATGCATCTGTTGAAAATCATTCAAAAGTTTTTTAGAAAATAAAATTTTGTTACGTAAAGGTTAGAAAGCCGTTCTAACTGAAATATTCAATTCCACACCTGAATGCTGGTAAGCTGATGTTTCTAATAAACATTTTGGGGCTTGAATATGAAAAGATACCATGTTTTGTGTGTAACCGACTGATTGATATATATGTATATATATATGTATATATATATATATATATATATATATATATAGACAGAGAGAGAGAGAGAGAGATAATTTAGTACTTCTAAATATTGGCCAACTTGAGTACTTCTGCTCAAGTTATATTACTACAACTGAATTCTATGTTGCCTATAATAATGATGTCAACTTTCCATTGGACCAAACAATTCATCATTACCTGCGACCAGTGTAAACTTCTGATTCGGACTCCCAAATTTATATTCAAAAGACCAACGCCACTCCATGGTCTTTCCAACCATTTTCACTGCAAACATAAGGCATCATCGTCAGCCATGATCAACAAACTATCACTTTCCAAAAATAGAGCCAAACACCCCAGAAACACATTTCTGTGCAAAATCGCTATTACTTTATAAATGTGCCATTTGTAATTATTTGAGTTTAGGAAAGCGGAAAAGCTCACTCTTTGAACCTTATCAATTTCAATAAGACCTAAGCTAGTTGAGCAATGATAATAGTTTATATGTCTAGTACACAGTATGTACGCTTGCACGGATACATAAGTAAACCGATAATAGTAGCATATCACAGTTTAACTAAATATATGCAGTTAATTATAAAGTCAATTACAGTCATAACAAAGTCTCAATATTGACATGAAACGTGTGTAAAAGCTCCTGATTACTGGATGTATTTTGCAGTTGCAGCTGCACTTGATAATCTATTGCCTCTTTTACCTTGTCGAGTTCCTTTGCCTATCAAATAGCATATTTTTTTTTTGGGTAAAAGGGAGTAATCTTCCACCCTAGTAAAATATATTAACCAAAAAGCATACAAAGAACAATGGAATGTGGCTGAAGCGCCACATTAACCTCAAGCAGCCGCTTGAATAACCACTATAACATTTATGACAGGCCAAAAATGAACAACTAGCTACCAACAACTAGAACAACCAATAAGCAACATAAGATGACATGCCAAACTTATGAAAAAACTAAAGAACAAGCTACTTCCTCGCACGACCTTGGATCTTGAAATCCTGAAATTGTCCCGGAAGGTCGTATACCTGAGCCGCATAATCATCGGAGAGATAATCCTCAAGGTCGTTATTTCCACCTGCCGATGAAAAATAACTTCCCATAGGATTATCAGGCTCAAACACCTCATCTTCATCACTATCCGAATCAACTATATCACCCACCTTAGAAAATGGGTTACCCCTATTAATAGCAGAAGTACTAGAAGATGGGACAGTAGAATTACTCGTTTTGGAAGCCGTGTCCTGCACCTTCTTTTTCAAATTGCTCGCACGCTGATCATGTGACCCTTTAACCTCTTGAGATAACCCAACCGTATCTTCCACCGTGGTACCCTTACCTAGTTTACCATCATCTTTAAACGTTCTCAAATCCGTATTCACATGAATAGTCTCATCCACCTCACTATCACTATCCATCATGTTTTTAGAACTATCCTTCTCAACTGAACAAACACCCTCATCCGTATCAAAAATGTCACCATCTTTACTTAGAGCATCAAAAGAATTCCTCAACGATACAAGATCAATGTTGTCATTAATATATGTCTTTTTACCTGAGTTTCCATAACGGGCTGATTAGGCTCATTACCACTTACCGAAGGAATAGTATGCGATGACCGACCCACACCCGGATCCTTTAAATTCTGATTATCATTATTTGAAGAACTAGAAGGAGAAGAGGATGTACCAGCATTTGAAACACCATTCGTTTTGGAAGATGACGCACCACCATTGTTAGGTTTAGAAATAGGTCTATAATAAAATTGAACCTTAGGTTTTTGAAAACGCACACCATCCACATGCCGATGTTTACCTTTACCTTTTCCCCTATTCACATCAGTAAAACCATCATCATTAACCGCTGGTTTATCAACCGTTTTAACCTTTTTCGGACAACCATTATCATCATGATCAAATAACTTACATGTTTCACATCTCGGGGGCTTCCATTCGTATTCAATATCAAGCGTTTCCAAGGAATGACCTGATCCGTTAGGGTATGGGATCGCTACCACAATTGAGTCAAGCAAGGCTGCCAACGAAGATACTTCCACAAGGACACGAGCATAAGAATTATGGCCCCAAGATTTCAGACACATAGCACTCGTATAGGCATCTAGCATAATGGGACGACCAAGTTGTGTAGAAATTAGGCTAAGACCCACTTCAGAATATGCAACTAAGGGAACATTATGGATCTTAACCCAAACCGGAGCTGACGTAATATCATCTTTCTTAAGTTTAGAATTAGGAGTCCAAATATTCAAAATAATAGGTACAAGCCGAATCAACCATGGACCCTCCTCTAAAACCCTTTCCATACCCTCTTTTGTAGCAAATTGAAACATGAAGAAGCCATTATTAAGCATTACCCGTTTCAAACCAAACTTCGCCCACGTATTCCTCACATAATTTTCGACGATCGGGAAAGCAAGCCTCTTACCAATAAAGTATCCATAAAGAGTATTTGCGAAACGAGAACTAACCTCATCAACAACTTCCAACGGAATTGTCACGTTCGCACCAGCAACACAATAAGTGTTTCTCATCTCCGTAACCCTCACAACCTTTTTAGGGGTCTTATCCTTAAGCATATCCGCAAATGACATAGAGCTTGCATCATCATGTGCCACATTGACAGCCTTTTCACCTACACCTTCCATGTTCGATATCTTAGCATTAAAATTTTTCAAAATCGAATTCATATCTTCCACTCCCTGGTCTACACAAGTAGAATTACAATTCTTAGAAGCAGTTTTATCAGTCGCACCCTTATCCTTATTCATCTCTCTTAAACCCACAAACAACACACATATACAATCCCAGCACCCAACAATTTTCCAGCAGCAGAGACACACCCAGCGAACTGAAATAAATATAAAAAACCCTAACTGAAAGTTAGGGTTTAAAACGAAGAACACCAGAAAACTAACCACCCTTCATGATATATGAGATCGATTAATTGAAATATGAGATAAACATCAGGCACCAATGACCAATCTCACAACAATAGTTAATTAATAAGTTATAAAGCGAATCTACAAATCACCGACCCACTAGAATGGATATTTAAAATTAAAGGTTTAGATGGAATCGGAACAAAGCAAAAAAAAGAATGATCACATACCAATTAAAGATCACCGACCCACTATGGAGAAAGGAAAAATTAAAAGGGTTATGATCGAAGAAAGAATCTTTGAATCGCTTTAGGGGATCGTCATTTTTTGCCAGAGAGAACGTTGACTTTTGGTTTTTTTTTATTACAACTACTTAATTATCAAATAGCATATTTTTAGAAACTACTTTTTTGTAGTGCTAATATAGGGTATTTTGATTGCCTATTAAAACTGCTTATGTGCTTATTTTAGAGATAAGCAGTTTCATGTTTAAGCTTATTTCTGGGGTAATGAGGTTACTTGATTTCAGCTTGTATAAGGTAGTACAGGCATAAATATAATAATTACCACTACATACAAATATAATGAAAACGTACCTTTTCTTACATTTGTCCTAAATCCGCAGCCCAAGTATATCAGTTCCGGTACCTTGGTTGGAAATTCAAAGCATTCCTTCCTTGGGAGCAGTAAAGTCTGCCAGTACAGAAAGGGTATGCATCATAAAAGGGATAACTTTTTCTAGATAACAGTATAACAGAAATGCAGGTTTTACTAATTGTTAATTAGATGGTGCAATAGAAGACTGTACATTTATTTTTGATAATTTTCTGAAATTTTGGAAATGTGTAACATGGTTGAATACAAAGAGATATGATGCATAAAAACTGGAATGTAAAGATTTGTAACCTAAATAGTCCGATTAACGTAAGAAAAAGAAGACAATGCAGTAGGTGAGATACTACGTGGATCAAAAAGTTTGTGGAGTCTTTGGCTGCATTTCGGAATCTATTGTTGTCAAACCAACCGAACTTGGTTACCCGACACATGAGGTGAACTAAAGATCCAATCATATATGCCTGCAATTCATGTCCGCTAAAAGCGAAAAACAGACAGCCCATTCAAAGAAAATCAATGAACAAAACATCAGCCAAAAGATTCATATAACCGTCATCTACCTGCAACTTGATACGATTGTAGTTGAAGGTCTAAAAGTAGGCGAGTAAAAGGTGTATGCAGATTATGAGAAACTCAAAGCATCAACAACATGTATTCTGAGAATATCAGAAGTTCAACAACACCATAGCTTTGCCAACACAACTTTAACAGTCCTCTCCGCTTCAAGTAAAGCAACCTCTTTTAAAACTGAAAAAAAAAAAAGGCAGCATAAATTAAAAAGAACTCGTACCTCATATCGAGCGAGCTTTAGGTCAGCTTCCAAAGGCGCAAGGATGGCTTCAGTTGGTGGCATATCAAGCCTGATAAACCTGCACAAAAAAGAAACAATTTTTTTTTTTTTTTTTGAGTTTTAAAAACATGAGAATAAAATTGAGTATAAACTATAAAAAACATGGTGAAAAAAGATCTCACAGAAAGAACGATATGGTGGTAACCCGAGTTCTTTTTGAACCTGTAACATAAAAAAATAATAGGAACTAAGACGGTATATAATAAATGTACGTAAACAGGAGGTAGATGAGCGATGCTCGCATAGTATAAAAATGCATAAAATAAAATCAACAAAGTACCTACATTAACAATAATATTATTATCAAGTAAATAGATGAAAGATGTGAACAAACCTGGGCCATCACTTCCTTAATCAGTTGTTTTGCTGCCTCGATCTGTTTCCAATCAGCAGTTATTTTCACCGATCTTTCCTTGGATTGGGCGCCCTCAGGAAGATATTGGGGTATTAACTACATTATGTGCAAATAGTCAAATATTTGCATTTTACATGGAAGAAGTGAATATAAAAGAATTTAGTAACCTGTTATGTGTTAATTCTTTTAATGGTTCCTGCATTCCCGAGAACAGAAGGAGAATGAGAGGACTTATTGGCATTCTTTTCCAGAAAATGGGAATATTTTTGTGGCAATAAACATTTGGAAATCTCGATCTGTTTCTGAAACAAAAGAGAGGATGTACATCAGTGTTGTCTGTTGACAAAACAATAACAAAACAGTCGGGATAATATCTAACCCTTTTCGCACTTTTTCCCGCATCTAGAGCATCGTAGTACAAATCAGTCAACTTCATCATTTTTTCACAATAGTAATCTAAATACTACATACCTGTTTAACATGTTTGCTCGAATCCATGCTACCACATGGCAAACACCAAAACATGACATAAAAGGTATCCAACCACTAAAATGTTGCGACAAATAACTGGCTCAGATCTGTATGTAGGGTTGAAGTCACAAAATTATTCTTATTCCGTAATGGCTGCTAACAAACACGGTTGCATAGTAATTATTTAAACTATGCCATCCGGTTGTTGCCCCGCCAGCTTACGGCCAAATCATTCAAGACACAGTTTATTTGTGTCAGATTACAGATATCATCATAGCCTTATAGGAAACATTATAAAGGAGACGGGGGTGTAACCGGATAAAAGGGTTTGCAAACCTGCCATGGCTGCAAACATGAACATCATCATGATGCCCTGCCAAGATACAGGTCGCTTTCATCCATCATGTTCGAACTGCACATAAGCCATACAATCCTGATGACCAAAAAAAAAAAAAAAAAAAAAAAACTTATATCATTATGACAACAACATGCAGCTTAATTCTTATGTCCATAGCTTAAGAACAAAGTAAAACACATAATTTGTAAAAAAATCCCCAAATTCAGGTTGGTGAGGCGAGTGATACTCGTTGTCTACCATCCTTCCGCTGACGACAACGTTGAAAGATCAAGAACATTTTAAAACACCTGCATTGGCTGCAACCACAATCAAGGCGTGGCTGCCCTGCCATGATAAGGGCATTATATATCATAAACACTCATTAAGGTATAAATCCTAACCAAAAGGTAACTTTTCTTAACGAAAAAACTAATATTTTATATCCATACATCTATTAAACCCCAAAAACATATGCATATAAAGGCATAAAAATGTTACTCTGATTAGCTGTATATGTTGTAACAAATGTACCCAATCCCTCTTGAGGGGGGATATAATTAACCTTCGTTGTTACACTTTTGTACTCAAAACTCATGTATGTGAAGGTTTCTAAGTTCGTTACCTCCGCCAATATGTCTGCCCATTAGAGCAGCAACAATTTTCCATCCTTCTCGGCCAAGTGGTCTCATTGTAACCATCCAGTATGCCATGACTATTCGAACCGTTGTTGCCACTATGGAAAGAAAAATGAACAATATAAATGGAAAATAGCAGTAACAGTGGAAATCTATCATTACAGACATAAAAATTCTTTAAAGGTGTGGTTGCTTTTATACCTTGATCAATAACAGTCAAATAATACAACAGATGTTTCATAACCTCATAGTAGACCTAGTGGCCAAAATGCCTTAAGCCATGATTTTGCTCCTAATTCTAAAACGTTGACTACAGATTGATTTAAAAACAATCCATGGAAATAATCACGGACGACAAACCATTATATCCTATGTATTACCATCACTTCTAGTGGGAAAGCTATAACCTTTTTTCCGAGTTAAACATCAATATCCAACTCTTTAGTATAAAGTGTTGTGAAACTGTATTATAAGTTGTACTAATTATTATAGAAAAAGGTTCATCATAAGTCAACCACTGGGTCTATATGGGAACCACCTGGTTCCACTTATATCCATATTCATACCAAGTGATCAACAGATAGATAACACCTTTTTTGCACGATAACAACCATACAAAATATTTACCAACTGAAGCTTACCTGATCCAACCAAGAAAGCCAAAAGAAGCTTCCCAGTGGACCTAAGAACTCGAAACAAATCGGCTCTAAACAACAACAATGGAACCACTAATGGTAACAAAAGCTTTAACATGACCCAATACGCCTCTGCTTCACAGAAAATTGCAAAAAACCACAAATCAAATAGTTTCATCTTTTTTTTTTTTTTTTTTTTCTTTTTTTTTCTTTTTTTTTTATTTATTTATTTTCACAAATCATTAAAATCCCACAAATCATATCAATAATCAAACACAAAAAATAACTCTTTTTTCCCATTGCATATTTCAGTTCCTCATCTTTCATATAATCAAAACAAAGAAGATTGAATCTTTATAATAATTTAAAAAAAAAAAAAAAAAAAAAAAAAAAAAAAAAAAAAAAAAAAACTTTAGATAAGAAAAAATTAACAGCTTTATTAGGCTGTGTATCGTGTTTGTTGACCCCGCCGGAATAACTGCTACACCGTCGCTAAACAAAATTATGAACGGTGACTTTCAAAAAAAATTCTGCACCTATACATCATCATATCGCAACGGTTAGCCAATGATTGTATCAATTTTCTTTTCTTTTGATTTGCGGCAGATTCGATGGATTGTGTGTGTTTGTGTTTGAATTTTGTGGTTTGTGGAAAACTATTGAATTTTTGGGATCGTTCTGGAATATTTTGTGGAGATGGGGGAAATATCAAGGGGGTTTGTGTGTGTAGAGATAAAATAATTGTGGTGGATGATTCCTTTGTTAATCCCTTCTTAATCACTGTTGAACAGTACGTGAATAGTAAAAAACAGTACCATGAACAGTATCAAGTCATGTAAAAACAACAATATCAGCCACATACTCATGCCCTAATGACACTGCTAATCACATTTGGAATTTTTTTTTGCACATTGCCATACCGACTATTAAATAGATTGTATAATGTATAATGTATAATTCTTGCTTATGAAAGTTGGGTACACATCAAGGTACTGCCAGTGTTACAGTGTAATAGACAACTGATTCCTAATAGTACGTGCTATTGTTTCTATTGTTATAAAGACCGTAGGACTCGGGGTTTGGCGCCATATATATAATGAATAACCAAATAATAATCCAAAGCCATAAAATTTTTCTGTTTCTTGACAGTTCGCTCCCGTTGTTGCAGACTTCAAAAAGGCAGAGGAAAATTCCCAAGGTCATAATAAAACTCCCGATTCTTAACGGTTAGCTGCCGTTGTCTAGGTTGTATAAAGGACCAAGCGCTAATATGGTTAATGTGCTTAATAATGTTAATAAAGCCAAGCTTTCGACTCCGGGGATATCTAAATAAAAAGCTTCTATCTCTCGACTCGTAGATGAGTTGTTTCGGTCATAAATAAAAAGGATATCCCCTAAATCGTGTTAAATCAGAGACCTAGATGTGGACCTTATTTTTGTATGCAACAATTTTCGAGGGAAGGTTTGGAAATTACTTAGCGTCTAAACTTGGTGCTTTTATCGAACAAAAAAGTTATCAAAACGAGAAATTGAGGAAAACTCATTCTTTTTCAAATAAAATATTTAGAAGAAAATTGGAATTTGGGAGTAAGAAGTAATACATAATTAGCTTCCATGGGTGGTGTTAGCATATAACTTGTAAATAACAATGATTTTGTTTTTAAGCTTAGTTTGGGGACTGTGAAAAATCAAGGACGATGAATTTTATCCGTATGGTCACTTCTTTATGAGTTGTGTTTCCTACTCCGTGATCCTAAAAGTTATTGTGAAATAATGGAAGTCAACATACCGTCACATGAAAAAGAGAAAAGTACAAAAATAGTATAAGTGTGAATAAATTGGAAAAACGGTTAGAACTATTGATTTCTTAATCTCTTTTGAATATTTTGCTACTTTTCAAAGTTTGTAAAAAGAGGTTTAAAATTTTTGGTTTCAAAAGCGTGAGTTGATTACATTGCGTAAGGACACGGCAATACCTTAGTCTGGGGGATTTTGGTATGTGTGTATACACATACCTTTATTTGACCAAAATCAGACCAAAACGACCAAAAACTAACCATAAATGCCAAAGATATATGTGTTTTTGTGTTTGTGATTGTGCAGGTATGAATATGTAAAAATTGGACAAAAACAAAGGCAAAAAGACAAAACGAGCACGGGATTTGGAAAAGAGATTCAAAAGCCGAGGCCGGGGAAGAGATTTCAAGTTTGGATCACTATTATGCTCAATAAGTCACAATCTACCCTTGAAGAATCATCATAAGTCAAGAATAGTCCTTGGACTAATTTTTCAAAAATGGTCATTGAAATTTAAATAATGGCAACTTTGGTCCTTAATCCTAAATCTATCCTAATATACATAACTTGATTTTATAAAAAACCCAATCCCATCAACCCATAACCAAATCAGTCCACTAACACAAAAGCCAAGCCCAGGTGGTATGTGCTTATTCACATACCTTTATTTGACCAAAACCGGACCTAAAAAGACCAAAAACTAACGAAATTGCCAAAAGATATTGTGTTTTTGTGTTTTTTGATTGTGCAGGGATGGATATTGCTAATTTGGACAAAAGGCACGGAAAACCGGGAAAACGAGCACGAGATTTGGAAAAGGTTAAAGAGCCAAAGCCGGGAAAGACATCTATGCTCAAAAAGTCAAAGTCAACCCTTGAAGAATTAAAGAATGACAAAACAAGCCCTTGGATCACAAGTTTGAAAAGTGACTGAAATAGTCCCTTGAGTTTCAGAAATTACACATTCGGTCCTTGAGATGAGATCAATATAGATCTCATATTTGCCATAGAACCAATGGACCAATCATAGCCACCCATTTTTATTTTCCATCTTTTTTTTAAAACAACATATCTTGCAAACGGTAAATCTTCAAGCTACAAAAAAAATACCATCGCGACGAGAATTAAATGATCTTTCTATAGATATGCATTGTTATATACTTTCGACGACTTTTTTTTTTCGACGAACTTTTTTTTTTTAATTTCCGCCCAGAAAGAATCATATATGATTCGTAAAAATCATATATGATTCCGTACGAATCATATATGATTCGATTTTTACGAATCATATATGATTCGTAAGAATCATATATGATTCGTAAAAATCATATATGATTCGTACGGAATCATATATGATTTGTTAAAATCGAATCATATATGATTTTTCTGGACGGAAATTTTGGAAAAAAAAAAGTTCATCGAAAAAAAAGTTCGTCGAAAATATATAACAATGCATGTCTATAGAAAGATAATTTAATTCTCGTCGCGATGGTATTTTTTTTGTAGCTTGACGATTTACGGTTTGCGAGATATTTAAGTTTTAAAAAAAGGGTGGAAATTAATTTTTTTATTTTGATAAGAAAAATGAGTGGCTAAGATTGCTTGATGGGTTCTATGGTAAAAGTTGGATCTATAAAGAACTTTTGCCTTCGGTCCTTATCTTAATCCTATACTTATGCTACAAAACCAGATTTTGTTTTAAAAATCCAAACCTTAAATCCATTCACTTAAACCAATTTAACCCAAAAATAAATAACCAAACCCATTTTAATCCAATACACAACCATCCCAGCCCAGTCCACCTCTTAAACCCACACCCCGATCCGAACCCAACTAAAATACCCGGTCAAACAAGACAAAACAATAAAAATAAATAAACATACAAACCCGCCAAAATGTTTTACCCCTTTCCCCAATTTACCCAGATACCAAGAACCCTAGAAATTAACCGTACATCTTTCACCGTGATTAAGGGCAAAAAGGACCAATCATCGTACTTCTAGAAGCTTGTCAGAGTGTCAGACGCACGCATGGCTACGTGGCGGCATTTCATTGGACCAAACACCTCACCAATTCGATCTAACGGCTAAGGATTGATGGATTGGAGCTCAAGGTGATCTAAGGGTGATTGAGGGACTCAAAAAAGCACATATTGACGCGGATTGCCAGCATGGCAGGACCTAGAAGGATCTTCCCGTGGCTATAAATAGGGATGTTATCTTCCTCATTTTTCATGTAATCTTTAGTATTGTTATGCTGTCAAATTTATCTTTGAGTTGTAGTTTTTAAATTTCTTTTGTAACTTTTGAAATTGTTTAATGAAAATTTAGTTTTGTTCTCTTTTATTCTTGTTCTCTTAATAGTTCTAAATCTGATTTTAGCTTATTAATGATCTCAGTAGCTTATTATAAATCTCTCTAGCTTATTTCAACCTTGTTCATCTTTGTTCATTTCATCTTAAAAATCCAAAAAATATTGAAAATACCTTTAAAAAAATAAAAAAATTAGTTTAAACACAGCTTCATTAAGCTGTTTTTCAATTAACATCAGCTTATATAAGCTTCATAGCTTACTATAAGTGATTATTAGTGTCTATTCTGTTTCAAAACTCAAAAGTCCAACAAAGTCAACAAAAGTCAAACATCAGCTTATCCAATAAGCTGAGCTTATTCAGAAGGAATTGATAGTCTAAAAGGAGGAAGGGAAGCCTTTAGCCTATCTAAAGATAGGCTTTGTTGAAGATTACCCTCTGTTTAGCTGAGGGAGTTTTTGTAAGTTTTTTTTTTTTTTTTTTTTTAAGTTTTTTTTTTTTTTTTCATTTTTAGCTTATTTTTATGAAACTGCTTATTATTGCTTTTTGCTTATTGATTCCAGCTTATTAGTTCATAAGTACTTTAGTTGGTCATAGTTGAGTTGGTTTTTTGGTTTATCTTACT
The DNA here is from genome assembly GCA_021014915.2 of Artemisia tridentata subsp. tridentata. Classification (NCBI taxonomy): domain Eukaryota; kingdom Viridiplantae; phylum Streptophyta; class Magnoliopsida; order Asterales; family Asteraceae; genus Artemisia; species Artemisia tridentata. Next base: position 449,904,399 of record CP139508.1, read on the forward strand.
TAGATTTAGTATAGAAGATCAAACAGTTGGATTTTCAGGTTTTAAGAAATAAGGGTTTGTTAAGGATTTAGCTTAAGTACTGTTCATTTGCACATTTTTGGAATTGATTTGATCTATTTGAAGATGGAATAATCAGTGTTGATTAGATTGTTGAGTCATTTGGTTTCATTTTGAGTGTTTTGGATCTTTGGTTGCAAAGTTAAGCTCAACTGCCCTCAATAAGCACAGCATAAGCTGAGCTTATTGAGACTAATCTTTTTGCATTTCTAGGTTGTATTTAGGTGTTAAAGTAGGACTGCAAGAGTTGGGTTAAAGTAGTTTAGGTTTGCACTATTTTTCGCCAAAAAGAAACCTTGCCTGCTGCACCAGGGCATTTCAAGTGCAGGCCTGCACTTATTTTGGCTGCTGAACTAGGATCAATTGTGGCTAATTGAATTAAGATTAGGAGCTCATTTTTGGTTTATACATATTTCATATAGTAAGGATTAAGGGGATTATCTGGTATCTCACTTTTGAACTTATTTGGTAGCTTATTTTCAGTTGCAAAAAAAAAACCACCCATCAGACTTGATTTTGGCTTATTCCTAATTCAGCCCACTAGCTACTTTTCTAGGCTTAATTTAGATAAGCAAATGAAGTTGAAAATTGGAACTTGAAGTATCTTTGGGTAGCCAGTAGTTCTGAGTTTCTTTTGCCCCCTTAAGATTCTATTCCACTGCTTATTAGGACTGCTTAATTGTGCTTTGGAGTTTGCTGTTTAAGCATCATTTCTGTCTCACTAGTACAACTGTTCATGTGCTTTTTGGCTTATTCTGTATGCTTCTTTGGCCACCAAAAGCTGTTTTAAACTTAATAAAGTGTGTTTGTTGGAATTTGAGCTTTTTGGAATTTTTGGAACTGATTTGCTTATTTTAAGCTTATTTCCAAACTGCTTATTGGCTGTTTCTGCTTATTAGGGTTTAGTTAAGCTCTGATTTTATTTTTCCTAGATTGCTTCTTTGATTTTAAAATTACTCAGAAATTTTCAGATTTTTCAATTAGTTTTACTATTTTTAAATCATTTAATTAATTCTAAATTCATAAAAAATTATTTAAAAGTCAAAAAAATATTTTTCTTTTTCCAAATTTTTTTTTATCATTTTTAATATAGGAAAAATTAATTTGCATTTTTAGGGCTTAAATTTTAGAAAATAACTTTTATTTACGTTTTTAAAATTCATCGCGTTCCATTTTTAAATTCAATTTTCGTTTTTAGGTTAAATGCTTAGTTTAATTGTTCAATTAGCTTAGTTTAATTAGTTTACCTTGATTGTTATTTTAATATTAGTAGTGTAATCAAAATCACTCATTCTTTCACATTCACTTCACGAATCACGATCCCGAATCACATATTCCATTCAATCTTCGTCGGGACGATCGACTCGGGTTTTGCATATTTCATTTGCAATTCCTTGGACTATAATTGACGAAGCACCAGGTCAATTCATTAAACAATAAAAACCCGTTTTTCCCTTTTACCCTGACACCATTGTTTTCCTCTTTTACCCTGACACCATTGTTTTACCCATACAAATCATCTAGAAGCCTACCATGTCAGAGAATGATGACATAAATAAGCCACGTTGGCAATCCCACGCATTCTGATTGGTTGAGAATTGGTGGCACATGATCCAAGGGCCAAAGATGATTGGAATGATGACATTATTGATCAAGGGCTGATAAGAGAGCATCTGGATCCTTCTTCAAACCCTAATGAAGCCTCCCACCTCAGCTATAAATACCCCCCTCATTTCACCACATTAGGGGGGAGGTTTTTAGTATCGTTATCATGTCAATTTAATTTTCTAGTGTAATTTAAGTTTTCAAAGTAGTTTGTAATCGTTTAATTTCCTGTTTTAAGTTGTACTCAAGCTTTTAGATTAATAAAATTTCATTTCCTTTATAATTCGTATGCAAATTTACTCTTAAGCTCTTCATTACTATTTACTTATTGTTATTAAGCTCTTATTACTATTCCAAAAGCTCCTTTCAGTTTACTTTTAGCTTTTACAAGTTTATATAGTTTAATTTCCTGTTTTACTTATAAAAATCCATAAAAATAAGAGAAACTTCAAAAAATTACAAAAATAAGCTAAACTAGTTGTTTTAAGCTTCCATAATTTTTTTTTTTTTCTGTTTGCATAAGCTCATATTAGCTTCTCATATTTATTTGTGAGCTTGTTAGTGTCTGAATTAGTTTTAATTTCAATTAATTCATAAAAGTCAAATAAAGTCAAACCAAAAGTCAAATAAGCTTAAAAATGGGAAGTAGGTCAGAAATGGAAGGACCTAGTGCTGTTACTAGCTTGTTTTTAACAAGCTAGAGCTAGTAGAGTAGCTCCGCGAACATATTTTGCCCTGTTTGTGCAAGGGCTTTTGTAAGTTGTTCATTTAACTTCAATTTCATAGTCAAACTGTTTATTTCTGCTTATCTTAGTGCTAATTTGGTTATTTATTGCTTATTTGTGCTTTTGTTAGTTAAGTGTTGCTTATTTGCTAGTTGATACTTAGTTGTGGTTGTTTTTGCTTATATTCATTAAAAATACCAAAAAATTAGTTAAGTAGCTCTAGGTTATTTTAGTGCTTAAATTCTGTTAAAATTTACTTAAAAGTACTTTATATAGTTGGTAGAATATCTGTTTTCAAAATTTGAGCTTAAAATTGGTCTCTCACTTTAAAATACAAAAACAGTCTCATAGTAAAGGGGTGTTTGGCATTAGGTCACTTTTTGTGTTTCTGTCACTTTGGTTCACCAAATCAACTTGTTTAAGCTTTGTTTAAGTCTCATTAGTTGATTTTAAGCTAAATTCAGTGTTTTTGATTAGTCTCATAGCTTATCTAATAGATTTCCAAATTTCAATATTCTAAACTCATTTTAACAGTTTTTATTGCAATTCTTAGTAAAAGGATATTTTTGTTGTTATTTTTAAGTCCAATAGAGTCAATTAAGTGTGTTTCAAAAGTCTGAGTTAGTGTCCAAAATTAACAAGTCCATTTGAGGCATTTTTCATGTTTTGTGTCAAAGTGTCAAAAATTCCATATTCTGACTTATCTGCCTTCATATCAGATAAAATTTAGGAGTCAAAAGTGTTTGAAAATGCATAAAAAGTAGATTTAGGTCTTATTTGGTTGCTTATCTACAAGTTCCAACAGCTTTTGCATATTTAGCTTTTGGTTCACTAGCTTAAAATTAAGCTTGAAACAGCCTCCTCAGGCTGTTTGGTGTCCTGTACACTCTCCAGTGTTCTGTGTTGGCTTTTTCTTAAGGCTTTATCTACTTATCTAGTATTGCTCTTTGATTGATTTTTGGCCTGTGGATAGCTTATAGTATAAGCTTTAGATATCTGAGCTTGTTTTGGACTTTGGAGCTTATTTATAAGCTTTAATCAACTCTGCAAGTACCCTTCAGAGGCTGTTTGGTTCAAGCTTGACTCAGGTTTTGCTTATTGATTGTTTTAGATTCTCAGCTTATTAGTACCTTATATCTAGGTTGTTTTAGCTTGTTTAGGATAGGTTTAGATAGTAGTAGCTTATTTGCACCTTTTCCTTTAGCTTATAACTCTTTTAGATTGCCTTTTAGTTCACTAATTTTTCCTTTTAAGCTTTTCATAATTTGTAGTTTAAAATTCCAAAAATCTCATATTTTCACTATTCACGACACAAATCACGACTCGAAATCACAAGTTCCATTCATTACTTCGTTGGGAAAACGACTCAGGAATACATATTGCCTTTGTATTTCTTTGGAGTATAATTGTAACAATCAAGGTGCAGGTGTGTATAGGATCTTAATCTCAAGATATCTGTTAATGTTTTTAAAAGCTTTAATCTGTTTGTGTATAAGTCATGAATGTCCTCTTTTTGATGAAGAAGTTTTCGATGAAGAATTCATGCTGATTCAAGGTATTGTCTCCTTATTTTATTTATTTCCTAAAATCTATTCTTGGAGCTTCTTACTTAGATTCGCTGTTTTGCTTCAAAGATGAACATAATAGTATTTTGCAACATCATCATACATGTATAGTTATGCGTTTGTTTTTTGTGTAGATGTAGTCATGTAGATGTGCATTGAAGCTTTTGTTTTAACTATGTTCCTGTGGTACATGGGGAAATCATGTGAAAGTGCCGCCACCAAAAAGTAGTAGTTTAACTTGCACTGATATACCGATAACTTCTACAATGTATCTTACATCTTTCTTCCGGATAACTTCTACAATGTATCTTACATCTTTCTTCCTTAAATTCATAAACGTGTTTTGATTCCTTTTTCTTTTATATTTATTACCCTAAATTGCATTATCAATTTATTACGTTGTTGTAGTGATCCATAACATTGATATTTAAGAACATGGAGATTTACTTTTATTTAAAGACTGTTTGCTTAACTTTATCATTCACAAATATTAAAGCTACCTACAACAATTTCTTTTGCAAGGATTATAACAGCATGCATCAACGATGTGGGATTCAGGAAAATGTCATGCACTGCATGGAGAAGGGATTTGTATAGGCCCAAAAGAGGACACGTATAAAGGTTTTTTTTTTTTTTTTTTTTTTTTTTTTTTTTTTTTTTTTTTTTTTTTTTTTTTTTTTAACTTAAAACGAGTTACCTGAACCTTTTGATTTTTTGAAACTATTGGACTTTTGTTGGTTTCAGTTTAAAAATGGCATTCAGAATTTTACTCTATACTATACCCTTTGTTCGAACAGCTTTGTTTATAGGGCTCACAAGGTGATTGATGAAGTAGAGTTTATTAACTAGTTAAAAAATGGTTTTATTGTGGTTGATCGGGTATTACGCATTACATGTTTACATATACATAACCTTCATGCTTGAATTTATAATGATCAATGACTAACAGATTGTAATGAAAAACTACATGATGCCCAAGATGAGTTCACCGCTAAGTCAGTTTCATTCAAAAGGTTCAAGATTAGTTGATCTAATTCTTCCACAAATGATGAGCCTCCACTCCCCTTCGAGTGATGGCAATACATCAATCAGTGGCCAAAGTTCAGGAGGCGAAAAGAAAAAAAAGAACATGTTGTTATTGATCTTAACGATTATGACACTGAAGAAGAGAAGGAAGAGACCAATGCTAAGAAAAAATTTGTACAAGTGAAGTCCGAAAAAGATGCTTGATCTGGAACTACATAGCATCTCGATATTATTTTTTTTCATTCTTTATTTTTAAGCACTATATGCATGCATGTAACAATTTTTGTTTTGGATTAGGTTTGTTTTAATGTTATTTCAACTCTTTTCATGCAATATTTGTTTATGTTTAACTCTTTTACAGCTTATTGAGTATTTAGATAAATTAGTATACTGGTCTATGCATTATAAGTTAATAAAACACATATTTATTGAAGTAACTAAGTATACAAATTAACAATCACACTAATTGCCCATTAAAAACATTAAATTAGACTCTTTTGCGTGAAATATCTTAAGACAATATATTTCCCTATTTCATATAAGTAACCATTCATAGGTAGCAGTACAAAGTATCAACTAGCAGTACAAACTGCCATAACGAGCAGTTTCTAAGCACTAAACAGAAGATGCCAAGATAGTTATTGTCAACTGATTCAAATGGATACATCTATATATTATGTATATACAAATCAAAAGTAAACGGTGACAGTTAAACCCATAATTTCAAAGCTTTAAATCCATTAATTTTCTATTACGAGGAGACAATGTTGTAGAATCCAATGAAAGCATCAACACCAACTACAAGTAAACATTTCGTTCAAAAAAAACTACAAGTAAACATAACCAATGATAAATAGGGATAACGTTTAAAATTAATTTAGAGAATAGGTATGATATGTGAAAAACTAGAAGGTGGGTTGAATAGTTTTACCGGTTTTTAAGTTCTTTTAAAACTTCTTAAAAACTTTACTATTGGAAACCTTTGATTCGATTCTTATGTGTAACCAATCAACACCAATATGAACACTACATTAAACTACCTAGTATAAGTAATAAAAGTAAAGAGAAGAGATGGAAAGATCAAACCGGGACAAAAGGATTTATAGTGATTCGGCTACGAAGCTCTTCTTCGCCCTACTCCACTCCCTGAGTACCACACTTGAGAGTTTCAAGCACTATGTCAACAACCTCCCTTTAGGCGAAGAAAACCGTACACATCGCTTATCCTATTTCCGACACTAAGCTAGATGTCGAGTGCTAATCTTAGCTAGCACCAATCTACCACGATCCACTTGATCCTTTACTACTTCACACAAGACTCTATCTACCCGATCTACCTATGATCCCCTTGATCAATCACACAAGCCCAATGGCTTCAAGAGATCTCCAAGATCTCGACACGATCACAATGATCAACTCTCACTTCACTCAACCTATCCTATCTATCTTTGATCTTCTTGATTAATCACACTAGCTCAATGGCTTCAAGAGATAATCAATATCTCTATAAGATCTCAATGATCTTCACTCACTCTCTCACAAAAGAAAAATGATCTTGATGTATGCTATGATACAATCAAGTGTGTAACAAATGTTACAACTTCCCTAACTACAACTATAACTCTTGTATCTTCTTGGATACCTTGAGTTATTCTCTTGCTATTGAAGAGGAATGAAGAGGATCACTTGATAGGATGATAGGATCACTCTTGAACAAAAGAAAACTAATATAAATGATCAAAGAAAGAAAATGTGAAGAGAGTATTAAACTAAGAAAGTTCTGTGTGAAAAAGGATGCCCAAAATCTGTGAAGTAGGCTGGTATTTATAGGCAGAAAAAATCTGGCTGTTATAAAGGGACAGCTCCACTAAATCACACACGGCTCCACTAAATTTAGTGGAACCGTGGAGCCGTGTCAGACAAAAACGCTCATCTTTTTGTCTTTTCTGGTAAAAACTTATTTGGGGAAGTTTGGAGCTGATTTTGGGGGGGGGGGGGGGGGAATGGCTATTATGTATTTTAAACTCATTTTTCTATTAAAACATTTCTTAATTATTCAAAAATAATTTGTAAAGTATATTTTTGAAATAAATGTTTTGTCACATAAAAATGTGAATTCTTAAGCACAAATTCACTTCTTTGATCATTGGTCAAGTTGTAAATTTTTTCTAGAGTGATTTGTGTAGAAACGGGATCTTCCGATTAAAAACTTGTTTACGTTAATTTTAACGTAACGTGTTTTCACATTTTGTCATCCTCAAAACGTGAAGTTATCGAAAGATAGAAATAACGTTTTTAGAACATTATTTGCATCAACAATCTCCCCCTTTTTGATGATGACAAAACATAAACTCATGTTAAGTTAAAATTAGTTTTAACAAGTTTTTAATGAGTTTACTCCCATTTCTCCCCCTTTTTGTCGAAGCAAAAAGGTTGCTAAGGCTCCCCCTTGATGCATATTCCCCCTCGTTTGGAGGACACCAAGGAATCGAGCAATAATTCGTGCTACAAAACAAGGTTAGATAACAAGTATACAAGATCTAACGGGTAGCACTTATGACAAATGTCTAACCACAAAAATGACTAAGTAGTCAAGCCCCCAAAAATAAAAGAACCACATAAAAGAAAACATTCATTCATAAAAAAAATAAGTGTCATACATATGTATGACTACATGAAAAGCATTAAAAAGAGACAACAAGAAGCATAAATCCCTAATGACTAGAGGCAAGCTTCATTTCCAAGAGAGGTCCTAAAGGTTTATTGTTTGAAAAACTAAACAAGAACATGTCTAGTTTTGTGGGCTAGGAGGTGCTGGAGATGGTGACATCATTTGGGGTGGTGGTGGTGTCAAAAGATGCTCCACATAGGAGAACATGAAGTGGATTTCATCTCTCAAGGAGAAGATGAGATTACGGTTGTGGAGGCAACATAAGCAATTAGCACTATGTAGATCAAAGGGATGGGGTTGGATGGGTTGTGCCATGATAGGAGAAGGAGGTGGTGGTGAGTTTGTTGGTGATGGGGTTAGCATGGCATAGTCCAATGGAGTTATGGGTGAAATTGTGTAATCCATTGAGGAGGACATGGTATTGAAGGATGGAGATGATGAAGATGTTGTGTAGGTAGATGATGTTTTGGAGGGTGCATTAGGTGGAGATGGTGAATTGGGAGTGGCTTGGGAAGGTGGTGTCATTGCTTCATCATCTTTTGTAAGATCCCAAAGAGGGGTCTTGTTGGTGGTCTTACGGTTATTCTAGGTTTCTTTGAGATGTGAGTGGTGGATCCTTGTGTGGAGGACATGGTGTGTGTGTGATGTGAGGTTGAAGATGAGATGCAAGACAAGCTTGCAAGGGTGAGGCCTTATATAGGCAAGATGTGTAAAATTTGAATTAAAGGTGAAGGGAGTGTCCTATGGTGTAGCAAGGGAATCTTAGGGTGTATGTGAGGTTGCAAAATTTGCAGGTTTGAGGTTAGGGTTGCAGGGATTTAGGAGGAACAGTGAAAATTCATCAAACAGGTACACGGTTCCTCTAAACATCACACGGTACCATTAAATTTAACGGTACCGTGGCCTATTTAACGGTACCGTGACACTGTTTTCACAGATTTTCCTGTGCAGGCTAGTTCTGGGCAGCTAGAGGGATGTTTTCTAGGGGAACTAGTTCCTGGAAATGATAGTGCCTCAAATCACTAAAGATTTATTTGCCTAATATGTCCCATATCAAGCTACTTCTAGCATATAAAGATTATCATATAATTTGCCAAGATAATCATAGCATGAAGGACAAAATAAGCTATCATCCAAATAATTCATGTAAGGTGATATATTAAATATTAAGAATGCAAGATGACAAAGAGTATTAATCTCTAATATAATCTATCATAGATAAATCCTAGTATTAATGTTAATCCCCTCCTAACTACTTATGACTTGAGCTTTCTCCCATTTTCATGACACTCTCGTCTTGAGCATGCATCTCATTCTCATGATTTGGATCATCAAAGGGTGCATAGTGGGTGGAGGATTCGGAAATGAGAATGGATGAGATATATGACTCGTTTAGAGGTTTCATGACGGGATCAAAAAGTGAGTATTGAGGACCACTAAGGTATGGATGATAGTTTATGTGGTGGTGATAAAGACGAGTTAGGAACATCCCATAGGGTATCAATTTGTTTTTGTTACCCTTGAGATGTACAATTCGCTTAGCGAAGAAGTATGCAAGATTGTATGGTTGTTGGGTTAGGAGACAGTAAATCATATGAGCACAACACGCCAGAAGTTGCTCACGATTTCCTGTTAGACTTAGAACATTTTCTCGCAGGATGACTGCCCAAGAAAGTACTTCATGACGAACCTCATCTAAACGAATTTTTGTTGGATTTGGGTAAAGGAAGAGTGCTTATGAGTACGAATGATTTTGGTAAGCTCGGTTGGAGAGGGTATGTAGGAACAATATGGACTATCCTCTTCATGAAAGTTGAAGAGAGACTCAAGACACCAATCTTCAGTATAGGCACATTGCCCATGATTGGGAATTCGGAGAATTTGAGCAAATTGCTCAAGGGTTAGGACAAATTTGAAATTTCGGACCCAAAACCAAAGTGACAAAGTTTGATCCTCGTTACGTACGAGTTCAACTTGTCGAAAGAACTCCAACACAAAGCGAGGACAAATGTGCTCATTTATGTGAAGCAGACAATCGAATCCTATAGCTCTAAATGAAGTGTTGATATCCCGAAGATAAACTAGGGATGGATCAACGACTCGACCTTCATGAAACCGACGGGTTTCAAGATTAACATAGGCACGAATGTGGTTACCGGGTGTTATGGGTTCACGAGAGATTTCGGGTGTATAGGTATTGGTTAGAAGATGATCAAAATCATACTCATGAGACATTTTTGTTACCTATAAAAAATTTTTAAGGAAAAATTAAGATTGAGATTAGTTGCTTTAAAGACACGTGCCTAGTGTGTGCCTATATGCAAACTATGTGGAGGTGCGGTAATCTCGACTCTAGAATTAAAATAATGAGATTACCCAAACACTCCTAATTTTACTTTTGCTCAAGCAAATATGTCGAAAGGTACATATTGATTATGTAATTCGATCAATATTTGTGAGATCATGTATGCATGAGAAAATGTTTTAAGTTTGCATAAAAAATGCACGAAAAATGTTTCATGATCCTAATTTCGTGAAATATTTTGAAAATGATTGAATTGGGATGTTTGGGTGACTTCAAATTTTTGGCACCAAAAGTTTTGAAAAATTTGAGTGTTGATGACTTCTAATCCTAATTGCAAGTTTCCTAGGCATGATTCCTATTAAACCTATGAAAACAAGGTTTGAACTAAAGTTTGTGATTTAAATGGATTTATGCAAATCCTATGTTAAGGGAATCATGGAGGTTATGCATTATCTAACTCTAGTCCTAATTTTCTAAGGACTTAATCAAAATTGAAAATTTCCCAATTCAATTTTTATGTAAGAACAAACCCTAGACTCAATGATTTAAAAAGAAATTAGAGTTGAGTGACTTACAATTTGTGTTGAAAAGGTGAGATTAGTTGGTAATCTTGAGAATCAATGTCTTGAGTATGATCTTGAAGGGGTTTAATTGTCCTTTGGGTGGTAAGGTTTGGTTTTGACAGCAATTGCAGGATTTGGGAAGGTTTGAAATGAGTAATGTGGGAAAAGGGGACTGAAATACGGATGTACCAGATACACGGTTCCACGGTACCGTTAAATTTAACGATGCCGTGCCACATTTAGTGGAGCCGTGATCTGCTGGGATGGTTTTCTGTCCTATTTTGATTTTTGACGAATAAGTCTCTCTGTTTTAGTGAGACTTTTTGACACGAGGAAAGAATTTATACCTAATAAATTCTTTCGACGAGGGGAACCTAGACTAGACAGAATGAGACACACGAGATGACTTCAATATTTCCCGTGAAATATTTAAATAGTCATGAGGGGGAAACATGGGATGACTTTAATAGTCATGAGATTTATGGAATATGTTCCATCATTCCTAGACCTAGACGAAGGTAGTTGAAGGATTCTCGTTTGAGAGGTTTGGTTAGGATGTCAGCGATATTGTCTTGAGAGGGAACTTTCTCAATAGAAATGTTTCCTTTCTGAACATTATCGCGAAGGAAGTGGTGACGAATTTCGATGTGTTTAGTACGGGAGTGTTGAACGGGGTTTTTGCTCAAGTCAATAGCACCTTTATTATCACACATAATGGGAACGTCGTCTAGATGGATGTCATAGTCATTAAGGGCTTGTTTCATCCATAGTGCTTGTTGACATGCCTTTTCGGCGCTTACGTACTCGGCTTCGGTCGTGGAGATATCAAGAGCCGTTTGTTTCTTGGAGAACCAAGAAGTTAAGCAACAACCCATGAAGGTACAAACGCCACTCGTACTTTTTTTATCCACATAATCTCCAGTATGATCAGAGTCGGCATAAACAACAGTTTCTACACCGGTCCCCTTGGGATAAAATAATCCCAAGTGTATAGTGCCTTTAATGTATTGGAAGATACGCTTAACCACTTCAAGGTGAGAGGTTTTGGGATCCTCTTGGAAGCGAGCACAAAGGCAGACACTAAAAATGATGTCGGGCCTACTTGCCGTGAGGTATAATAAACTTCCTATCATACCTCTATACTTAGTGCTATCTACGGACTCACCTTCTTCATCTCTCGTGAGTTTGATTTCCGTGGACATGGGAGTTTTCATGGGCTTAGACTCTTCTAAACTAAATTTCTTAAGCATCTCCTTACTATACTTAGATTGATTAAAGAAGATACCATCTTCCGAGTAGTTTTGCATCGAGTTTTCTTTTAGTGGGAATGAGGGAACGGACTAATCGCTCTCCTGCCATGAGTCCTTAAAGGCGGGAGAGAGTGGAATAAATTTAATTAGCCCATCATGCTCATCTCAAACTCGTCACGCATGATCTTAGAGAAATCATCGCACAGTTCTGGACAAGATGAGCCAAATATGATGTCATCAACATATATTTGAACAATGATGAGATGTGAATTACGTTTCTTTGTGAAAAGTGTGTTGTCAACCACTCCCATGGTATATTCATGTTCAATCAAGAATGCCTTTAGTCTATCGTACCAAGCTTTAGGAGCTTGTTTGAGACCATAGAGTGCTTTCTTGAGTTTATAAACATGATTCGGTTTCTCGAAATCAACAAATCCCGGAGGTTGTGCAACATATACCTCCTCGTTGATATAACCATTTAGGAATGCACTTTTCACATCCATTTGGTATAACTTAAAGTCTAAGGCGCAAGCATAGGCAAGGAGTATACTCTAATCTAGCTACGGGTGCATAGGTTTCATCGTAATCTATTCCTTCTTGTTGGTTATAGCCTTGTGCTACCAACCTTGCTTTATTCCTAGTTACGACGCCATTTTCGTCGAGTTTGTTCCTAAACACCCACTTAGTTCCTATGATGGTTTGATTCTTAGGTGGAGGTACTAAATCCCAAACTTGGTTTGCGGTGAATTGATTAAGTTCCTCTTGCATGGCAACAACCCAACTTTCATCCTTAATCGCTTCACCAACATTTTTAGGTTCTACGGTTGATATAAAACAAAAGAAATTACTTTTGTTTTGAGCTTGTGACCTAAGGGTTCTTTGGTTTAGGTTTCCTATGACATTTTCAATAGGATGGTTCTTGGATTCCTTAATGTTGACAACTTCATCAACTTCAACCATTTCATCCTCAATGTCATCTTCTAAGGGTTTATTGCCATTAACCTTAATGGCTTCATCCTCATCTAAGTCATCATCCACCAAGGGTGATGTCTTAGTTGGTGGAGGACTTTCATCGAATGTCACGTTGAGTGACTCTTTGACTTTCATTGTTTCCTTATTTAGGACAACGTAGGCTTTACTATTTTGGGAGTAACCTAGGAAAACACCTTCGTAAGACTTTGGGTCAAACTTGGTGAGGTAGTCTTTAGTGTTAAGTATGAAGCACTTGCTTCCAAACACTCTAAAGTAATCAAGAGTAGGTTTTCTACCTTTCATGATTTCATATGGTGTTTTTCCTAAGATAGGTCTAATTAGAATCCTATTAAGAATGTAAGTTGAGGTGTCCACCGCATTACACCAAAACTTTTGCAGAATTGATTGTTCATTCAACATCGTTCTACTCATCTCTTGTAGAGTACGATTTTTCCGCTCAACTACCCCATTTGATTGTGGAGTGCGTGGAGCCGAGAAATTGTGTGTAATACCATTAGCAACACAATATGCTCCAAATTGCACTTCATTATCAAATTCCCGACCATGATCCGTCCTAATGGAAACTATTGAACATCCTAGTTGATTTTGGACTTTCTTACTAAAGATTTCGAATTCCTCAAAGGCTTGTGTCTTATTCTTAAGAAATCTAGTCCAAGTGTACCTAGAGTAGTCATCAACTATTACTAAGGTGTAGTAATTTCCTCCGTAGCTCCGTACAGCGGATGGACCGAATAAGTCCATATGAAGGAGTTCTAGGCATCTAGAGGTCGAGACCATATTCTTAGCTTTGTGACTAGAATGAGCTTGTTTTCCAATTTTACAAGCGTCACAAAAGTGTTGATCAAACTTAATCTTAGGTAGGTTTCTAACTAGTTCCTTAGATGCCAATGATTGTATCAATCGCATATTGGCGTGACCTAATCTCCTATGCCATAGAGTGGAATTGTCATCTATGGTTGCTAAGCATATCCTATCCTGAGGCTTATTTCCTATTTTCATAACAAATAAGCCATTTCTCCTAACTCCTTTGCCTATGGTTTTACCATCTTTAATGATCTCACTACCCTCTTCGGAGAATATAACTCTACACTTATTATCTACCATTTGACTAATGCTAAGCAAGTTAAATCCTAAGTTATCTACATGCTCAACATTTCTAATAGTGAGGGAGTTTTGAGTGATCATACATTTGCCTATTATGTTGCCCTTAAGTTTGCTACCGAAAGTGACATTACCTCCGTTGTATGCCTTGTATGATGAGAATAGACTTCGGTTACCCGTCATATGATTAGTGCATCCACTATCTTTGACCCATTCGTCAGGCTCCAAGTTGATTCCCAAGCATATCTATTGAATAAGACAAACATTCAAACATTTGGTCCCCAATATCTCATGGGTCCAAAGTTGTTAGCATTAAACATCCCATGCATTAGTTGCATTTGGTTAGGATGTTGGAACGGAGGACAAATTTCCCATGGTAAGTAACTTTGTAGTTGATGGTCATTCAAAGTTACGGGATAGTTACTTAGATAACTTTGTCTTCTAGAGTTACGTCTCGGTAGAGGAGTTCTTGACTGAGGTTTAGGAATATTTGTTTTTCTAGGTGGAGGAGTCTTAGACCTAGTGTCGGGTTTTACAAAGCCAGGCCTGGGGTTTGACACAGGTTTGTAAAAATTTTTGGCTTCCTTTATACTAGCAATAGATACTTTGGTATCATTTACAACTATGTGACTTGGTTTAGGACTTGAATTATTTTTCAAATTCGACTCAGCTCTGTCTTCTGTAACACATGGTACCACGGTACCATTAACTTTAATGGTGCCGTATGTACATTTAGTGGTGCCGTCTGTTGTTTTGACAGAACTTGTGGGTTTGACAGATTCTACTTGTTTCGTTTTGCTTGTCGAAGCATTATCTGTTTCTTTTTCAAACCTAATGATCCTAAATGCATTTTCTTTGAGTTTTTCGTTTTCTACTCGAAGACTTATGCATGACTTACATCCTACATCTACTTCTTTATTTTACTCAAGTCTTTTGACTTGATCCTTTAGTTCTAGAACTTGCATTTCGAGTTCATGCAATTTTAATTTTAGTGATTTGTTTCTACCTAAAATTTTAGAACTAACTTCGCATAGTTTATTATATTCGTCATTTAGTGTGTTATCATCTATTGATGAATTATCATCACTATACTCAGGATAGTCGTAACGTACCTCATTAGAAGTTTGAGCCATTAGGCATGTTTCGTCCTTGGGCTTCTTCTCTTCTTCTTCACCACTATCACTCCAAGAGCCTCCTATGAAAGCTCGTTGGTTATTGGATTTCGGTGGTTTGGGACACTCTCCTATGAGGTGATTAGGATCTCCGCATCTAAAGCATTTCCTATCACTTGTCCGTTTCTTTTCAACTCGGTTCTTTTGTGAGGTCTTCTTTTAATCACGAGGTGCCTAACGAACCTACCTCTTCTCCTAAAGAACTTTTTAAAGTCCCTAACCGCTAACGCATATTCTTCATCTTCACTATCGGAACTCGAACATTCCTCATCACTAGACTCCATCTTGGCTTTCAATGCTAGAGATCTAACTCTCTCGCTTTTGCCTTTGACTATATCGGAGTCCTTCTTGATTATCATCTCGTGAACTTTCAAGTTTCCTATTAGTTCATCGAGTGATAATGTCGCCAAGTCCTTTGACTCTTCAATGGCGGTGACCTTTGCTCTCCATTTAGGATGTAGAGTCCTAAGAAACTTCCTAACGTAATTCTTGCTAGAATAACCTTCATCAAGAGCTTTGAGACTAGTAATAATGGTATTAAATCTAGCAAAAGCATTATCTATTGACTCATCTTCCGAAATGGAAAATTGTTCATATTGTTGAACAAGAATATCTATCATGTTCTCTTTGACTTGGTTATTACCTTGGTGAGTGACTAACAAAGTTTTTCAAATATCTTTTGCCGTATTACACATGAAAATTCTTTCAAATTCCTTTTTAGGCAAAACATTGTAAATTACCATTTTAGCCTCATTATTTTTGGCTAGTTTTCTTTTAAGTTCATCACTTTGTTTATCATAAGGAACTATTTCATCCTTTCTAGTTTCCGGATTCTTTTGAATTGGTTGAAAGTCACCCTCGGTAATAACTTGCCAAAGATCAATGTCTTTTGCTTTCATATACGTTTCGAATCTAGTTTTCCAATAGATAAAACAATCGGTTTCAAAAAGTGGTGGTCTTTGCATAGATTGCCCTTCTAGATATTTGTCGGAATCCATTGATCGATTCAAGTTTTAAAATACAATCTACTTTAAAATCTTGACTGACCTGGCTTCTGATACCAATTGTGGAAAACTAGAAGGGGGGGGGGGGATGAATAGTTTTACCGGTTTTTAAGTTCTTTTAGTTCTTTTAAAACTTTTTAAAAACTTTACTATTGGAAACCTTTGATTCGATTCTTATGTGTAACCAATCAACACCAATATGAACACTACACTAAACTAACTAGTATAAGTAATAAAAGTAAAGAGAAGAGATGGAAAGATCAAACCGGGACAAAAGGATTTATAGTGGTTCGGCTACGAAGCTCTTCTTCGCCCTACTCTACTCCTCGAGTACCACACTCGAGAGTTTCAAGCACTATGTCAACAACCTCCCTTTAGGCGGAGATAACCGTACACGTCGCTTATCCTATTTCTGACACTAAGCTAGATGTCGAGTGCTAATCTTAGCTAGCACCAATCTACCACGATCCACTTGATCCTTTACTACTTCACACAAGACTCGATCTACCCGATCTACCTATGATCCCCTTGATCAATCACACAAGCCCAATGGCTTCAAGAGATCTCCAAGATCTCGACACGATCACAATGATCAACTCTCACTTCACTCAACCTATCCTATCTATCTTTGATCTTCTTGATCAATCACACTAGCCCAATGGCTTCAAGAGATAATTAATATCTCTATAAGATCTCAATGATCTTCACTCACTCTCTCACAAAAGAAAAATGATCTTGATGTATGCTATGATACAATCAAGTGTGTAACAAATGATACAACTTCCCTAACTACAACTATAACTCTTGTATCTTCTTGGATACCTGATGAACTCAAATAAGTACATTTTATTACTATCATTTATCCTATTAATTTGACTTGTTTTACTATATTATGTATGAGGATTGATACTTAATCGTTTACTTTTGTAATTCTCAGGTAAAAACAAGCATTTGGTGAAACTTGGCGATTTTGGACTGATTATGGAGCAAACCACGCATAAAGTGAAGAGTCTACTGAAATGAAGAAGATCAAGACTAATCTGCTCCAGATGCGCCGCATCTCACTCATGACATGCGCCGCATCTCTATCAAGATATCACCAGATACGATCCAAGATACAAGAGGACATGCGCCGCATCTAATCATGGAGTTACGCCGCATCTTCTGGCGGTGTACGAATATTCCTGAATATTATAATCTTGGACCCCACGCGAAGTTAAGTCAATGCGCCGCATTTACTTACAAGATGCGCCGCATCTTCCCTCAGACAGAAACTATAAATACCCCAAGGCCAGACGAATTTCGGGGGCATTATCAGAGTTTCGAAGACCGAAGCAGAAAAACCCTAGGACGAATTCAGTCAAGAAGGCAGCACAAGACACACCAAACGAAGATACAAGAGCTGTAAGAAGGTGCTGCATGTGTTTAATTCATTAAGTAGTTTTGTTTTATTGTGTTAGCAAACTTTAATTCATCAGGATTGATGGGCTTGTGTTATGATATCATTCACTTCAACTCCCCTTAAAATTGCTTTCCCATCGATTAAAGTTTATATGTTGATGTCTTTGGTTACTACTTATTAGTGCATTGATCACCTCTGTGTTTATTAGTGGCTTGTGTAATGTGGCAACGGAAAGGTTGCACTCCCACGGTTATTACTAAATTGATCACTTAGGAATAACTTTTAGACATAAGTCATCATTAAGGGTTTACTCGCCGATAAGCTTAGGACCAACGAGAAAGGATTAACTACATACACTTCATATAAAGCTATCAATAAAACAAGTGACAAACTACTTAATTATAAGGACAGCCCTCTTATTGTCTCGAGTATTTATCTGTGTACGTGTGTGCTACTTGCTGATTCGTGCCTATTAGTTTAGTTTATTATTTAATTGCAAACAAAATCGTGCCAGTCTCTCAGGCTGAAACCCCCTTGCGTTAGGATATTAAAATACTGATTAGAATAACGAGATAATACGTTCCACTCTTAGTGATCGACACTCTACTTACCATTATATTCATACTGACCGGGTACACTGCTCGTTAAGTGTGTGTGTTATTGATAAGTCGGCTAAATATAAATTTAAAACTTGAGTAGGCATTAAAACTACCAAAACTTTACTCCAACGCACGCGCATAAAGTTTTTGGCGCCGCTGCCGGGGAGTGAATTGTTATTATCTGTTAATTTGATTAGTATTTTAATTAGGTTTTTTTTTTATTAGATTAATTGCATCATTGTACTATTTTGCATATTTGTTGTATTGTGTGTTAATTGTTTTCTTTTATTTTTGTGTGTTTATTTTTGTTTGTGTGTTTAATTTTTGTTTTTGTTTTTTCATATTTTTTCTGTTCTGCTATCGTTGTACTGTGCTAAATCAAACGATACGGCGCATCTGATTTATCAGATACGGCGTATTGCGTTTAATTTTTATAAAATACAACGCGTTTAATTAATTCGATACGACGCATCTTTTCCCCAAGATACGGCGTATCTGTTTTTAATAAGAAAATTTTTTCTAAGCGATAAAGTAATACGACGCATCTGCTTTAGCAGATACGGCGTATCTGTTTTTGTTAAAAAAATTTTTTTTCTAAACGTTAACGCCATACGACGCATCTGCTTTCGTAGATACGGCGTATCTATTATTTTAATTAAAAACAGTTTGCGAATTATTAAACAGATACGGCGTATCGATCTCTGTCGATACGGCGCATCTTACTGAATCAAAAATCTTGTATTTTTAAGCGTAACGAAAATACGGCGCATTAACTTTCGTTAATACGACGCATTTAATTTTAAATAAATATCGATTTTTGATTAATTAATTCGATACGGCGCATTCATAAATTCTAAGCAGCGTATCTATTTTCTGAATAAAGTCTGATTTAATTTTAACGTACTAAGATACGGCGTATCCAACTTTTTGGATACGGCGCATCGTCTGCAGATATCAGTAACTTTAATTTTTCGTATTCCGTTTTCGTTGTTAATTTTCTGATATACTACTTTCTTGGGCATACCCTACTGATGCTTTTGTGATTGATTTCAGGAAGTGCATGACCAGGAGTTCTACGAAGAACTTGATTCAACCTTTCGAAGATCCTGAACGAGCCCTACATTCGCTTAAAAGGCTTTTCAACACAAGAAGCTTTGATCTTTCAAGTTCACTCGAGCTTGATTATTTTTCTGAAGAGAAAGAGGAAGTTGAAACAGAAACAATGGGCGAAAACACCACTATGGAGGAATACATGAACAGTACCCGTGCTGATTACACTTCAGGAGTTGCTAGACCTAAGTTTGATGATAAGTCAAAATTTGAGTTGAAGGGTCAGTTTCTCAAAGAGCTAAGAGAGAATGCTTTCAGTGGGACGGAACATGAGGATGCTAATGAGCATGTTGAAAAGGTCCTGGAAATTGCAGATTTGTTTACTTCAGAAGGAGTCACTAACGATCAACTCATGCTTAGAATCTTTCCAATCTCACTAAAAGGAGCTGCTAACAAGTGGCTAAGGAATGAACCTGCGAGTTCAATCACTACATGGGAAGATTTGAAGAGCAAATTCCTGAAGAGATATTGTCCACCTGCTAAGACTGCTAAAAAGATGGAGGCTATCAATAGTTTCAAGCAAGAGCCTGATGAAACCCTTTATCAAGCTTGGGAACGATTTAAAGATTTATTGATAAAATGTCCTCAACACTATCTAACCCCTATGCAGGAGATAATATTGTTTTATCAAGGACTGGACGTGCCAACTAGACAGATTTTGGATGCTAAGGGAGCCGTACCTCAAATGAGTGCAACCAATGCTAGGAAAGCAATCCAAGATGCTGCTGATCATTCTCAAAAATGGCACGATGGGACCTCTACTAGATCTAAGAGCAACACTAATTTTGACGGGATTGCTGCTATTCAAGCTCAATTGGATAAAATTAGTAGAGAGATGAAGAAGCGTGATGAAAGAGCGTATGCTGCCCAAGTTGGATGTGAAAAGTGCGAAGGACCTCACTACACTAAAGATTGCCCGAATAAGAATGAAAGTGAGACGTTTGAAGAAGCATATTACACCCAATTTGGACAACCATTCCGACCTTCGGGGAGATTTAGGGAAGCTACACCGGGATTATATCAAAGGAACAACTTCAATCCCGCTTATCAAGAAAGGAGGCAGACTTTAGATGATACTTTAAAGCAAATTATGGCCGATGCTGCTAAAAGACATGAAGAGAATACTGCTATGATCAAAGAAATCCGAGCTTCAACGGACACTACTACAAGAAATCAAGGGGCTTCGATCAAAGCATTGGAACAACAAATTGGTCAAATGAGCAAAGTTCTTCAAGAAAGGGGATATGGAAGTTTACCGAGCTCAACTGAAACCAACCCAAGAGATCATGTCAAGGCCATAAGCACCACTGAAGAAGTCACTCCTAATATACCTAGAAGATCGATGAATGGTAATGATGGTGCAAGACCCGAATTTTTCTTTAATTCTTCAATCAGCTTAAGGAGACTACTAAAAGAGAAGACAAAGATTGAAGAGGAGATCAAGGAAACAATGAAAGAAGAGAGCCCTGCAACCGACTCAAATGCCTTGCCTCATAAAGAAAGAGACCCATGAAGTTTTACTCTACCTTGTTCTATTAATAATATATCTTTCAATAATGTGTTAGCTGACTTAGGAGCTAGTGTTAGTGTTATGCCTCTTAAGACATTCGCTACCCTAGGACTAGGAAAATTAGCACCAACTAAGTTACTTATTGAATTGGCTAATAAAACGGTAAAACGACCCGAAGGGATTGCTAATAATGTGCTAGTTAAGATTGAGCAGTTTATTTTTCCCGTAGACTTTGTTATACTAGACATGCCCGAAGATGTTAAGATTCCTTTAATCCTCGGAAGACCTTTCTTGTCTACTGCCCATGCTAAGATTGATGTATTTAAAAGAAAAATTTCATTAAGGGTAGGGAATAATAAACTAGTCTATAAGTGCCAAGATCCGGTTAAAAGCATAATTAGAGGTGTTTATGTGCTAGGATTAAGAGAGCGTATGGACCTCGATCTTGAAGCTAGACTTATGGGAGAAACATTGATTCAAAACAACTCAACTAATCCTAATCATGAGAACTTTGAGGAATTCATTGACCTTAATGTACCTACCGAACTTAGACGCAATGTTGTTAATGATTCTGATGATGAGTGGTATGATTGCGTAGTAATTAACAAACGTAGGAGAATAGTTGAGAAAACGAATTTGAATAATGATGTGTTTATTGAACTACCACCCTACCTTGCTTATTTGTGCCTATATGATAATAAGAATTTCCCGTCTATCATTTTGTCATCTCTGCCCGAAAGGGACAGGACTTTGTTTATACAGATATTAAAGAAGAACGGCGTGGAAATTAAAGACGAGCAAGGAGTATTCAATATTACTGAATTGGCGATGAGGGAGCGCGATGATTCCGACTCCTTCAATGATCGATATTAAAGAGCTGAACGTGAGTCTAACTTGAAGACTCTGGAATAAAGACAAGTGCTGGCCGGGAGACAACCCGGATTTATCTTTTATTATTCTGTCTGTGTCGAGTCAGTCAGGCCCGCATGAGGATACGGCGCATCTCAATTCTGAGATGCGACGCATCTCCTGCAATGGTCATATCTTATTTTAATTTTCTGCATTTTTATTTCCGACTTTAAAACTATTTATCAGTTTATTTTCAATGCGGCGCATCCCTGGTTAAGGATGCGGCGCATCTTTATTCTGATCCGTATTTATTCCAGGCTCGATACGGCGTATCTTCTTCAATAAGATACGGCGCATCGACTGACCTGATGATTTTCAGTTTTAATTTTTAAGTTTTATTTTTTCCTAACTACTAATGTATTATGCAAGTTTGAACCTTTCTTATCTTAGGTGTGTTTTAAAGTGTTGGTGGTATTATAGTTTCCTGGATTTCCTGTGGATACATCAAGTATGAAGCTTTAACGTTCTAATCCACAAGAAGTTGATTTTTGCTCTAATACAAATGGAGGATCATACCGAGCAAATCTCAGGGGAGTTTTTCTGTTCTAATTCTTTTATTTTCCAATTTTTAACCTTTTATACAAACAACGAGGACGTTGTTTAACTTAAGTGGGGGGATTGGAGAATTAGAACACTTAACACTTACTTGTCCTAAACTTTTTCAAAAATTATGCTTAAAATGTGCTTAATATATCAAACTTAAAATTTTTTTAGCATATTTTTGTTTAAGATCTAAGTTGCATAGCTGCACACATGACGTTATTTTCAAAAATTGTGATTTTCCAAAATTCACAAATCTATGAGTGTGCCGGTGACTTGTAAACTTTTGAACTTGGCTTGTATACTATTCGAGACCACCATAATGAGTATTATTTATATAATTGGAATGCCTTGTCTAAATTGGTAAAATTCTAGGATTACACCCAAATAGCCTTTATATGTTTTGTGTTATTAACTAACTACACTGGTTAGTTAACCCCCGTATAAACCCTTTTGTTACTCTCATTTTTAGAGTAAGATACCCCTAGAAAAACACTCAGAGCCATTCCTTTCGTTTCTTACACCTATGTTTAAAATGTTTCGTTACACCCTTACACCTTAGCCTACCCTGTAGATTAGAATCCGTGGTTGGTTAATTGCTATAGGCAGAGTGTGTTTTCTTACATTACCTGTGTTCGCGTGCGTAATTCATTATCTTTGGTTAGGTCGGGAAATTGCACAATGCAATTGGAGTGAAAGTAAATATTGTATATTTTTGAGTTTATTTTTCGTGTGTTTACTACTTTCACTATTACCGTTATTTCTGAAGTATGAAAAGTATGGAAAAATTATCCAGAATTATCATTATAGTGATGTGGTGAAATTTTACACATCTTTAGTTAAAAAAAAAAAAAAAAAAAAAAAAAAAAAAAAAAAAAAAAAAAAAAAAAAAAAAAAAATTCGAAAAAAATGAGAAAATAAAAAGAAAAAGAAAAAGAGTTGGATGTTTGTTTTTAAACCAACGATGTAAAGTTATGTAAGTGGTTCATATGGCCACTATTTGTTGTACTATATCTATGGATTGAATGGGAATTGGCAGTTATGGGAACGCCAATTAAGGTTTATTCTTTGATTAAGATCTTGTTGAGTATAATTCGTGTCTACCTAAAGCGTGTGTTTCAAGTGTTAAAGCGTGAGTTATTCAATGATATGAGTCTTATTCATGGGATGGTTGGGATAGTGATTAACCACACTTAGGATTTTAATTTATTTGTTTTGTTTATTTTTATTTTTACACCAATTTATATCCCAAATGTTACCATGCCCTTCATTATTCTTTATCCAACCAAACCTTTGATTTATTGAGATTAGGGATTTGAGCAATCTTAAGTATTGTAGTCGTGGATTCGGCTATGTATTTATGATTTTGTCGCCCTTTTTGATATATTATTATTGGTGAAGTTTGGACCTATCTTTAGCCTATTCGAGTTAAGGATTTGAGCAATTGCAAGTATCGTGTTCGTGGATTCGATCATGTATTTGTGATTTTGTCGCCTTTTCTGGAATTTGAGATCGATAGTGAAAAGAGAATAATTAACCCTTAAGCCTAAAAACCCTTTTTACCGCTTTAGACTTGTTATTCCTTGGCTTTAGTGGGGGAGATGTGTATACTTGCCAAGCTTATGATAGAATATTCGTCGCGACTGGACAGTTAAACGATTAGATTTGCTTTTATCAAATTATTTTATTATACTTCTAATTCGTTAAAGTGTTTAGTTGTGTGATTATGAATTAAACGAATACATGCTTGATATAAAAATAAATCCTAACATCTTTTAGGATACATTTTCATAAGAGAAATTCTAAGGTTTACTTGGGGACAAGTAAAGTTCAAGTGGGGGGATATTTGATGAACTCAAATAAGTACATTTTATTACTATCATTTATCCTATTAATTTGACTTGTTTTACTATATTATGTATGAGGATTGATACTTAATCGTTTACTTTTGTAATTCTCAGGTAAAAACAAGCATTTGGTGAAACTTGGCGATTTTGGACTGATTATGGAGCAAAACATGCATAAAGTGAAGAGTCTACTGAAATGAAGAAGATCAAGACTAATCTGCTCCAGATGCGCCGCATCTCACTCATGACATGCGCCGCATCTCTATCAAGATATCACCAGATACGATCCAAGATACAAGAGGACATGCGCCGCATCTAATCATGGAGTTACGCCGCATCTTCTGGCGGTGTACGAATATTCCTGAATATTATAATCTTGGACCCCACGCGAAGTTAAGTCAATGCGCCGCATCTACTTACAAGATGCGCCGCATCTTCCCTCAGACAGAAACTATAAATACCCCAAGGCCAGACGAATTTCGGGGGCATTATCAGAGTTTCGAAGACCGAAGCAGAAAAACCCTAGGACGAATTCAGTCAAGAAGGCAGCACAAGACACACCAAACGAAGATACAAGAGCTGTAAGAAGGTGCTGCATGTGTTTAATTCATTAAGTAGTATTGTTTTATTGTGTTAGCAAACTTTAATTCATCAGGATTGATGGGCTTGTGTTATGTTATCATTCACTTCAACTCCCCTTAAAATTGCTTTCCCATCGATTAAAGTTTATATGTTGATGTCTTTGGTTACTACTTATTAGTGCATTGATCACCTCTGTGTTTATTAGTGGCTTGTGTAATGTGGCAACGGAAAGGTTGCACTCCCACGGTTATTACTAAATTGATCACTTAGAAATAACTTTTAGACATAAGTCATCATTAAGGGTTTACTCGCCGATAAGCTTAGGACCAACGAGAAAGGATTAACTACATACACTTCATATAAAGCTATCAATAAAACAAGTGACAAACTACTTAATTATAAGGACAGCCCTCTTATTGTCTCGAGTATTTATCTGTGTACGTGTGTGTTACTTGCTGATTCGTGCCTATTAGTTTAGTTTATTATTTAATTGCAAACAAAATCGTGCCAGTCTCTCAGGCTGAAACCCCCTTGCGTTAGGATATTAAAATACTGATTAGAATAACGAGATAATACGTTCCACTCTTAGTGATCGACACTCTACTTACCATTATATTCATACTGACCGGGTACACTGCTCGTTAAGTGTGTGTGTTATTGATAAGTCGGCTAAATATAAATTTAAAACTTGAGTAGGCATTAAAACTGCTAAACCGCAACGACACATCACGCGCATCAATACCTTTGAGTTCTTCTCTTGCTATTGAAGAGGAATGAAGAGGATCACTTGATAGGATGATAGGATCACTCTTGAACAAAAGAAAACTAATCTAAATGATCAAAGAAAGAAAATGTGGAGAGAGTATTAAACTCAGAAAGTTCTGTGTGAAAAAGGATGCCCAAAATCTGTGAAGTAGGCTGGTATTTATAGGCAGAAAAAATATGGCCGTTATAAAGGGACGGCTATACTAAATCACACACGGCTCCACTAAATTTAGTGGAACCGTGGAGCCGTGTCAGACAAAAACGCTCCTCTTTTTGTCTTTTCTGGTGAAAACTTATTTGGGGAAGTTTGGAGCTGATTTTGGGGGGGAAAATAGCTGTTATGTATTTTAAACTTATTTTTCCATTAAAACATTTCTTAATTATTCAAAAATAATTTGTAAAGTATATTTTTGAAAGAAATGTTTTGTCACATAAAAATGTGAAATCTTAAGCACAAATTCACTTCTCTGATCATTGGTCATGTTGTAAATTTGTTCTAGAGTTATTTGTGTAGAAACGGGATCTTCTGATTAAAAACTTATTTATGTTAATTTTAACGTAACGTGTTTTCACATTTTTTCATCCTCAAAATGTGAAGTTATCGAAAGATAGAAATAACGTTTTTAGAACATTATTTGCATCAACATGATATTTTGTGATTAAAAATAGGGAGTGATTTTCTGATAAAAGTGATCACGAGAAGTAAATCAAGGTTCATCACAGAAAAAAAGTGTGGATCATTGTAGCCGTGCATGAAAAAAAAAGAATAGTATTATAAATTAAATAATTTTGAAGATGCTCATTTAGTTAATTTTGTTTTTAAAACACAATGCTTAACCAAAAAACTCCTATAAGGTTTGTGTCACTTAAAATGTGTGCTAAATCAATCGTTACACTTCTACTTTTAATACCTTACGTTTTGCAAGATAGTTCAAAATAAACAGTGATATGTCATTATAGATGGTTTCTTAATATGCATGAACCATTTGTATGTGTTTCTTTTTCCTGCAAAACCTTTGCCTTCAAATGACGCAACACTTAAAATGTGTGCTAAATCAAACGTCACACTTCTACTTTTAATACCTTACGTTTTGCAATATTTATCGCATTTATTGTGTTTAAATTGTTTGTGGTGTCTTTTGATGCGCTTATTCATGCTTACTAAAAGATTAAATAATTAAAATATTTGTTTATAAATAATAAAAGATTGTTACTAAAATATAAAATGAAGTTAGCACTCAGCAAACTCTTCTACGTAAAATCTAAAGCTTAGCACTTGAAGTAAAGGAGAAGTAAACATCCGTTACCAAAACTTAAAATTCATATTTAAAATCCTTGCATTGTCCACCGCATGGGATATGACATTTTTCTTTTTCTTCTTTAAAAGAATTAGTTATTAGGATGAGTTGAAGAGCCTTTTTATTTTGCGCTTATAAACTTGCCTTATTGTGAAGAGCCCAATGATATTTTTAAAATTTCAGTTTCATGCTTACTAAATGGCTTCCACGGATTTTTTCTCGGTCTTAAATTTTGAATTATGTAATAAAAATCATAATATTTGTCTTAAGGATTTTTAAGTACAAAAATGTGTGAGAAAAATTAATTCAAATACGTAACATCGTATGCGTAATAAGTGTTTGATTAAATGGCAACGAATCATGTGTTTGTCTTTCATTTTAGTTGATCGTATATGTTTGGTAACTTGACTATATAGATATCAAATCGATATCTTAATATGTTATATATGAACCCATTGTTTGAAATCAACCTCATATAGTACCTACATATTGACGCTAGGATGCACCACCGAATAAGCTATATATAATAGTTCGATGTTACTAATTAAAACGTAGTTCGTATTGATTTCTATAAACACTAATAAATGTTTTGCTTCTGTGAGATATAACCCATCTTATGACATGCACATGTAATTTTTTTATGCCGTTACTATCATGGATAAATATGTTACACATTCTGAGTACAAGTCATTTTAACCTGTCAATAACCCAGCCTAGGCCATACTTGATATTAAATATGTTATATAAAAATATGACGTTTTAGCTTAGAATAATTTCACTCGAAAAATAGAAATTGTGAATCGCTCGGGCCTTGAAACAATATGTAATATAAATATGATATGTGATATTATCAAAAATAAAGTTCCCATGCTTTTGGGCGAACAAAGCCCTTGCATCGCACGGGTCAACTGAGTTTCATGCATAAATGTGAGCATTAATGGCATAAGCTCAATTCATCCCAACAAACACAAACATATCAAACCTCTAAAGCCTCATTTTAAAGCTTTTAAGAGCTTTTAAAGTTTCATGAAACGTTGATATTTACTATCTATTATAAACAGTTAATGAGTTCATTAAGTATATAGAATTTATTAAGCAAGTGTCACACGATGGCCCAAGTTATGTAACGGACTGAAGCTCAAGTAATGGGACGTGGAGTTGGATGCTTTTAAACGAGGCTTTGCTCTTTTCATACGTTATTCAGATATGTAGTAAAAACTCTGTGTTTGAAATAACATGTTTTTCATTACGATGAAGAAAGTCACTCATGTATTTGATACTTTTTTCTTGAAACAATTCTATTTACAAAAACTTACTTAAACAAACTTCGTTTATTCAGTCGAGTACCCCCGATCGAAACTACGCATAATAACTAAATACGCATAACCCTTGCAAAACCAATTATTCTTTACGGTGAACAAAGCCCGTGCATCGCACGATACTTAAAGAATGAGTTGCAAGTTGTGTTGTATATTATTTTATTGAATATGTTGCTGTCGATGCACAAAAAAAAAATGAAATTGAATTGGAGCCAAAAATTGAGAAATTGGAAACTTATAATTTTTATATTGTATGACGACTTTTGAAACAAAGTGTATTAAAACCGAAGGAAAGAAGCATAAAAGTATTTGCCATATGTACAACCAAAAGTAATTAAAAATTGGGAAAAGCTAAGGGACCTCAATATGTAACATCTGTCCTAAATAAATGAATAATGAAGGTCTAGAAAGCAAGTACTTGTCATTTGTTTTTGACAGATTCTACTTGTTTCGTTTTGCTTGTCGAAGCATTATCTGTTTCTTTTTCAAACCTAATGATACTAAATGCATTTTCTTTGATTTTTTCGTTTTCTACTCGAAGACTTATGCATGACTTACATCCTACATCTACTTCTTTATTTTTCTCAAATCTTTTGACTTGATCCTTTAGTTCTATTACTTGCATTTCAAGTTCATGCAATTTTAATTTTAGTGATTTGTTTCTACCTAAAATTTTAGGACTAACTTTGCATAGTTTATTATATTCGTCATTTAGTGTGTTATCATCTATTGACGAATTATCATCACTATACTCAGGATAGTCGTAACGTACCTCATTAGAAGTTTGAGCCATTAGGCATGTTTCATCCTTGGGCTTCTTCTCTTCTTCTTCACCACTATCACTCCAAGAGCCTCCTATGAAAGCTCGTTGGTTGTTGGATTTCGGTGGTTTGGGACACTCTCCTATGAGGTGATTAGGATCTCCGCATCTAAAGCATTTCCTATCACTTGTCCGTTTCTTTTCAACTCGGTTCTTTTGTGATGTCTTCTTTTAATCACGAGGTTGCCTAATGAACCTACCTCTTCTCCTAAAGAACTTTTTAAAGTCCCTAACCGCTAACGCATATTCTTCATCTTCACTATCGGAACTCGAACATTCCTCATCACTAGACTCCATCTTGGCTTTCAATGCTAGAGATCTAACTCTCTCGCTTTTGCCTTTGACTATATCGGAGTCCTTCTTGATTATCATCTCGTGAACTTTCAAGTTTCCTATTAGTTCATCGAGTGATAATGTCGCCAAGTCCTTTGACTCTTCAATGGCGGTGACCTTTGCTCTCCATTTAGGATGTAGAGTCCTAAGAAACTTCCTAACGTAATTCTTGCTAGAATAACCTTCATCAAGAGCTTTAAGACTAGTAATAATGGTATTAAATCTAGCAAAAGCATTATCTATTGACTCATCTTCCGAAATGGAAATTGTTCATATTGTTGAACAAGAATATCTATCTTGTTCTCTTTGACTTGGTTATTACCTTGGTGAGTGACTAACAAAGTTTTCCAAATATCTTTTGCCGTATTACACATGAAAATTCTTTCAAATTCCTTTTTAGGCAAAACATTGTAAATTACCATTTTAGCCTCATTATTTTTGGCTAGTTTTCTTTTAAGTTCATCACTTTGTTTATCATAAGGAACTATTTCATCCTTTCTAGTTTCCGGATTCTTTTAAATTGGTTGAAAGTCACCCTCGGTAATAACATGCCAAAGATCAATGTCTTTTGCTTTCATATACGTTTCGAATCTAGTTTTCCAATAGATAAAACAATCGGTTTCAAAAAGTGGTGGTCTTTGCATAGATTGCCCTTCTAGATATTTGTCGGAATCCATTGATCGATTCAAGTTTTAAAATACAATCTACTTTAAAATCTTGACTGACCTGGCTTCTGATACCAATTGTGGAAAACTAGAAGGGGGGGGGGATGAATAGTTTTACCGGTTTTTAAGTTCTTTTAGTTCTTTTAAAACTTTTTAAAAACTTTACTATTGGAAACCTTTGATTCGATTCTTATGTGTAACCAATCAACACCAATATGAACACTACACTAAACTAACTAGTATAAGTAATAAAAGTAAAGAGAAGAGATGGAAAGATCAAACCGGGACAAAAGGATTTATAGTGGTTCGGCTACGAAGCTCTTCTTCGCCCTACTCTACTCCTCGAGTACCACACTTGAGAGTTTCAAGCACTATGTCAACAACCTCCCTTTAGGCGGAGATAACCGTACACGTCGCTTATCCTATTTCCGACACTAAGCTAGATGTCGAGTGCTAATCTTAGCTAGCACCAATCTACCACGATCCACTTGATCCTTTCCTACTTCACACAAGACTCAATCTACCCGATCTACCTATGATCCCCTTGATCAATCACACAAGCCCAATGGCTTCAAGAGATCTCCAAGATCTCGACACGATCACAATGATCAACTCTCACTTCACTCAACCTATCCTATCTATCTTTGATCTTCTTGATCAATCACACTAGCCCAATGGCTTCAAGAGATAATCAATATCTCTATAAGATCTCAATGATCTTCACTCACTCTCTCACAAAAGAAAAATGATCTTGATGTATGCTATGATACAATCAAGTGTGTAACAAATGTTACAACTTCCCTAACTACAACTATAACTCTTGTATCTTTTTGGATACCTTGAGTTCTTCTCTTGCTATTGAAGAGGAATGAAGATGATTACTTGATAGGATGATAGGATCACTCTTGAACAAAAGAAAACTAATCTAAATGATCAAAGAAAGAAAATGTGAAGAGAGTATTAAACTCAGAAAGTTCTGTGTGAAAAAGGATGCCCAAAATCTGTGAAGTGGGCTGGTATTTATAGGCAGAAAAAATATGGCCGTTATAAAGGGACGGCTCCACTAAATCACACACGGCTCCACTAAATTTAGTGGAACCGTGGAGCCGTATCAGACAAAAACGCTCCTCTTTTTGTCTTTTCTGGTGAAAACTTATTTGGGGAAGTTTGGAGCTGATTTTGAGGGGGAAAATAACTGTTATGTATTTTAAACTTATTTTTCCATTAAAACATTTCTTAATTATTCAAAAATAATTTGTAAAGTATATTTTTGAAAGAAATGTTTTGTCACATAAAAATGTGAAGTCTTAAGCACAAATTCACTTCTTTGATCATTTGTCAAGTTGTAAATTTATTCTAGAGTGATTTGTGTAAAAACGGGATCTTCCGATTAAAAACTTGTTTACGTTAATTTTGACGTAACGTGTTTTCACATTTTGTCATCCTCAAAACGTGAAGTTATCGAAAGATAGAAATAACGTTTTTAGAACGTTATTTGCATCAACATGATATTTTGTGATTAAAAATAGGGAGTGATTATCTGATAAAAGTGATCACGAGAAGTAAATCAAGGTTCGTCACAGAAAAAAGTGTGGATCATTGTAGCCGTGCATGAAAAAAAAGAATAGTATTATAAATTAAATAATTTTGAAGATGCTCATTTAGTTAATTTTGTTTTTAAAACACAATGCTTAACCAAAAAACTCCTATAAGGTTTGTGTCACTTAAAATGTGTGCTAAATCAAACGTTACACTTCTACTTTTAATACCTTACGTTTTGCAAGATAGTTCGAAATAAACAGTGATATGTCATTATAGATGGTTTCTTAATATGCATGAACCATTTGTATGTGTTTCTTTTTCCTGCAAAACCTTTGCCTTCAAATGACGCAACACTTAAAATGTGTGCTAAATCAAACGTCACACTTCTACTTTTAATACCTGTAGTTCGAAATAAACAGTGATATGTCATTATAGATGGTTTCTTAATATGCATGAACCATTTGTATGTGTTTCTTTTTCCTGCAAAACCTTTGCCTTCAAATGACGCAACACTTAAAATGTGTGCTAAATCAAACGTCACACTTCTACTTTTAATACCTTACGTTTTGCAATATTTATCGCATTTATTGTGTT
Source organism: Artemisia tridentata subsp. tridentata (assembly GCA_021014915.2). Lineage (NCBI taxonomy): Eukaryota > Viridiplantae > Streptophyta > Magnoliopsida > Asterales > Asteraceae > Artemisia > Artemisia tridentata. The sequence continues at coordinate 449,936,271 of CP139508.1, forward strand.
TAAATTGTTTGTGGTGTCTTTTGATGCACTTATTCATGCTTACTAAAAGATTAAATAATTAAAATATTTGTTTATAAATAAAAAAGATTGTTACTAAAATATAAAATGAAGTTAGCACTCAGCAAACTCTTCTACGTAAAATCTAAAGCTTAGCACTTGAAGTAAAGGAGAAGTAAACATCCGTTACCAAAACTTAAAATTCATATTTAAAATCCTTGCATTGTCCACCGCATGGGATATGACATTTTTGTTTTTCTTCTTTAAAAGAATTAGTTATTAGGATGAGTTGAAGTGCCTTTTTATTTTGCGCTTATAAACTTGCCTTAGTGTGAAGAGCCCAATGATATTTTTAAAATTTCAGTTTCATGCTTACTAAATGGCTTCCACGGATTTTTTCCCGGTCTTAAATTTTGAATTATGTAATAAAAATCATAATATTTGTCTTAAGGATTTTTAAGTACAAAAATGTGTGAGAAAAATTAATTCAAATACGTAACATCGTATGCGTAATAAGTGTTTAATTAAATGGAAACGAATCATGTGTTTGTCTTTCATTTTAGTTGATCGTATATGTTTGGTAACTTGACTATATAGATATCAGATCGATATCTTAATATGTTATATATGAACCCATTGTTTGAAATCAACCTCATATAGTACCCACATATTGACGCTAGGATGCACCACCGAATAAGCTATATATAATAGTTCGATGTTACTAATTAAAACGTAGTTCGTATTGATTTCTATAAACACTAATAAATGTTTTGCTTCTGTGAGATATAACCCATCTTATGACATGCACATGTAATTTTTTTATGCCGTCACTATCATGGATAAATATGTTACACATTCTGAGTACAAGTCATTTTAACCTGTCAATAACCCAGCGTAGGCCATACTTGATATTAAATATGTTATATAAAAATATGACGTTTTAGCTTAGAATAATTTCACTCGAAAAATAGAAACTGTGAATCGCTCGGGCCTTGAAACAATATGTAATATAAATATGATATGTGATATTATCAAAAATAAAGTACCCATGCTTTTGGGCGAACAAAGCCCTTGCATCGCACGGGTCAACTGAGTTCCATGCATAAATGTGAGCATTAATGGCATAAGCTCAATTCATCCCAACAAACACAAACATATCAAACCTCTAAAGCCTCATTTTAAAGCTTTTAAGAGCTTTTAAAGTTTCATGAAACGTTGATATTTACTTTCTATTATAAACAGTTAATGAGTTCATTAAGTATATAGAATTTATTAAGCAAGTGTCACACGATGGCCCAAGTTATGTAACGGACTGAAGCTCAAGTAATGGGACGTGGAGTTGGATGCTTTTAAACGAGGCTTTGCTCTTTCCATATGTTATTCAGATATGTAGTAAAAACTATGTGTTTGAAATAACATGTTTTGCATTACGATGAAGAAAGTCACTCATGTATTTGATACTTTTTTCTTGAAACAATTCTATTTACAAAAACTTACTTAAACAAACTTCGTTTATTCAGTCGAGTACCCCCGATCGAAACTACGCATAATAACTAAATACGCATAACCCTTGCGAAACCAATTATTCTTTAAGGTGAACAAAGCCCGTGCATCGCACGATACTTAAAGAATGAGTTGCAAGTTGTGTTGTATATTATTTTATTGAATATGTTGCTGTCGATGCAAAAAAAAAAATGAAATTGAATTGGAGCCAAAAATTGAGAAATTGGAAACTTATAATTTTTATATTGTATGACGACTTTTGAAACAAAGTGTATTAAAACCGAAGGAAAGAAGCATAAAAGCATTTGCCATATGTACAACCAAAAGTAATTAAAAATTGGGAAAAGCTAAGGGACTTCAATATGTAACATCTGTCCTAAATAAATGAATAATAAAGGTCTAGAAAGCAAGTACGTGTCATTTGTTTTTGACACACACTGTTGTTGTATTATGGGAAGTAGAGGGCAAAGGATGGTGGAGGTAACCGGGAGCTTAAGACAATTAATTTGGAAGTAAAAGATAGTATCAGCATGCGGGTGTGACGGGGAGTGATGGCGAGACGCATTTTGATTTGAGAGTTGTTCCGAGTGAATTTGAAGGGCAAAGTATGGTAAAAAGGCATAGACTTATATATTTTTTGTTGAATGATAAGTTACAAAGTGGTTTACATACTTTTTTAGGCCTTTGTCACAATCAAATAGCTAAAATGAGATATTAAAATTCCTCATTTTAAAACTAAATACCAAATAGAGTAATTATTTCGCAGTTGGCAATGACGTTGGACCATAAAAGAACGGGTTTAGCATAGGTAAAATTATAGATAGGGGTAAAATAAAAAAGAGGTAATAATTGATTGCCTAAGATTTAGTTATGGTTATTACAAAACAAGGTCAACTTAAATAAAAGACCACAAGAAATAAAACACATGATAATTGTCGAGTTGTTACTTATAATTTAGTTGCGAGTATTGGGTCTATCTACGTCAAAAGCAAACAAATGCAATTAGATGAGACAAGACTTTATATCTATACTATATAAAGATTGAATGGCTTAATTTAATGTGGAAGAGGATTTATGCACAAAGGAATGTACGGTAAAACATAGTTTAAGCTACATGTAAACTATATCAATTATTACGTATAAGAAATAGATTCTTGAATGCAACCACATCAAATATGGTGTTACAGAACGCAAAAGGTCTCCAGTTTTGTAACCTCAAAGAATACAAATCAAGCTGCAATTAAAACTATCTTAAATGTAAGCTGCATAAATGAGGCATGAAGCCCATTGCCTATCCAGAAATTGTACGTGAGTCCAATAGTAGTAAAATTAAAAAGGCCCGTTCAGTATATCATCATGGTTGCAGAAGTTGAAAGCGTGAGCTCTGAATTGTTCCTGGATGATCTCGAGTTAGACGTCACTGGTACGATTGTGGTGATGATGTGTAGGATGTGGGATGTAAACGCTATTATCGGGCGCTACTTGAGCACTGATTTTTTGGTCTCTGATGCTAAGGTGTATTCATCTTTCTTTCACAAAAATCTGTGTAATACCAATACAGGAAAAAATAATTAAGAATCTATAGCCGTTTTTAACACGCTTTTTTGGCAGGGTAATATAATCCATTGTACTGCCAAGGGAATGGTGGCTCACTAGTTTTTGAGGTTAAAAGAGGGGTGTGTGTACTCAGTTAAAAATGTTGTGGTCATGCATAACAAGGAAGACTTTCGTATTAGGAAGGACGATACATTTATGCTTGAGTTTGATGGAGCAACGAAGATAAGGAAAGCTGTGGTCAAGCCAAAAGGGTTTGTAAGGTATCCTTTCCAACTGGTGGATTTTGATCACATCATACCTACAGATAACAAGTATCTCATTGGTAATTTTCTATTTGGTTATGTACGTTCATTAATTTTTTGTCCTTAAATAGTGTTGCTAACATGTCATAAAATATGTTACCTTTTAGATGTTGCAGGCTATGTAACGAATGTTGGGAGGATTAACTACATGAAAATAGGCTAAAAAAACCTTGATTTCTACCTGGCCAATCATAGGTTTTTATATTTATGTTTTACAATTGATGTTGTAAAATTGATGACTTCTTTGCCAATATCTATTAAGGAACTTACCGTTTATTGTAATTTTGTGTGTTGTGCATCAAGGGGCCAATCAATACGGGTGACTCTATGGGGAGGCCTTGGTGATATATTGATTGAGAAGAAAGCAAAATATGTAGGCCTGTGTCCTGTTGTGGTGACCTCCACATCTACAAAACACTATAATAGTGAGTAGCTATGGACTATTTAGCTTATTCATGTTAGGCAACTTTCACATGTTAATTTAAGTTTTAATGTTACCTTCTAGATAAGCTATATTTATCCAGTAGTTCATCCACCATGATACTGGATGATGTTGAGATCCCTGCAATCAAAGCATTGAAATCAGAGACCAGGTATGAAGATGTATGAATTTAATGTTTATTATTGAAAAGTTCCTACAATCCACAAATTTAACAAAATCGTTTACCTGTTTGTTAGCAGTGTTGAATCTTCAAAAGCAGCTTCGCGTGTAGATAACTCTGAACCAAGGGAAGGGACGATCGAGAATCTCCTCATATGGGCCCGCAATCGAAAAAATGATGTATGTATTCTTTTGCATCCGCCATGTCTCTATACTCATTCCCCTGCATAATATTGATATACCTTATTTCTACACAGTCGGCAACTTTCATTTGTAAGGCCCGGATCGAAAATGTGCGGACTAGGAAGGGATGGAATTTTCCATCATGTGGAGGTGAAAAATGCAAAAAAGGTGCTACTAGAAAGGATGGGCGGTTCTAGTGTGATGCGTGTGACAAGCCAATTGAATACCCAGTAATAAGGTAATGTTATGTTTATCACTAATAGTGTTTGCATTTGTATTCAATAAATAAAATGACTCACATTGATACATACCGTTTGCAACATGCCCTCTCCAGGTATCGCCTTGAGCTTGGTATCTCGGATGATACTGAACAGACTGTGGTAGTGCTTTTTGATGAGCCCGCAACCGAATTGGTGAAGTTCCCAGCTGCAGCAATATTGGAAGAGGAGGATGAGGTATATTTATAAATTCCCTGTCCATTTCCAACCTCCATTACTCACGCCTTACCCTACAGACTTTGGAAGACCACACAAACTTACCACCTGCTATAGCCAACCTCATTGGCACAACACACGTTTTTACCTACTGGACGGTAGACCCGCCTCAACCGACGGTGGAAAGCGCAAGCTCAAGCACCGTTGATGATGGAACTGTCGCTGCAGGGTCATCATCCAAACCACAGCCCAAAGCCCCATCAGTTGCTACACCGGCCAAGCCTACGGAGGATAAGAAAAAAAAGAGGTAAGCAAAGCAAATAATATTTGCCTACCAAAAAAATGCAAAACAGCGGTAAAGTGAACATGACAACCATGTTTCCATTGTTTGTAGGCCGGAGATTGAAGATTCGGATGCCGAAAATGAGCTGATTCCTGCTGATGATGTCCAAGGAGAAGCCAACACCCTAACTGCCAAGAAGAAGGCAAGACGGTGAGCACATGTTGCACACACCCTTTGTTCACTAATTATTTTACATTTGTCCACGTGTTAACATGGTTTCCTTTCTATATTTTATTGTCAGGTTTGTGGTGGCAGATTCAGAATGAGTTTCAACAGGCTGCACACCAAGAAGCCTTTTTAAAATAAACACTTAGGACATGAATAATATGTTGGATTAAAACTGTTTTGGGGATTCTTTGTTATTGTTGTTTGAAGGATTCAACATCATCGACTGATTCATAGCATTATATTTTATTTTTGTTTCTGTTTGATGATTTATTCCACCTACCCAACATGGAACGGGTGTTTCTTTTGTGTTGATATTGATTTCAGGTACATTGAAGTGGATCTACTGTGGTTGGGACACTTGCTGCACCTGATCAAATGCATGCAAAAAGGGATTTTACTGTATTTTTTTCTTAAGTTTAATGGGCAAATGTTCTGTATTAAAGATTGTCTCCATATGGTTTAAAGAATATGTTATGTATAATGTATAAGATTGTCCTATTTTTCAGAATCAATGATCCAAAAGATGAGTTCTGTATACTATTTCCTAGGGTATGTAACTAAATCTCTACTGTAACTAAATTTCTAAGGAATGAAATTCAATTCTCTATAATTTTGTAAATGTGATTTTTTAATTAATAGTTTCATGCTCTTATCGAACCCTTTCAAATACCAACCAACCTATTTAAAACCTTACCATGTTGTGTACCCAGCCCTGCATATGTATTGTAGAACGAAACTTCCACTCTGATGTGTTTAGTATTTGCTGCTCATGACACTTTGATGTGAAAATGTATCTGCCACAATAACATAAATACTGACATCATTTTCAGGCAACAACTTATTGGATAGTTATTGTATATATATCCAGGACGACAAGATGTTGTTCATTCAAGGAACAAAAATCCAAAACAGACCACCAAATCAATAGGTTGTGTAGAAATCAGTTCTCAGGTGTATTACTATAATGAAATTTATCCACTTACTTAAATTTCCATATTGCTTAGACAGATGGATCAACAAAAAATATAACTCCTAGACAACTGTCATACATGAAGGGTCACTTAACTGAATAAATTCAGTTACAAAATTCCTTTTTAATATCTAATAAATAGTGTTTATGGATAAATAGAAGTTACAAAACCTGTTAAACTACATGGAATCTCAGTGGATTACCAAGGCATTTAAAAGTCATATTATACCCTCTTTCCCAACTCATCCAGTTGTTATTGATATTCCAAAGTCATGGCATTCACTAGAGAAATGATCGCACAATACTACTACATGCCAATAGCAAAAGCTGCAAAAGAGTTCAATGTTGGTTTAACTATGTGGAAAACTAGAAGGGGGGTTGAATAGTTTTACAGTTTAAAATTAATTCGCTTTGTGACTTATCGTGATTTCAAAGTAAAGTAAACAATCAAGCATACAAACAAGTAAGATAAGTAACTAAGTAAAGAGAGGAAAGATCAAACCACATAACATGGATGTTTATAGTTGTTCGGCTACAAGGACTCTTTTCCTTGTCCTACTCCACTCCTCGAGTCTCTAACTCAAGAGTTATTCTTCACTAAGAAACAAACTCCCTTCTCGGCGGAGGAAACCTTAATACACGTCGCTTATACTCTTTTTCCGGTACAAAGCTAAATACCGAGTTCTACTTCAAGGAAGAACCAACCTAACGTCGCTTATACAATTACCGACACTAAGCTATATGTCGAGTTCTTTACAAGGGTACAACCACTCCCTTTTTACACTAAGTGTTTTGAGGACTAAAACACAAACCGGATTCTACTGTATGGAAGATGTAATGAAGATGCCTAAGCTCTAATGAGTTACACAGTAGGTAACTAACAAGTCTTGCAACACAGTGTTGAAGCTTGATAATGCTTGATCTCTTTTGCTACAAAAGAAAGATCACTAAGTATGAAATGAATGATGTGGGTAAGTAATATGAAAGAATATATGTTTTATACTATGTAAGTGATAAAATGGCCAAATGATCAGCTTGCTATTTATAGGCAAAGCTGATGAACAGCTGGCGGATCCGGCGGATCCCAAAACTTGGATCCGTCCTTGCATGCAATTGGATCCGACGTGTCAGGCCAGCTAAGTGATCTTCAAATATTTCCAAATCTTGCCATATCTTTCCATATCTTCAAATGTCAACTCTTTTGCTTGAAGATCTAAACAAAATATCACAAAATCTTACCAAGATTGTGTACATGCTGCATGCCATGATGTCATCCTAATATTTAACAAATAAAGTTTCCATTTTAGGAAATAAACATGAAAATGTGTATATGTTGTTCCTAGTAAACCTTGTAATGTGAAAATGTGTTTGTAAAAGACTTATTACTATAAATGTAAAAGACTTAATCTTATTTATGCTTTGCTTAAAGATAAACTTTGTAATTGTCATTAACAAAACTAAGCAAAGATTGTAAAATATAAATAACGTTTTTAGGACGATATTTGTATTAACAATCTCCCCCTTTTTGTTGATGACAAAACATAAAGTGTATTTTTAAGTAGAGAGCTTAAATAAAGGATGAGTCTTTTAAAAATATAGATTAAGTTAGTTTATGCAAGTTTTGAAATCTATTTTAAGCAAAAATGTATGTACTATGATGTTTCACAGTGATGCAAACTTACTCCTTTCTCCCCCTTTTTGTCGAAACAAAAAGAAGATATACGTAGCGGAATGCGATTTTGAGAACTTTAAAGCGCCCCATTGGTTTATACTCCCCCTAAATGGATTACCAAGGTTATGATAAATGAACCTACAAAACAAATGGTTAGACTATGATATGCTCCCCTTGATCTATACTCCCCGTTGCTAGGGTACCAACATATATGATTCAAGGTTGAGAAAAGCTACAAAATAAAGGTTAGTAATGAAATACTTCAATCAAGAAGCAATATGAATATGCAATAGTCAACCAAGAAAGGTCAACCCATTTTACTTATAGAAAGTCAAAATGAAGTGTCTGATCAAATTTTTGTACTAATGTACATTTGATCAAAGCAATATGTGAGGTTAAAACAACCATATACTATGATGTTAGTATTCTAAAATGAGATAAAATGCTTAATATTGATCACCTACAAGCTACATATAGCATCAATAACAATTTTTGTGACATAGATCACTAACATGATGTTACAAAAATAAATCCTACAAGAAAACTAGGATGAAACCTAAGAATGCTATTGCGGAGGATTGGTTGGGTTTGATAAGATGTATGGAAGAAGCCACATGGATTCTAAGTCTTTGTATCATGTAAGTTAGAGTCCACTGTGTTTGAAGAGGAGTTGAGAGGATCAAGATCCTTATTGTTTTGAATGTTTGGTTGATTTAGCCACATTGAGTCATCAATGTTTTGGAGTGTGGTAAGTAAATCATGGGGTTGCAAGTTTGGTGGTTGTGAAGATGATGATGATTTTCTTATTTGAGATGATGTGGGTATTGGTGAGGAAGCTAATGGTGGTGATGGTGATCTTGGTTGAGATGGAGTTGGTGATGGTGTATTACCTATTGGAGTTATGGTAGGTGATGGTGACCTTGATTTAGGTGATGGTGTGGTACTTAGTGGAATTATGATAGGTGAAGGTGATCTTGATGGTTGAGTTGAAACGGGTGATGGTATGCTATCTACAGGAGTGATGATGGGTGTTGAAGTAGTAGTGGATATGGTAGGGAAATTCACATTAGAGATTGGATTTACAAGCCAGTATGGTCTAACACTAATTCTGGCAGTCCTTCTGTGTGGTCTGGACATGTGTGAGTTGTTGGAGTTGTGCATTGTAAAATTGTACAGGATTGATGTGTAAAGATGATGATGATTTTGTGTGTTTAAGTTTCTAATTTATAGCTCCTAAAGTGTATGGAAATTGGTGCTTGGATTAATGTTGGTTTCCAAAAACTTGGAACAAGATAAAGTGGTTTGTCCTATTGTGAAGGTCAATCCATAGAAATGGAGTTGTTATGAAGATATGCAGAAGATGACTCAAAAGAATGAAATGTGATTGAATCACGGATTCCAAGGAACCAATTAAAAGGATCCTTATGTGTTATAGAAAGGTAACTTGCACACAGATTTGAAAATTCAAATTTTGGTGGGAATTGATTTTCTTAAGGTTCTAAGAGTTCTTAAATCATATTAAGGAGACTAATGATCAGTAAACAATTTCTAAGAATACTTATAGTCTAAAATCTAAGTATCGGGATGAATCGAGAATTTTGAAAAATCTACTGATGAACATGCGGATCCAATTGAAACCAAAGACGGATCCATATTTTTGGATCCGTGGAATCTGTAGGTGTATGTTAGGCGGAGCCAAGGAATACACTAGGCGGATCCAAATTATGGGATCCGCCAGATCCGTCGTATGAAAACTCAGAAACTAAACAGAACATATGTCAAAATTTTTGTTATTCATTCAAATCCCGAAAATTCTCCTAAAATGTATGCAATAGCTAAGATATGATACAAAACTATCAAATATATAGGTTCTAACACATGTTATCATATAAATAAAACCGATCATCAGAGCTGTCCATAAAAGAAGTTAAGCCAAACAATGACTTAAAATTGGAAAATTTGATAACAATATGTGTTATCATCTAGCAAAGTTAAGTTAGCTCACATAAAAGTTAAGTATTTATAAAATCTTAAGAAACACATAAATTCAACAATACATAATCAGATAAAGTCTTGTACCACACACTCCTTAGATGTCACTATTTGTTCAACATCTTGATTATTTTCTTCTGACCCTTATGAAGTTTCATGATCCATCGACCTAGATTCTTTATCATTCCCTTTCTTTGTCGATGCTCCATAGATTCATTATCAAAGGAAGGAAGTTGACGCAAGTATTCGGGTGGAGGAATCCTAGAGTTAGGTAAACCATCTTCGTCACTAGTCGATGATGAAGATGAGGTTGGAGAATATGCGTGTTTTCCTTTTACTACTGCTACTCTATGATCACTAAGAGGAACAAAGGTGTGTGTGATTTCGGTGTAGTCTGGAAAAAACCCATACGAGTTTGGAGGAATGGGAATAGAAGCTCTAAACAGACGAGTAAGAAGCATTCCATATGGCATTGCGGTGGAACCTAAGACAGGTATGTCGGCCATTCTTTTGGCTATATAGTAGGCTAAATTGAATTGTTGATGGGTCGACACACAATAGAGCATGTAGCATAGACTAGCATTTACATGATCTCTATTTCCAACAGTGCTAATGACATTTGCTCTAAGAATCTCCTCTAGTTTCTTATATTGAGGTTTGAGTTCATTAAGTTCCAATGCAAATGGATCTCGATTTACTTGTTTACCTCAGATTTTCTTAGTCAGGTTGGTTCTAGGATTGAAGAGATGATCACGGATAATTTCTTTGGAAGTGAGAGGTGTGTTGTATGGGTGGTCACGACCAAGGTTTGACTCTAGGATGGATAATGGCCATTTGTCTGAGTAAAAACAAGTTCCTTGACAAGGAATACCTAAAACTTCTCCGAATTGATCTAAAGGGAAACTAAATTGGTTTTGGTTTACTTTGAAATGGATGCTCAAAAATCCCAAGTCGTCAGTGCTAAGTTTTATGGAAGCATAAAATTCAAGTATAAACCTAGGAATGATAGGCTCATTTATGTCAAGGAGATGATCAAATTGGATAGCGGTTAATTGTTCACGGATATTGGTTTCTTCTAAAAATGATGAGTCTACCGTTCTACCTTCGTGAACATAACGGTTTTCTAATGACTTAAAGATTTTGATTTGAGCTTCTGTGAGTCCTTTGGTTTGATGGTGTTTGGGTAGGTAGTGGATGGTCTTTTTGTGATCGTAGTTGGTTGCGGGAGGCATAGTTATCCTAGACACGAAAAATATATAGTTTAGTTAAAATTATCAAAAATGCATATATATGTCTAGTGTGTGCCTACATGGGGACAATGTGGAGGTGCGGTTATCTCGACTTCTTTTGATGTATGAAATTTATGTTTATGCAAGTTTTATGATAAAACTAGAGATAACCCAAACGCTCCTGTTTGATGTAGCTACGTTTGAATGTACCCGAAAATACATATTAGTTATGTATTCTCTTTAGCATTCAAGAGATATTATGCACGTGATGTAAAAATTAACGTTTTTGTATTTGTATGAACAATGGTTGAAAACTGTTTTTCCTAATTGTTAGAAGATTTTTATACAAGTTTCTCATGGGGTGTTTGATGATAATGCATTATGATATCCAATTCCTAGCTAATGAAAACATGATTTGTTATGTATTTTAATTGAACATGTTTTATGAATTTATGAGAAGAATGCATAAACCCCAAGTTTTGATTTTGTGCAACAAATAGAAATCCTAGACTCAAATTGTGAATTAGATTATGAATTAGATTATGATTAGGATACTTACAAAGATGATTCAAGCACAAATTGATGGTGGTGAATGACCTAAGTTCTGGGTTTGGAGTGATGGAAATCGAATTCCAGTGGGATGTATATTTTTGGGGAAAGTTATAAATAGTATAGGGTATTTGTTTAATAAATAAAAACTGCCTCAGCAGATGACGGATCCGGCGGATCCCAAACAAGGGTTCCGCCCTTGTTGTCGTTTGGATCCGCTGGATCAGAACTCAGGTTGAGTTTTTTCCGTGTTTGGTTAATCTAAGGTTTGAGCTAACGTTTAATCTATTCACTAGGTTCCATTAATCCTAAACCAAGTCTAAGATAGTTGAAAGGTTCTCTATTGAGAGGTTTTGTGAGGATATCGGCAATGTTGTCCTCTGAGGAAACTTTCTCAATTGAGATGTTTCCCTTCTGAACATTGTCACGAAGGAAGTGGTGACGTATTTCTATGTGTTTGGTTCTAGCTTGTTGGACTGGGTTTTTGCTACGATCGATAGCTCCTTTGTTGTCACAAAGAATAGGAAATGTCATTGAGTTTAATATCATAATCGTTGAGAGCCTGCTTCATCCATACTCTGCCTTGATAGTTTGAAGTTGCGAGGGCTGTTTGTTTCTTAGTAAATCATGAAGTGTAACAGTGTCTTACACTGATTGTACTTCCCCTATCAACATAATTACCGGAATGGTCTAAATTGGCATACACTATGGTTTCTACACCTGTCCCTTTGGGATACCATAATCCTAAATGTGTAGTGCCTTTAATGTACCTAAATATCCGTTTAACGGCTTCAAGATGGGATGTTTTGGGATCTTCTTAAAAGCGTGTACCTAGACAAACATTAAACATAATGTCTGGTCTACTAGCCGTTAGGTAGAGTAAACTACCAATCATCCCTTTATATTTAGAGCTATTTACGGATTCACTTTCGTCATCCTTGGTTAGTTTGGTTTCGACAGACATTGGTGTTTTCATAGGTTTAGAGTCTTCAAGACCAAACTTCTTAAGCATATCCTTGATATACTTTGATTGGTTGAAGAATATCCCATCTTTTAATTGTTTTATTTGGAGACCTAAGAAAAAGTTTAGTTCCCCCATCATACTCATTTCAAACTTGTCATGCTTGATTTTTGAGAAATCGTTGCATAGCTTTTGACAAGTTGAATCGAACATAATGTCATTCACATATATCTGGACTATGATAACATGTGATCCCTTTTTCTTGGTGAAGAGAGTATCGTCTACTAAGGAAGTATTAAGTCAATTATACCAATCATTTGGTGCTTGCTTAAGTTCGAATGATTTGAGTTTGTAAACATGGTTTGGTTTTTCAAAATAGGCAAAGCCGGGAACAAGACCTAAGACATTTCTAGGAGTGGGTTCGAAGGTTTTATAGAGGCGGGTCAAAAGAATCTCGTAGGGTCCAAATGAGTTTCTTAGATGATAAGGATTGAATTAACCTCATATTGGCGTGACCTAAGTGTTGATGTCATAGGGTTGAGTCCAAGAATGTAAGACAAGGCTTGTCTTTAGGAGTATTATTTAATTTCATAATGTAACCGTTATTCAAAACACCTTTTCCTATGGTTATGCTATCCTTGAGTATTTTACTTCCATTTTTACTGAAAAGAACGTTATACTTTTTACGGCATAGTTGACTAATACTTAACCGAGTTAAATCCTAAGTTGTCTACATGAGCGATATTATTAATAGTGAGAGAGTTATGAGAAATCGTACCTTTTCCGATGATTTTACTTTTAAGCTTGCTACCGAATGTGACAATACCTCCGTCGTACACTTGGTAGGTTGAGAAAAAGTCTTTTGTTTCTCATCATGTATCTTGAACACTTACTTTCTTTAATCCACTTATCTGATTCTATCTAGACTTTTGAGCATACCTTAGTTCAAGAAAAGCTCAAACGTTTGGTTCCCAATATCTCATGGGTCCGTTTGGGTTAGACACAACATTACCATGGTTCACTGATATCTAGCATATAATCGAAGGGAATTGCCACAAGTTGTTTCCTAAGCATGGTTCCTTCATAGAATGAGGAGTCTACAGTTGTTTTGATTCTATACTTACTTTGATCTTTTTCTAAAGACACTGATGGTTTTGGTTTGTTAATAGTTGTACTAGTGCTAGGTTTTCTAGTGCCATTAACAAGATTTGTACGATCTAATTTACTACCTTTCTGTTCATCTTCTGTTCCCGCGGATCCTTTGGATACAACCGGCGGAACCAAAATTTTGGATCCGCCAGATCCGTGGTTATCAAAAGTAGTTGGAACAGTTTCTTTTTCTTTTACCATTTGTTCCTGAAAATCACTTAAGTTTCCATTTTTCATAAAATCTGGTTTGAAACTTCCATGAGGTATTCTTTGCATTTTCATTATGTTATCAGTACAACTTAAGTGTTTATCAAACCTTTTGAATTTGGAGTTTTGTTTGATAAGACTCTCCTGTGTAGATTTTAGTGTATCTATTTCAAGTTTTAGTTTTTGACATAAAACACATGTTTCTCTAATACCTTTACCTCTTATAGCTTTCTCTTTTAACTGATGAATTTCGTTTTCTAAAAATTCCTTTTTGGTTTTTAAGAACTTATTTTTGCTTATGATTTTTAGAGTGATTTCACATAGTTTGTTATATTCTATATCTAATGTGTCATCATTAATAAAAGAGTATGACGAGTCAGAATGTACCTCTTCTGCGTTATGAGCGATTAGAGCAACTTCGTCGTTTTTAGGCTTGTCGCCATCTCCTTCACTATCACTCCAAGCTCCACTGACAAAGGCTCTTTGAGACTTGTTCTTTGGAGGCTTTGGACATTCTCCTATAAAGTGACTAGAATCTCCACATCTAAAACACTTTCTATCTACCTTTCCTTTCTTATCATCATGGTCTTTCCAGAAGGATTTCTTTTCTTTATGAGGAGGTCTACCGAACTTTCCTCGTCTTCTAAAGAATTTCTTGAAATCTCTTACGGCCATGGCATATTCTTCATCTTCACTACTAGAACAAGAATCTACATCACTACTTGACTCTACCCTAACTTTCAAGGCAATGGACTTCATTTTCTCCTTTTTGCCTTTCACTATTTCTGAATCTTTTTCCATTACCATCTCGTGAACTTTGAGATTTCCTATGAGCTCGTCCAGTGTCATTCTTGAAAGATCCTTAGATTCTTCAATGGCTATTACCTTTGCTCTCCACTTCGGGTGAAGTGCTCTTAGAAATTTCGTGACAAAGTTCTTACTAGAAAAAGATTCGTCAAGTGCTTTCAGAGATGTAATAATAGTATTAAACCTAGCAAACGCACTATCAATGGTCTCATCTTCAGAGATAACAAATTGTTCATATTGTTGAACAAGAAGATCAATTTTGTTATCTTTGACTTGTGAGTTCCCTTGATGAGTGATAATAAGTGATTGCCAAATATCTTTAGCCGTTTTATACATAAAAACTCTTTCATATTCTTTCTTAGGTAAAGCGTTATAAAGCATCATTTTGGCTTCACTATTTTTGGCAATCAACTTCTTTTGTTCATCACTGTGACGAATAAAAGAAGTACCTATATCCCGACCACCTAAAATATCATTACTAATGGGCTTATAGTCACCCTCTACAATAATATACCACAGATCTATGTCCTTTGACTTCACATATGTCTCAAAGCGATTTTTCCAATATATGAAACAATTTGGTTCAAATAGTGGTGGTCTTTGCATAGATTGCCCATCTTTAAAGTTTTCAAAATCCATTGATCGTTTCAAGTTTTTAAAATACAATATATTTTGAAAATCTTGAGTAACACTGCTTTGATACCAAATGTGGAAAACTAGAAGGGGGTTGAATAGTTTTACTGTTTAAAATTAATTCGCTTTGTGACTTATCGTGATTTCAAAGTAAAGTAAACAATCAAGCATACAAACAATTAAGATAAGTAACTAAGTAAAGAGAGGAAAGATCAAACCACATAACATGGATATTTATAGTGGTTCGGCTACAAGGACTCTTTTCCTTGTCCTACTCCACTCCTCGAGTCTCTAACTCGAGAGTTATTCTTCACTAAGAAACAAACTCCCTTCTCGGCGGAGGAAACCTTAATACACGTCGCTCATACTCTTTTTCCGATACAAAGCTAAATACCGAGTTCTACTTTAAGGAAGAACCAACCTAACGTCGCTTATACAATTACCGACACTAATCTAGTTGTCGAGTTCTTTACAAGGGTACAACCACTCCCTTTTTACACTAAGTGTTTTGAGGACTAAAACACAAACCGGATTCTACTGTATGGAAGATGTAATGAAGATGCCTAAGCTCTAATGAGTTACACAGTAGGTAACTAACAAGTCTTGCAACACAGTGTTGAAGCTTGATAATGCTTGATCTCTTTTGCTACAAAAGAAAGATCACTAAGTATGAAATGAATGATGTGGGTAAGTAATATGAAAGAATATATGTTTTATACTATGTAAGTGATAAAGTGGCCAAATGATCAGCTTGCTATTTATATGCAAAGCTGATGAACAGCTGGCGGATCCGGCGGATCCCAAAACTTGGATCCGTCCTTGTATGCAATTAGATCCGCCGTGTTAGGCCAGCTAAGAGATCTTCAAATCTTTTCAAATCTTGCCATATCTTTCCATATCTTCAAATGTCAACTCTTTTGATTGAAGATCTAAACAAAATATCACAAAATCGTACTAAGATTATGTACATGATGCATGCCATGATGTCATCCTAATATTTAACTAATAAAGTTTCCATTTTAGGAAATAAACATGTAAATGTGTATATGTTGTTCCTAGTAAACTTTGTAATGTGTAAATGTGTTTGTAAAAGACTTATTACTATAAATGTAAAAGAGTTAATCTTATTTATGCTTTGCTTAAAGATAAACTTTGTAATTGTCATTAACAAAACTAAGCAAATATTGTAAAATATAAATAACGTTTTTAGGACGATATTTTTATTAACAATCTCCACCTTTTTGTTGATGACAAAACATAAAGTGTATTTTTAAGTAGAGAGATTAAATAAAGGATGAGTCTTTTAAAAATATAGATTAAGTTAGTTTAAACAAGTTTTGAAATCTATTTTAAGCACAAATGTATGTACTGTGATGTTTCATAGTGATGCAAACTTAATCCTTTCTCCCCCTTTTTGTCGAAACAAAAAGAAGATATACGTAGCGGAATGCGATTTTGAGAACTTTAAAGCGCCCCCTTGGTTTATACTCCCCCTAAATGGAGTACCAAGGTTATGATAAATGAACCTACAAAACAAATGGTTAGACTATGATATGCTCCCCCTTGATCTATACTCCCCATTGCTAGGGTACCAACATATATGATTCAAGGTTGAGAAAAGCTAAAAAATAAAGGTTAGTAATGAAATACTTCAATCAAGAAGCAATATGCATATGCAATAGTCAACCAAGAAGGGTCAACCCATTTTACTTATAGAAAGTCAAAATGAAGTGTCTGATCAAATTTTGTACCTAATTTATATTTGATCAAAGCAATATGTGAGGTTAAAACAACCATACTATGATGTTAGTATTCTAAAATGAGATAAAATGCTTAATATTGATCACCTACAAGCATAAACATATAACATCCATTCATTGAAAATTTGTTTGTGACATAAGTCACTAAACATGATGTTACAAAAATAAATCCTACAAGAAAATACTAGGATGAAACCTAAGAATGCTTATTGCGGAGGATTGGTTGGGTTTGATGAAGATGTGATGGAAGCAAGCCACATGGATTCTAAGTCCTTTGTATCATGTAAGTTAGAGTCCACTGTTTTTGAAGAGGAGTTGAGAGGATCAAGATCCTTATTGTTTTGAATGTTTGGTTGATTTACCCACATTGAGTTATCAATGTTTTGGAGTGTGGTAAGTAAATCATGGGGTTGCAAGTTTAGTGGTTGTGAAGATGATGATGATTTTCTTATTTGAGATGATGTGGGTATTGGTGAGGAAGCTAATGGTGGTGATGGTGATCTTGGTTGAGATGGAGTTGGTGATGGTGTATTACCTATTGGAGTTATGGTAGGTGATGGTGACCTTGATTTAGGTGATGGTGTGGTACTTAGTGGAATTATGATAGGTGAAGGTGATCTTGATGATTGAGTACAAACGGGTGATGGCATGTTATCTACAGGAGTGATGATGGGTGTTGAAGTAGTAGTGGATATGGTAGGGAATTTCACATTAGAGATTGTATTTACAAGCCAGTATGGTCTAACACTAATTCTGGCAGTCCTTCTGTGTGGTCTGGACATGTGTGAGTTGTTAGAGTTGTGCATTGTAAAATTGTGCAGGATTGATGTGTAAAGATGATGATGATTTTGTGTGTTTAAGTTTCTAATTTATAGCTCCTAAAGTGTATGGAAATTGGTGCTTGGATTAATGTTGGTTTCCAAAAACTTGGAACAAGATAAAGTGGTTTGTCCTATTGTGAAGGTCAATCCATAGAAATGGAGTTGTTATGAAGATATGCAGAAGATGACTCAAAAGAATGAAATGTGATTGAATCACGGATTCCAAGGAACCAATTAAAAGGATCCTTATGTGTTATAGAAAGGTAACTTGCACACAGATTTGAAAATTCAAATTTTGGTGGGAATTGATTTTCTTAAGGTTCTAAGAGTTCTTAAATCATATTAAGGAGACTAATGATCAGTAAACAATTTCTAAGAATACTTATAGTCTAAAATCTAAGTATCGGGATGAATCGAGAATTTTGAAAAATCTACTGATGAACTTGCGGATCCAATTGAAACCAAAGACGGATCCATATTTTTGGATCCGTGGAATCTGTAGGTGTATGTTAGGCGGAGCCAAGGAATACACTAGGCGGATCCAAATTATGGGATCCGCCAGATCCGTCGTATGAAAACTCAGAAACTAAACAGAACATATGTCAAAATTTTCGTTATTCATTCAAATCCCAAAAATTCTCCTAAAACGTATGCAATAGCTAAGATATGATACAAAACTATCAAATATATAGGTTCTAACACATGTTATCATATAAATAAAACCGATCATCAGAGCTGTCCATAAAAGAAGTTAAGCCAAACAATGACTTAAAATTGGAAAATTTGATAACAATATGTGTTATCGTCTAGCAAAGTTAAGTTAGCTCACATAAAAGTTAAGAATTTATAAAATCTTTAGAAACACATAAATTCAACAATACATAATCAGATAAAGTCTTGTGCCACACACTCCTTAGATGTCACTATTTGTTCAACATCATGATTATTTTCTTCTGACCCTTATGAAGTTTCATGATCCATTGACCTAGATTCTTTATCATTCCCTTTCTTTGTCGATGCTCCATAGATTCATTATCAAAGGAAGGAAGTTGACGCAAGTATTCGGGTGGAGGAATCCTAGAGTTAGGTAAACCATCTTCGTCACTAGCCGATGATGAAGATGAGGTTGGAGAATATGCGCGTTTTCCTTTTACTACTGCTACTCTATGGTCACTAAGAGGAATGAAGGTGTGTGTGATTTCAGTGTAGTCTGGAAAAAACCCATACGAGTTTGGAGGAATGGGAATAGAAGCTTTAAACAGACGAGTAAGAAGCATTTCATATGGCATTGCGGTGGAACCTAAGACAGGTATGTCGGCCATTCTTTTGGCTATATAGTAGGCTAAATTGAATTGTTGATGGGTCGACACACAGTAGAGCATGTAGCATAGACTAGCATTTACATGATCTCTATTTCCAACAGTGCTAATGACATTATCTCTAAGAATCTCCTCTAGTTTCTTATATTGAGGTTTGAGTTCATTAAGTTCCATAGCAAATAGATCTTGATTTACTTGTTTACCTCAGATTTTCTTAGTCAGGTTGGTTCTAGGATTGAAGAGATGATCACGGATAATTTCTTTGGAAGTGAGAGGTGTGTTGTATGGGTGGTCACGACCAAGGTTTGACTCTAGGATGGATAATGGCCATTTGTCTGAGTAAAAACAAGTTCCTTGACTAGGAATACCTAAAACTTCTCCGAATTGATCCAAAGGGAAACTAAATTGGTTTTGGTTTACTTTGAAATGGATGCTCAAAAATCCCAAGTCGTCAGTGCTAAGTTTTATGGAAGCATAAAATTCAAGTATAAACCTCGGAATGATAGGCTCATTTATGTCAAGGAGATGATCAAATTGGATAGCGGTTAATTGTTCACGGATATTGGTTTCTTCTAAAAATGATGAGTCTACCGTTCTACCTTCGTGAACATAACGGTTTTCTAATGACTTAAAGATTTTGATTTGAGCTTCTGTGAGTCCTTTGGTTTGATGGTGTTTGGGTAGGTAGTGGATGGTCTTTTTGTGATCGTAGTTGGTTGCGGGAGGCATAGTTATCCTAGACACGAAAAATATATAGTTTAGTTAAAATTATCAAAAATGCATATATATGTCTAGTGTGTGCCTACATGGGGACAATGTGGAGGTGCGGTTATCTCGACTTCTTTTGATGTATGAAATTTATGTTTATGCAAGTTTTATGATAAAACTAGAGATAACCCAAACGCTCCTGTTTGATGTAGCTACGTTTGAATGTACACGAAAATACATATTAGTTATGTATTCTCTTTAGCATTCAAGAGATATTTTGCACGTGATGTAAAAATTAACGTTTTTGTATGTGTATGAACAATGGTTGAAAACTGTTTTTCCTAATTGTTAGAAGATTTTTAAACAAGTTTCTCATGGGGTGTTTGATGATAATGCATTATGATATCCAATTCCTAGCTAATGAAAACATGATTTGTTATGTATTTTAATTGAACATGTTTTATGAATTTATGAGAAGAATGCATAAACCCCAAGTTTTGATTTTGTGCAACAAATAGAAATCCTAGACTCAAATTGTGAATTAGATTATGAGTAGGATACTTACAGAGATGATTCAAGCACAAATTGATGGTGGTGAATGACCTAAGTTCTGGGTTTGGAGTGATGGAAATCGAATTCCAGTGGGATGTATATTTTTGGGGAAAGTTATAAATAGTACAGGGTATTTGTTTAATAAATAAAAACTGCCTCAGCAGATGACGGATCCGGCGGATCCCAAACAAGGGTTCCGCCCTTGTTGTCGTTTGGATCCGCTGGATCAGAACTCAGGTTGAGTTTTTGTCGTGTTTGGTTAATCTAAGGTTTGAGCTAACGTTTAATCTATTCACTAGGTTCCATTAATCCTAAACCAAGTCTTAGATAGTTGAAAGGTTCTCTCTTGAGAGGTTTTGTGAGGATATCGGCAATGTTGTCCTCTGAGGAAATTTCTCAATTGAGATGTTTCCCTTCTGAACATTGTCACGAAGGAAGTGGTGACGTATTTCTATGTGTTTGGTTCTAGCGTGTTGGACTGGGTTTTTGCTACTATCGATAGCTCCTTTGTTGTCACAAAGAATAGGAAATGTCATTGAGTTTTAATATCATAATCGTTGAGAGCCTGCTTCATCTATACTCTACCTTGATAGTTTAATATCATAACCGTTATTCAAAACACCTTTTCCTATGGTTATGCTATCCTTGAGTATTTTACTTCCATTTTTACTGAAAAGAACGTTATACTTTTTACGGCATAGTTGACTAATACTTAACCGAGTTAAATCCTAAGTTGTCTACATGAGCGATATTATTAATAGTGAGAGAGTTATGAGAAATCGTACCTTTTTCGATGATTTTACTTTTAAGCTTGCTACCGAATGTGACAATACCTCCGTCGTACACTTGGTAGCTTGAGAAAAAGTCTTTTGTTTCTCATCATGTATCTTGAACACTTACTTTCTTTAATCCACTTATCTGATTTTATCTAGACTTTTGAGCATACCTTAGTTCAAGAAAAGCTCAAACGTTTGGTTCCCAATATCTCATGGGTCCGTTTGGGTTAGACACAACATTACCATGGTTCACTGATATCTAGCATATAATCGAAGGGAATTGCCACAAGTTGTTTCCTAAGCATGGTTCCTTCATAGAATGAGGAGTCTACAGTTGTTTTGATTCTATACTTACTTTGATCTTTTTCTAAAGAGACTGATGGTTTTTGTTTGTTACTAGTGCTAGGTTTTCTAGTGCCATTAACAAGATTTGTACGATCTAATTTACTACCTTTATGTTCATCTTCTGTTCCCGCGGATCCTTTGGATACAACCTGCGGAACCAAAATTTTGGATCCGCCAGATCCGTGGTTATCAGAAGTAGTTGGAACAGTTTCTTTTTCTTTTACCGTTTGTTCCTGAAAATCACTTAAGTTTCCATTTTTCATAAAATCTGGTTTGAAACTTCCATGAGGTATTCTTTGCATTTTCATTATGTTATCAGTACAACTTAAGTGTTTATCAAACCTTTTGAATTTGGAGTTTTGTTTGATAAGACTCTCCTGTGTAGATTTTAGTATATCTATTTCAAGTTTTAGTTTTTGACATTGTGGAAAACTAGAAGGGGGGTTGAATAGTTTTACGTCTTTTTAATTTATGAAAACTTTTGTTTACTTTTTAAAACATCGATTCTATCTTATGTGAATTCAACTCTTGATCAATATGAACATATATAAACAAATATAGATAAGTAATGCAAGTAAGGTAAATATAATGAAATAAGAGAGAGAGATGGAAAGATCAAACCACAACACGGAGATTTATAGTGGTTCGGCTACAAGGACACCTTCCTTGCCCTACTCCACTCCTCGAGTCACCTACTCGAGAGTTTTCTTTACTATGTCAACAAACTCCCTTATGGCGGAGAAACCTTACACAACTTTAGCTTACACCGGCTTAACGACACAAAGCTAGATGTCGAGTCCTAATCGTAGCTAGAACCAATCTCACAACTTATACACAACTTTTACACGACTTAATCACGACTTCTTCACGACAGCTTCACAACGGCTTCACGACTTCTTCACTACTTCTTTTCCACGACTACTTCACAACTATATCACAACTACTTCTACACAACTTCTTTACAACACAACTAGTTACTTACACTAGAATCTACTTATCACAACTATACAACACTTTACACAACAACACAATTGAATGAGGTAAGTAATAACACTTCTTCACTAGTTGAAGTAGAGTTCTTCTTTTGCACTTTTGGTGGTGGAAGCTTGGATCACTTAGAAACCAATGCTTAAGAAAATATGATCAAAGGATTTACAATGTTTAGAAAGGATTTAGAACAGAAAGTTTTAGTGTGTAAAAGGTGAGTAAAAATCCAGGAGAAGGCTGGTATTTATAGGAGAAAAACTGGACAGCTGGGGACCTACTGGAGCGTGGCCGGCCCCCTTAAATAGGGGGCGGTCCCCTTAATTTTAAGGGGGCCGCCTAGTAAAATTAAGGGGGCCGCCCTAGGTGTCCGTTGCCCAGATTTATCCTTTTGTGGGGAAGGTTTTTCTGGAACATTTTAACTGATTTTGGTTAAAAATTTGAATTCATATTTTTATAAAAGATTAAACATTTTTATTTAATACCAAAAATGTTTTTCAAAAATATATAAAATGTTTTTGATGTTTTATAAAAAATCTAGTTATTAAGAAAATGTTCCTTTGATCATATAATGCATTAAGCATTAGTTCATTCATACCTTAAGTGATTTGAGTTGTAGAAATAGATATTTACAACTAAATACTTGTTTACGTCATAATTTTCCGATTAATAATTTTACATTTTGTGATTATCAAAACGTAGAGATATCGAAAAATATTAATAACGTGTTTAGGCATTATTTATATCAACAATCTCCCCCTTTTTGATGATTACAAAATCTAAACTCATTAAGTCTAAAAATTAGTTTTTAGATAAGTATTTAGTGAGTTTACATCTATTTCTCCCCCTTTTTGTAGAATCAAAAAGTTTAAGCCGACAAGTTTTAGAATCTAAATTGTCGGGACGAGAACTCCCCCTTGATGTGCACTCCCCCTCGTTTGGGGGCACCAAGGAAACGAGCTATGGAATGCTTGCAAAAAAAATGTTAGAAGCACAAGTATATGTAACAACAATAAGCAAGCATATAGAATAAGATCATTCATTTAATAAAAGTGTTGTGTATAAATACACAACCAAGAAGATTACAACATGAAGCATGCAAGCATACAAACAAAAAACAACTAATGAAACTACATAATCGTCCTAGAAGTACATGGTCTTCCATGGAGCTTGCTTACAAGAAGGTTTTGAAAAATTATTCTTAAGCATTGCATATGCTTAATTATGTGAAAATGGAGGTGGTGGTGGTGTAGTGGGTGAAGTAGGTGGAGGAGGTGGTGGTGGTGGGTTGGCAATCATGTTTTCAAGAGATGAAAACATGTAGTGTATCTCATCTCTAAGACCAAAGATTAAGGTCCGGTTATGGATGCAACAAAGATAATTGTCACCATGGGCTTCAAGCAATGCCCAAGGTATAGGAAAAAATGGTTGTGGGGTTGGTGATGGTGAGAAGTGAGCATCAAGAGGTGTGATGGGTGATAAGGAAATGGCAAGTTGGGTGTATGAAGGTTCTTGAGTGGATGGTGGTGATGATGCTCTTGGTGATGATGTTAGGTGAGTGTGGATGTAGTCATTGATGGATGAAGTGGATGGAATGGAGGAAGATGAAGCTCCATGGGTAGAGGGTGTTTTTGATGGTGCATTAGGTGCACTTGGGGATGAATTTTGAGGTGGTGGTGATGGAGTTTTGATGTCATCTTGGGTTAGGTCTATGAAAGGTTGTTTTGGTGGTATGATAACAAGTCTTTGCTTCCTTGGAGTCTTAGAGATGGAGGATTTTGGTGATAACATGGTGGTTTTGGATGATGAAGGATGATGGAATGAGAGGTGATTGTATGGAGGGAATTTATAGTATGAAAATGTGGTTGGTTTAGGTTGATTTTTGAGGTTTTGTAGGAAGATTTTAATACTAGTTCGTCCATAAGGAGAAATGGTAGCTGGGGCTAGGTAAAAGTGGTCACAAGATGCAAAAGAAAACAGTAAATTTTACTGTCCAGATGGCCGGTCCCCTTAATTGTTGGGCGGCCCCCTTAAAATTAAGGGGACCGCCTAGGAAATTAAGGGGGCCGCCCATCTGGTGTTTTCCCAGGTGACCAAATTTGAAAATTTTCCAGAAAAAGGTCATTTTTAGGGTGTATTTGCAGCAAGTTCCATTTGGATCATGTACATCAAGAATGATTAAATATTATCAATAGCATATTAAACAAATAATATACATATTTAAGACTAGAAAAAAAAATCATATTAGAAGCATAGGCATATTATATCAAATAAACTAGTAGCTTAGTTCTAATAAGTTTATCATCTAACATAATAAAAGTCATAGCAAACAAATGTTAAGATAATAATACTACATATAAATGTCTAATCATAACATCAATAATAATCAACTAAACGCTCATCAAACATGTCTATTTCTTCTTCTTTCCAAACATCCTTCCAAGTGTCTTTCCAATAGACTTGAAACCGCCTCGTACTTCTTGGTGCATCTGCTGTGTGGTGTTGAGTAGTTCGGTTTGTCTTTCAAACAGTAGTTCGTCTGTTCGTTCAGAACAAGAAGGAACTTGATACTCGGTGTAATCAAGATCCGGAAGATTTTCAACGAAGGTCCTAGGTGATGGGGTACTAGCACGTGTTGTGCCCTCCTCCTCATCATCATCATCATCGTCTCCTTCATGTGACGTGGAACCACGAGGTGGAAGTGAGACACATTTACGAGATTTTCCCTTGTCGCTTCGGGGGCGACGTTCATGGACACGAACAAGTGGATTAAGGACCGGTTGAACAGACTCATAAATTGGACTCTGAAGATGTGGATAATGCATCATGACATGATTGTAGAGGCGAGTGAGAAACATGCCATACGGAAGATTTGCATTATGAGTGTTTTTGGCGGACATGATGCGGAAGACAAAGAGATATGCCAAATTGTACGGCTGTTCAGCGACAATACAATACAACATATGAGTTATGCTCGCTGTGACATGATCACGGTGACCACCGGTACCAAACGCATTCTCATGAATGAGTTCTTCCCAATGCTTCATGTCGGGGCGTAACTCCTTGAGGAGGATTTGGTTAGCATGGATGTCAACATCTTTTGAATTGATCCTCCGACTAGTCGTACCACTATCTAGCCCAAGGTATTGACGAATTTCTTCAGAGGATGGAATCTCAGAGTAGTACGGACCCTGTTGAGGTCGATATTGCTCAAGAGATGAGAGATCCCACTCATTAGAGAAGACGGCTTGACCGGAGTAGGGGATTCCTAGAATTTGACCGAATTGAGCGAGAGTAAGAGTAATGAATTCGTGTTGAATCATAAAGGATATGAGGATACAGCCATTGGGATCGGTTTGCACCGTCACTTGGCTATAGAAGTCAAGAACAAAGCGGGGAATGATAAGCTCATTGATTTTGTAGAGACAATCAAGACTAACGTTGGAGAACATTCGTTCGATATAGTCGGATTCATAGAAAGATGGATAGACAACTCTCCCTTCATGAATGTTTCTATCTTCAATGGGACGATAGAAACAAGCAATAGCGGGAGAAATGCCTGGAGTGGCAGAGACTTTTGGAATGTATTCTTTTGTTTTTGAGACATCACCGACTGTAGTTTTGGGCATTTTCACCTATACAAGAAAGCAACAAAGAACAATAAGAAAATGACATGCATATATTATATATGCTACTTATGTGGAACGTAAACATACTTCGACTCTAAAACTTAAATCCTAAGAAGTAGTTTACAATGTTCCTTAGTTTTAATTTTTAACTCGTTTAAAATGTATTTTATGATGTTAAAGAATAGTTATAGGGACATTATGATAAGAAATCAAAAATATCCGAACGTTCTTTTATACGTCATAAGTTACTTTGAAATGTGGCTAGACAAACATTGGATTGTATATCTAGCTATTTCTTACGAGTGTTTATGTTAAGTAACTTAGATTTTGACCCAAAAAAAATTTTCTTTCAAAATGTTGTGCCAAACGCTCCTTTAAATATGAAAATAACTAGTAAAATTTCAATATACATATGAATTATGTATCTTGATGACTTAAAACAACTAATTGCGTGTTTATAAACTTGACAAGTAGTTATGAACTTAATTTTGATCAAATTTCGATGATTCTAGCTCCTAATCCAAACACTCTCTTATATTTAACAAAAACATTTTTTATGATTCGAAAAATATATTTTTAGGATTTGTGAGTTGTAATAAACCAATGTGATTAGTTTTAACAAGTGTTTATGGCATAATTCAACAATGTGATTAGTTTTGAAAAGGAGTGATTAGTTTGACATAATGGTTTTTTAATTACATAGTTTCTAGGTTGATTAAGCATTCTAATCCTATGGGGAGCATTTGGTTATAAGATTTCTAGACTTAATTTTAACAAAATTTGGATTAAAAGAAAATTGAGTAAAAGACCTAATTATGATTAGACTCAAAATTGAATGGAATTAGATGAAATGTGAATTAGAAAACTTACAAAATGTGTTGCTAATCTAAATATAGGTGTTTGCCCCTTGCGAAATTAGTCGGAAATGATGATTTGGTGAATGGTTTTGGGTTTTGGTTCGTTCACAGCAGCAGCAAGTATGGGTGTGTTTGAAAAGTGGGGTGTTTGGCAAATGAAATTGGAAGAAAAACATTTTTGGGAGCTACAGTAGGCCGGTCCCCTTAATTATTAAGGGGGCCGCCCCCGTTTACTAGCCGGTCCCCTTAAACATTAAGGGGGCCGCCTACCAAACTTGGAATTAGTTCGGGTTTAGTTTCTGATAGCAAAATAATTTTATGTATATATATATATATTTATTATATATCAAAAATACGTTGGGTTTTAATGGCACGAGGAAGGAATACTTGACATTTTATTAACATTTCGTTAAGAAAACATTTCTTGAGAATTTTGGATAAAATGATCAAGATGTCAAGTCGACAAATGTGTTAGGGGGTGAGAGTAAAAGTGCATATATATATATATATATATATATATATATATATATATATATATATATATATATATATATATATATATATATATATATATATATATATATATATATATATATATTTATTTTGTGTGTAAACGTGGGATGTTGAATGGAGTTAAGAAATGATGAGGTAATGACGGAGATAGGTGCTGACGGCGACGGGAGTTTGTTTCATCCATAGTTTTCTTGACTCGACGGTCAAAGTGCTACTTCTACGTTAATCCATTTAACTCACTTCTCTTCATCACCATGAGTTATGTGATAGTGGACACGGAAGATTTTCGTGTTGAACGTTAAAGTTCAAAAGAGGCAAAGGGGGAAGAAAAGGTTCGAGGACGAACAATTTCTTTTAGTTCTAGATAGTCAACAAATGACGTATCTAGGTTATGTGCGGATATATTTATATATGTATATAGTATAATAATATGGATATATATATATATATATATATATATATATATATATATGTATGTATGTATATATTTATATTATGTATATGTATAAGTGATTATCTACTAACTACCATACAAGTACTAACTAAACTAGGCATTAAAAACTTATGGGGGCATGCAATTTGCTAGTTCATTAATCTACGCACATAATGATGAGCATGAAAGAGGGGCGTACCTTTTAGTCTTCAACGTGTGGTCTCCAAGCGCTTCAAAGCGTTTATGTTTGACTTGTAGAAGTCAATCAAGGAAGAGATGCCAATAATCCAATGAGATAGCAATTTAGCCACTTGGTCCCCATTGTCTCATTGATCCAAAGTTGTTTGAACCAAAAATGGGTTGTAGTTGACTAGGATGCATGTATGGTGGAAGTATTCCCCAAGGATTGAAGCTTGGTGGATTCGGGTAATTCCACATTGGGTAACTATTATTATGACGGTTTGGTCTATTTTGGTTTCTTTTAGGTTGAGGTGTTTTAGGCCGAGGGTGAGGACTAGGTGGTCTTCTAGGAGGAGGTGTTTTTGACCTAAGCTTTGGTTTAGAGTTTTCTACTTTGGTTTTTAAAGATGGTTTGTAGAAAGCTTTTATTTCCTCATTATTGGCTATGGGTATTTTTCTATCTTTTATAAGTATATATTTAGGCTTTGACTCTAATATTTTTTGATTACTAGTTTCACTTTCAAACTTTACATTTTTAGTTTCCCTCCAGCTTCAGGTTGTTTTCATGAGTGCGAAGAAAGCGGACTCCTTTTCAATAGAAAGGAAGAAAAATAAAAGAAATAAAAAAATATAACAAAAGCCAGAAATCACACCGCATAGATGAAATGGAACAATAAATGAAGAAAACCTGAACGGATAAACAATAATTCAAGCCTTGTAGCCTTAGTTGAGTTAAATCCTAATCCGGTTTTATCTCCTGACATTCTTTGGATGCTTATTATATCCCTAAGAGAATTACTACTATTTTCAAATTTGTTAAGTCTACAAATTTCTTCCTTAAGTATTTCGTTTTCATTTTTAGTTTCTTGACATGTTTTACATTCAAAGACTTCTTTGCCTTTTTCTAATTTATGTAGTTTAATTTTTAATTCTAGTATTTCTTTTTCTAATTGGTTATTTATGTGTTTTAGTGATTTATTTTTAGTCATTACTTTTTGACCTAATATACATAACCTATTATATTCGTTATCTAGGTCTTTTTCATCTAATGATAAATTTTCATCACTAAAGTATTCGGTTTCGGAACGAACTGATTCGTTATAGATAGAGCAGTTTTAATATTTGTAAGTTTTCCCGTTAGAACCAAGATTCACTTGAGGGCAAGTGATAAATTGATCTTCCGAGGTCGTTTTCCCAACGAGATTTGAATTGAGATTTACGTTTGTGTTTTTAGTTTTAATGCTTGATTGTCGGATATTTTTTGTTTGGATTTTTGAGATTTAAGATCTATTTTAACTAATCAAAATTTAAACTAATTAAATAGCAACTAATTGACAATAAAATTTAGCTAAGAATATGATATAAAAAGATATGCTTGTCAAGTGTGGTGAAAAGATCATTAAGTGTGAATTATCATTTTAAGCCCCTTTTTAATTAATACCTATCAAAATAAATCATTTTCTCACAACGTTGGCTTATATTGAAAACAATCAATTTTTCTTGGTAATAATTATTAGATCTAAATAATCAATTTTCCTAACGGCTTTTGCCCGTTAAAAACAACCAACTAAGAAGATCCACAAATAATCCGGAAATTATTAATCAACAACCTTTGAATACCCGTTTAAAAAGGAATGTTTTCTCACAACGTTGGTTTATATTGAAAACACTTCTTTTTAACTAGGTAAAATCTATTTGGTTTGATAATTAGTTACCTTTACGGCTTTTGCCCGTAAAAGTTACTAAAAACCAAAACAAGTAGACCAAAGGTTATCAACTAATAATTTCTAACGTTTCACACTTAATTGCACAATTCACCAACACTTAACAAGCATATAACAAGATCTACTCACTACTCATATTAATTAAACTAGCAAAAACAAATAATTTCACAATAGTAAACATGATCTACAACTAGATATTTAAACTAAAAATGATAAAAAGGAAGGAGATTATGACCCGGTGATTTGTACGAGAGAATAACCACCCGATCTTATAAACTAAATAAATGATTAAAGTTTATTTCTTTGTTAACTTTAATTTTGCTATATAGTTAATGAAGTTTAAAGCTTTATTAACTAAATAACTTAATAAAAGTTAATAAAGTTGTAAGCTTTAATGATTTTAAAGGTTATAAGACCCGTAAGCTCCACGCCTTAGATGTAGGATGGCTTGAAACAAAGAAAGATCAAAACTTTATCAATGGTTAGTGAATAATAAGCAATAATAAGCACTACTACTATATGGAATAAGCTAAAAATAATCTAAAAAGTAAAAAGATTAAAACTTTTTAGCTAAAAACTATTAGATCTAAGTCCACCCGAAGCTAAGTTGCCTACTACGAAGAATAGACGCGAATCGGGTATGTTTAAGGACTAGATCTAAATGAACAAGCTATTAAATAGCTTATTGTTCAAGAAATACTCAAAAAGTTGCAAACTTTTTATGAAAAAAACTTGATAAAACTAATAGATCTAATAAATAAGCTATATAAAAAGCTAAAAATAAAGAAAAGTGCTCTCAAACTAAGAGGTGTCAAGGCTTATTTGGAAAATAAGCCGAGCTTAATAAGGTCACGCATCTCTTTTTATGTTTGAATCGAGCTAGAGGGTGAAGAAGAGAAATAAAAAGATGTAATAAGCTAATAAGCTAATATAACTTGTTAGATGAGAAAAAGAAAAAGAAAATAAAGAAAGAGATGAGAAGAAGAGAAATAAGCCTAAGTAATAAACATCTTTTTCATTAATAAGCTAAAAAAGTTTTACAAAATAAGCACTACAAATAAGCTAGAAGATATTAAATCTTAATAAGCTAAAAGAAAGAAACATAAAAAAAACGAACTGCTACTCAAAAAAATACAACTGTGTGTGTGAAATAAATATGCGGAGTTAATATGAATGAATCCTGAGTCTCGGATCATGTGAGCATTTATAGCCAATGATATGAGTGTCTCTCGATCCTTCCATCCAAGGATAACAGCTCAAAAAAATGTGTGAATCTGGTCTTCATAGCGTCTAGATTCATAAATCCGAAATACATCATGGCCACGTGTCGAATCGTGGATGGCTGAAGAAAGAAATTAGTGCGTGTGACTTGGTGGAGCAGCAGGAAAAAAAAACAAACGCGCCCACGCTGAATTAATTTTGAGCGAGTGAAGTTCACGCTGGTATCAATCTCAACTTTTATTGTCTTCAATTGTTGTCTTCATTTCTATCTTCTTTTTGTCCTTTGTCGCATAGCTATTTTTTTTCATGCCAACAAGCCCCAACGTGATGCCATTTGATATTTATTTTTGGTGTGTAGCTCAAAATGCAAGGCAACAAATATCTATAACCAAAAACAAATTCAAGTGGTACCCAGATTTTTTATAGAAGAAGATGGGCCAATTTTGGGTTCATTTGAATTTGTCTTCATGTTGGGCTTTAGAGCATTTTCTTCAAATATCTTTCATTTATTTTTTTTTCGTCTATTGCCTTGATGCTCCAAATAAATTACTGTTGGGCTCGTAACTTCGTGTTCTTTCCAATGGAGTGCCCGGGTAATTAACGTTTTCGCTTTATTTTCAAACCCTTGTACCTGCAAGACATATTAAACCAAACCAAACATATTTGCAACATAATTTCACATATTTATGGTTATTAGTCTATTTTTAGCGTGTTTTCTAGTATAAAAATGATGTGTGTTTAGGCACACATCAAAATTCCCCCACACTAATCCATTGCTGGTCCCTCACGCAATGTTATAAAAACACATTTTTGAAACCAAAAATTTCCAACCTCTTTTTACTAACTTTGAAAAGTAGCAAAATTTTCAAAAGAGATTAAGAAATTCAAAGTTTTAAAAATTGCCCGTTTTTCCAATTTATTAACACTTTTACTATTTTTGTATTTTTCTCATATTCATGTGACGGGATGCTGACTTTCATTATCTCACGATAACTTTAAGGATCACGGAGTAGGAAACACAACTCATGAAGAAGTGACCATACGGATAAAATTCATCGTCCCTGATTTTTCACGAGCCCCCAAACTAAGCTTAAAAACGAAATCATTGTTATTTACAAGTTAGATTGCCGACACTACCCATGAAAGTTACTTGTGTAATTACCTCTCGTTCCCAAATTCCTATTTTCCTCTATTTATTTTATTTTTGGTGAGAAATGAATTTCTTCAGATTCTCGTTTCGATAAGTTTTAGTCCGATAAAGATACCTAGTTTAAACGCTAAGTAGTTTCCAAACCTTCCCTCGAAAACCGTTGCATACAAAAATGAGGTCCACATCAAGGTCTTTGATTTAACACGATTTTGAGGATATCCCTTTTATATACGACCGAAACAACTCATCTACGAGTCCAGAGACAGAAGCTTTTATTAGGATATCCCCGGAGTCGAAGTTTGGCATTATAACACTTTATCTACATATTCAAGCACATTAACGTATTTAATCCTTGGCCCTTTATAACAATCACAACATCGGTTGCGAGCCGGCAAGATGTGATAGTCTATTATGACCTTGGAATTTTTCCTCTGCCTTTATTAGAAGTCTACAACATCGGCTGCGAACTGGTAAGATGTAGAAAACTTTTTATGGCTTTGGATTATTATTATACATTATCATATTCATTAATTATTTGTGTTGCCAAACCCCAAGTCCTACGGCTTTTATAACAATCCCAACATCGGTTGCGAGCCGGCAAGATGGAATAGTCTATTACACCGTAACACTGACAGTACCTTGATGTGTACCCAACTTTCATAAGCAAGAATTCTCTAAGGAAGAAATAAAAACTAATTATCGCCAAAACCAAAATACCTTTAATTATTCCTAGATTTCTATTTTTGGGTGAAACAAGCTTATGGGAACAAGAAGCCACAAGTAACTTTGATGAGCTCTAAAGAGATCCAACTACTCCACGTTTAGCAATCTAACTTATAAACAACTCTATCATTTCTCGTTCTTCGCAAATTTAAAATCTTAAATAATAAGATCCGCGAATGCTTAGCCTTATAATCAAGCCATGCATATATAAAGTCGATACGGGAACTTGCAAATTCTTAAAAAGAATTCGCATTTTATAGCTCCTTGTGTAAATGACTAGCACGAGCTTATAGATTATAAATGGTTAAGGGAACAAGCTAGGGCTCAACACGCCCGATCAAGTCAGAATTTTATTCCTACTCTCTCCAGCGGAAAGTCAACAAAAATGTCAAAACTTATTATATTTTTGCAAAATTTTTTAAATTTTCTCACTTTTTGGATTTTTCAATCAATTTTTTTTTTTTTTTTTTAGGAGGAAAAACGGGGTTGCGAGAGGTAAAAGCAAGTACAAGGTATAGTCATCCCAGAAGTAATGTCGAATATCTTTAAAGAATTTCTTCTTCTGTTGGGATGACATCCCTTTCACAAGCACATTACCCACTAGGTAGTTTGCAATATCGGCAAACCACGGGGGTTCATCATCACTTTTTACAAAAATCATCTTTAGGGACTCGTGTGGAAAGTTATCATTCATTTCCATTTCAACGAGATCCCCTTGATGAGGATTTTCAAGACGACTCAAGTGATCAGCCGCTAGATTCTCCGCTCCTTTTTTGTCTCGAATTTCAATATTAAATTCTTGAAGGAGGAGAATCCATCGGAGCAATCTCGGCTTAGCGTCTTGTTTAGCAAATAGATACTTTAAAGCCGAGTGATCCGTATACACTATTGTCTTAGATAAGACAAGGTAAGACCGGAATTTCTCAAACGCATACACCACCGCCAATAGTTCTTTTTCTGTGGTGGTGTAATGTGTCTGAGCACCAGATAAGGTCTTACTCGCATAATGTATAGACTGAAAATATTTGTTCTTTCGTTGCCCCAAGACTGCACCTACCGCAAAGTCACTAGCATCACACATAAGTTCAAACGGTAGGTCCCAATCAGGGGCAATGAGAATAGGAGCTTCAGTTAATTTCTTTTTAAGATGCTCAAATGATTCGAAACATTCTTTCGAAAACACAAACGGAGTTTCTTTCTCTAAAAGATGGGTCATAGGCCGGGCTATTTTGGAGAAGTCTTTAATAAATCTACGATAAAAGCCGGCATGACCCAAGAAACTCCTAATTCCTTTAACCGAGGTGGGAGGAGGTAATTTAGCAATAACATCAACTTTAGCACGATCCACCTCGATACCATTTTTATAAATCTTATGGCCGAGGACAATGCCCTCTTTGACCATAAAGTGGCACTTCTCCCAATTTAAGACAAGATTGGTGTCTTCGCACCTTTTGAGCATCTTGTCTAAATGGGAGAGGCAAGAAGAGAACGAATCCCCGAAGACCGAAAAATCATCCATGAAAACTTCCATGGTTTTCTCAATCATATCATGAAAGATTGCGACCATACACCTTTGAAAAGTTCCCGGGGCATTACAAAGACCGAAAGGCATCCTACGGTATGCAAATGTCCCATAAGGGCAGGTGAATGTGGTCTTTTCTTGATCTTGGGGATCGATAGGAATTTGAAAGTACCCAGAAAATCCATCAAGAAAACAATAGAATTCATTCCCAGCTAAACGTTCTAGCATCTGGTCCATGAAAGGAAGAGGAAAGTGGTCTTTACGGGTGGCATCATTTAATTTTCGATAATCGATACAAACACGCCAACCCGTGACCAATCTGGTTGGAATTAACTCATTATTATCATTAGTAACCACCGTCATACCCCCCTTCTTGGGTACGACGTGCACAGGACTAACCCAAGAACTATCCGAGATAGGGTAAATCAATCCAGCATCGAGAAGTTTGATAACTTCTTCTTTAATGACTTCATGAATTTTTAGATTTACCCTTCTCTGGTGTTGGACAGCAGGTTTAAAGTCATCTTCCATCAATATTTTGTGGGTGCAAAAATTAGGATCAATGCCCCTGATGTCAGATATTTTCCAAGCAATCGCTCGTTTGTATGACTTTAAAACCTTAATAAGCTCGTCCTTTTCCTCACTCTTCAAGTCTTTAGCGATAATTACGGGCAACTTTGAAGTTTCCTCTAAAAATGCGTACTCGAGGTGGGAAGGTAAGTCTTTAAGTTCTATTTCAGGAGGATCTTCAACGGAAGATTTAGCTTTTTTGTTTTCGTCAATTTCAAGCTTTTTCGGAGGGAGATCTTTTGTCAAATCATCATTTAACAATTGTTCAAGAAAAAGAATATCCCCCTCTGAATCATAAATTCCATTATCAATTTCTGGTGAAATTGAATCATCAAGAGCAAGAAAAGCGTCGGTCTCCTCCAAGAGAAAATCACTATCCCCGAAGGGAGTAAGAGATGGGGAGAGAGCCGCGACAGCAGAATCAGAAGATGGAGTGGGACTGCCACTCAATGGATTAATTGATTTTTGAACATTTAACACTTCATGCAAATGATCCTCGCATGCTGTGTCAATGGTATCAATCCGATGGATTGACTCATGCTCATTAGGATACTTCGAAGTATTCCCAATATTTAAGACCAATTTTTCATCACCGACTCTTATAGTTATCTCTTCTTCGTAGACATCAATCAAAGCACGAGCCGTCCTCAAGAAAGGTCTCCCTAAGATAAGGGGAACACGAGGATCGACTTCATAGTCTACGACAACGAAGTCAGCAAGGAATGTGAACTTTCCCACTTGTACGAAGACGTCCTCAGCTATACCAACTGGGTAAGCAACCGTTAGATTAGCTAGTTCGAGGGTCATTCGAGTGGTTTTCAGTTCACCAAGCTTTAGCTTTTCCCATACAGAAAGAGGCATCAAATTGATGCTGGCACCTAGATCGGCTAAGGCCATGCATCCCTCAAGCTCGCCGAAATCAGAGGGAATGAGGAATTTCCCAGGGTCTCCTAGTTTCTCAGGTAACTTTTTAAGGAGGACCGCTGAGCAATTCTCATTAAGAGGAGTATTAGCCAATTCAAGAAGTTTCTCCTTATTCGTAAGGAGATCTTTCAACATTTTAGCATATTTTGGCATCTGAGCTAAAGCCTCGGCAAAACTGATATTGATGTGAAGTTTCTTGAACATTTGCAAGAACTTGTGAATTTGAATATCAGATTTGTCTTGTAGCTTTTCCTTGTTCAACCTTGAAGGATAAGGAATGGGAGGTTGATGAGGATTTCGCTCAGGGATTTCTTTTGGTTTAGAAACGGGAGTCGGCTGGATTACCGGAGGTGGGACTCGTGCGGTACTTTCTGGACTTGAAATGTGCACCTGGTCCATGGTAGTCTCCGGGTCTCGTTCCACCTCCTTAGAAGAAGAAGGATTAGGTGGTGGAACTGAGGGTCCAGCCAAAGTAAGACCACTCCGTGTGGTAATTACTTTAAGGTCTTCCCTAGGATTTGTGACGGTGTTGCTAGGAAGCCCACCTTGAGGTCTTTCATTTAAAGCCTTTTCCATTTTTGTCAATTGATTTGCTAATAATTGAAACTTAGCCTCAGACGCAATCATATGTTGTCTTAACAACTCATCCGTAGATGGAGTATTTGGAGCTTGGTTAAAATGCGTCTGAGCTTGATTTTGGTTAAAATTTTGACCTTGGTTTTGATTAAATCCTTGATTTTGATTGAAATTATAACCTTGGTTAAAATTTTGTCCCCGGTTATTTTGATTAAACCCTTGATTAGAACGATTTTGAAACTGATTTTGGTTATTTCTGTTTTGAAAGTTTTGATTGTTCAGATTAGGGTTATTTGTTTGATTGAAACCGGGTGGTCCAAGATAATTGTTGGAACGATAGCTTAAGAGATTACGGTTTCCTTGTGGTTGGTAAGAATTACCTCCCATATTAAAGGATCCCGTAGCAGCATATACGTCTCCTTGAGTGAAGCCACCGGCGGCTTGACACTCGGAATAATGATGTGGACCACCACAAGTCTCACAACCAGGATTGATAACATTAGCTTGCTGATTAATTTGGCTCATTCTTAGAAAATTTTTGTTCATTTCTTCGATTTGCTTAGCCATGGCCGCTAATTCAGGAGAAGAAGTGATAGATCCAGATGACTCGCCCCTTTGAGCTGAAGTATCCCAGTCATTGTGGTGAGCGGTCATATTTTCGATAAGATCATAACACTCTTCGGGCCGCCTTTTCATAAAGGTGCCTCCAGCAGCCGCATTGATTGTATCCCGATGTCTCAAAGTCAACCCGTTATAGAATGTATCTATGATTGTAACGGGTAACATATTATGATTAGGACACCGGTCAATCGAAACTTTGTAACGTTCCCAAGCTTCGAATAAAGATTCGTCGGGAAGCTGTCGGAAGTTACTGATATCGTTTCTCAATTTTGTGACCATAGAAGGAGGGAAGTATTTAGATAGAAATTTAGAAACCATCTCCTCCCAGCTATGGATAGAATTCTTAGGAAGACGATCAAACCAAGCGGTGGCATGATGCGTCAAAGAGTATGGAAAGAGATTCAAGCGAAGGACGTCATGCGGGACGCCATTTTGCTTCATACTGAGTAACGGTCAAGAATTTGTCAATATGCTTATTAGCATCGTCCCCCGGTAAACCGTGGTATTGACAACTCTGTTGGACTTGTTGAATCATATGATTCTTAAGTCCAAAATCCGTAGCCTGAATGTTAACGGGAGCGATCGGTCCGCCCCGTCCATTCATAGTCGGCTGGCACAGCTCCTCCATCGTTCGGAGATCGGGAGCCGGATTTTGAGGAATAGGTCCCGCAGGAGGCAGTCCCTGATTTTGGTTTTGATTATTCATATTAATAAGTGACGGATCACAACGAGTTCTTTGTCGAATTAATCTTTCGGGATTTGAAAGGGGAGAATTTAGTTCGTTGGAAGAAGATCGTGTGCTCATGCACTAAAAAGAAATAAGAGAAAAAATATTTTTGGATTTTTTTTTCGAAAAATATTTTGAAAAGAAAAATATTTTTGGATTTTTTAAGAGTTATAGAAAAAGAAAAATATTTTTGGCTTTTTGTATATTTTAATTTTTTTGGATTTTTTTTCAAATTTTTAACAAAATAAACTTTCAAAAGAAAGGATCTTCAAGGCACCAACAACAAACAAAACGCAAAATTCTTAACAAATCTCCCCGGCAGCGGCGCCAAAAACTGATTTGTTATAGATAGAGCAGTTTTAATATTTGTAAGTTTTCCCGTTAGAACCAAGATTCACTTGAGGGCAAGTGATAAATTGATCTTCCGAGGTCGTTTTCCCAACGAGATTTGAATTGAGATTTACGTTTGTGTTTTTAGTTTTAATGCTTGATTGTCGGATATTTTTGGTTTGGATTTTTGAGATTTAAGATCTATTTTAACTAATCAAAATTTAAACTAATCAAATAGCAACTAAATGACAATAAAATTTAGCTAAGAATATGATATAAAAAGATATGCTTGTCAAGTGTGGTGAAAAGATCATTAAGTGTGAATTATCATTTTAAGCCCCTTTTTAATTAATACCTATCAAAATAAATCATTTTCTCACAACGTTGGCTTATATTGAAAACAATCAATTTTTCTTGGTAATAATTATTAGATCTAAATAATCAATTTTCCTAACGGCTTTTGCCCGTTAAAAACAACCAACTAAAAAGATCCACAAATAATCCAGAAATTATTAATCAACAACCTTTGAATACCCGTTTAAAAAGGAATGTTTTCTCACAACGTTGGTTTATATTGAAAACACTTCTTTTTAACTAGGTAAAATCTATTTGGTTTAGATAATTAGTTACCTTTACGGCTTTTGCCCGTAAAAGTTACTAAAAACCAAAACAAGTAGACCAAAGGTTATCAACTAATAATTTCTAACGTTTCACACTTAATTGCACAATTCACCAACACTTAACAAGCATATAACAAGATCTACTCACTACTCATATTAATTAAACTAGCAAAAACAAATAATTTCACAATAGTAAACATGATCTACAACTAGATATTTAAACTAAAAATGATAAAAAGGAAGGAGATTATGACCCGGTGATTTGTACGAGAGAATAACCACCCGATCTTATAAACTAAATAAATGATTAAAGTTTATTTCTTTGTTAACTTTAATTTTGCTATATAGTTAATGAAGTTTGAAGCTTTATTAACTAAATAACTTAATAAAAGTTAATAAAGTTGTAAGCTTTAATGATTTTAAAGGTTATAAGACCCGTAAGCTCCACGCCTTAGATGTAGGATGGCGAGAAACAAAGAAAGATCAAAACTTTATCAATGGTTAGTGAATAATAAGCAATAATAAGCACTACTACTATATGGAATAAGCTAAAAATAATCTAAAAAGTAAAAAGATTAAAACTTTTTAGCTAAAAACTATTAGATCTAAGTCCACCCGAAGCTAAGTTGCCTACTACGAAGAATAGACGCGAATCGGGTATATTTAAGGACTAGATCTAAATGAACAAGCTATTAAATAGCTTATTGTTCAAGAAATACTCAAAAAGTTGCAAACTTTTTATGAAAAAAACTTGATAAAACTAATAGATCTAATAAATAAGCTATATAAAAAGCTAAAAATAAAGAAAAGTGCTCTCAAACTAAGAGGTGTCAAGGCTTATTTGGAAAATAAGCCGAGCTTAATAAGCTCACGCATCTCTTTTTGTGTTTGAATCGAGCTAGAGGGTGAAGAAGAGAAATAAAAAGATGTAATAAGCTAATAAGCTAATATAACTTATTAGATGAGAAAAAGAAAAAGAAAATAAAGAAAGAGATGAGAAGAAGAGAAATAAGCCTAAGTAATAAACATCTTTTTCATTAATAAGCTAAAAAAGTTTTACAAAATAAGCACTACAAATAAGCTAGAAGATATTAAATCTTAATAAGCTAAAAGAAAGAAACATAAAAAAAACGAACTGCTACTCAAAAAAATACAACTGTGTGTGTGAAATAAATATGCGGAGTTAATATGAATGAATCCTGAGTCTCGGATCATGTGAGCATTTATAGCCAATGATATGAGTGTCTCTCGATCCTTCCATCCAAGGATAACAGCTCAAAAAAATGTGTGAATCTGGTCTTCATAGCGTCTAGATTCATAAATCCGAAATACATCATGGCCACGTGTCGAATCGTGGATGGCTGAAGAAAGAAATTGGTGCGTGTGACTTGGTGGAGCAGCAGGAAAAAAAAACAAACGCGCCCACGCTGAATTAATTTTGAGCGAGTGAAGTTCACGCTGGTATCAATCTCAACTTTTATTGTCTTCAATTGTTGTCTTCATTTCTATCTTTTTTTTGTCCTTTGTCGCATAGCTATTTTTTTTCATGCCAACAAGCCCCCACGTGATGCCATTTGATATTTATTTTTGGTGTGTAGCTCAAAATGCAAGGCAACAAATATCTATAACCAAAAACAAATTCAAGTGGCACCCAGATTTTTTTATAGAAGAAGATGGGCCAATTTTGGGTTCATTTGACTTTGTCTTCACGTTGGGCTTTAGAGCATTTTCTTCAAATATCTTTCATTTATTTTTTTTCGTCTATTGCCTTGATGCTCCAAATAAATTACCGTTGGGCTCGTAACTTCGTGTTCTTTCCAATGGAGTGCCCGGGTAATTAACGTTTTCGCTTTATTTTCAAACCCTTGTACCTGCAAGACATAATAAACCAAACCAAACATATTTGCAACATAATTTCACATATTTATGGTTATTAGTCTATTTTTAGCGTGTTTTCTGGTATAAAAATGATGTGTGTTTAAGCACACATCACGTACCTCACTTGATGTCTTAGCCATAAGACACTTCTCCTCTTTT
Organism: Artemisia tridentata subsp. tridentata; assembly: GCA_021014915.2. NCBI lineage: Eukaryota > Viridiplantae > Streptophyta > Magnoliopsida > Asterales > Asteraceae > Artemisia > Artemisia tridentata. The sequence goes on from CP139508.1 coordinate 449,977,150, forward strand.
GTGGTTTCTTTCTCGTCTTCTTCACTGTCACTCCATGCTCCTCCAATGAACGCCTTTTGGTTTTGCTCCTTTGACATCATAGGACATCTTCTAATGAGATGATTTGGATCACCGCATTTGAAGCACTTCCTCTCGCTCTTGCTACCCTTGTCGTCTTTGTTTCTTTGGAGTGTTTTCCTTTCGTCATGTGGTTGTCTAACGAATCTTCCTCGTCTTTTAAAAAACTTCTTGAAGTCTCTTACGGCCATGGCATATTCTTCATCATCACTTTCGGAGGTTGAGCTATCCTCGTCACTTGATGCTTTCCTAGCTTTCAACGCGATTGACTTGCTTTGCTCTTTCTTTCGTTTGACCATCTCGAAGTCTTTCTTGATTATTGCTTCGTAGACTTTCAAGTTACCAATCAACTCGTCAAGTTGAAGAGTTGACAAGTTCTTCGATTCTTCAATCGCCGTAACTTTAGCTCGCCATTTTGGATGAAGAGCCCTAAGAAATTTCCTGACAAAATTCTTACTAGAAAAACTCTCATCAAGTGCCTTTAAACTTGTGATGATTGTGTTAAACCTAGCAAATGCATTATCAATTGATTCCTCTTCCGGAATCGTGAATTGTTCATATTGTTGAACAATAAAATCTATTTTATTATCTTTGACTTGACTATTACCTTGGTGAGTTATTAGTAAAGAATTCCAAATTTCTTTTGCGGTTTCGCACATAAAGATTCTTTCGTATTCTTTACATGGTAACGCATTATAAATAACCATTTTAGCCTCATTATTTTTAGAAAGTTTTCTTTTTAAATCATCACTTTGTTTTTCAAAAGGTACAATTTCATCCTTTTTAGTTTCAAGATTATGTTGAATAGGTAAAAAATCACCATTAGTAATAACATGCCAAAGATCTAGATCTTTTGACTTCACATAAGTTTCGAATCGATTTTTCCAATATAAAAAATCCATCACTTTCAAATAGTGGTGGTCTTTGCATAGATTGCCCTTCTAAATATTTTTCAGATTCCATAGATCGTTTCAAGTTTTAAAATACAGTTTATTTTAAAAATCTTGTTTGACGTGGCTCTTGATACCAATTGTAGAAAACTAGAAGGGGGGTTGAATAGTTTTACGTCTTTTTAATTTATGAAAACTTTTGTTTACTTTTTAAAACTTCGATTCTATCTTATGTGAATTCAACTCTTGATCAATATTAACATATATAAACAAATATAGATAAGTAATGCAAGTAAGGTAAATATAATGAAATAAGAGAGAGAGATGGAAAGATCAAACCACAACACGGAGATTTATAGTGGTTCGGCTACAAGGACACCTTCCTTGCCCTACTCCACTCCTCGAGTCACCTACTCGAGAGTTTTCTTCACTATGTCAACAAACTCCCTTATGGCGGAGAAACCTTACACAACTTTAGCTTACACCGGCTTAACGACACAAAGCTAGATGTCGAGTCCTAATCGTAGCTAGAACCAATCTCACAACTTATACACAACTTTTACACGACTTAATCACGACTTCTTCACAACAGCTTCACAACGGCTTCACGACTTCTTCACGACTTCTTCACTACTTCTTTTCCACGACTACTTCACAACTATATCACAACTACTTCTACACAACTTCTTTACAACACAACTAGTTACTTACACTAGAATCTACTTATCACAACTATACAACACTTTACACAACAACACAATTGAATGAGGTAAGTAATAACACTTCTTCACTAGTTGAAGTAGAGTTCTTCTTTTGCATTTTTGGTGGTGGAAGCTTGGATCACTTAGAAACCAATGCTTAAGAAAATATGATCAAAGGATTTACAATGTTTAGAAAGGATTTAGAACAGAAAGTTTTAGTGTGCCAAAGGTGAGTAAAAATCCAGGAGAAGGCTGGTATTTATAGGAGAAAAACTGGACAGCTGGAGACCTACTGGAGCATGGTCGGCCCCCTTAAATAGGGGGCGGTCCCCTTAATTTTAAGGGGGCCGCCTAGTAAAATTAAGGGGGCCGCCCTAGGTGTCCGTTGCCCAGATTTGTCCTTTTGTGGGGAAGGTTTTTCTGAAACATTTTAACTGATTTTGGTTAAAAATTTGAATTCATATTTTTATAAAAGATTAAACATTTTTATTTAATACCAAAAATGTTTTTCAAAAATATATAAAATGTTTTTGATGTTTTATAAAAAATCTAGTTATTAAGAAAATGTTCCTTTGATCATATAATGCATTAAGCATTAGTTCATTCATACCTTAAGTGATTTGAGTTATAGAAATAGATATTTACAACTAAATACTTGTTTACGTCATAATTTTCCGATTAATGATTTTACATTTTGTGATTATCAAAACGTAGAGATATCGAAAAATATTAATAACGTGTTTAGGCATTATTTATATCAACAGACATAAAACACATGTTTCTCTAATACCTTTACCTCTTATAGCTTTCTCTTTTAACTGATGAATTTCGTTTTCTAAAAATTCCTTTTTGGTTTTTAAGAACTTATTTTTGCTTATGATTTTTAGAGTGATTTCACATAGTTTGTTATATTCTATATATAATGTGTCATCATTAATAAAAGAGTATGACGAGTCACAATGTACCTCTTCTGCATTATGAGCCATTAGAGCAACTTCGTCGTTCTTAGGCTTGTCGTCATCTCCTTCACTATCACTCCAAGCTCCAATGACAAAGGCTCTTTGAGACTTGTTCTTTGGAGGCTTTGGACATTCTCCTATAAAGTGACTAGAATCTCCACATCTAAAACACTTTCTATCTACCTTTCCTTTCCTATCATCATGGTCTTTCCGGAAGGATTTCTTTTCTTTATGAGGAGGTCTACCGAACTTTCCTTGTCTTCTAAAGAATTTCTTGAAATCTCTTACGGCCATGGCATATTCTTCATCTTCACTACTAGAACTAGAATCTACATCACTACTTGACTCTACCCTAGCTTTCAAGGCAATGGACTTCATTTTCTCCTTTTTGCATTTGACTATTTCTGAATCTTTTTCCATTACCATCTCGTGAACTTTGAGATTTCCTATGAGCTCGTCCAGTGTCATTCTTGAAAGATCCTTAGATTCTTCAATGGCTGCCACCTTTGCTCTCCACTTCGGGTGAAGTGCTCTTAGAAATTTCGTGACAAAGTTCTTACTAGAAAAAGATTCGTCAAGTGCTTTCAGAGATGTAATAATAGTATTAAACCTAGCAAACGCACTATCAATGGTCTCATCTTCAGAGATAACAAATTGTTCATATTGTTGAACAAGAAGATCAATTTTGTTATCTTTGACTTGTGAGTTCCCTTGATGAGTGATAATAAGTGATTGCCAAATATCTTTAGCCGTTTTATACATAAAAACTCTTTCATATTCTTTCTTAGGTAAAGCGTTATAAAGCATCATTTTGGCTTCACTATTTTTGGCAATCAACTTCTTTTGTTCATCAATGTGACGAATAAAAGAAGTACCTATATCCCGACAACCTGAAATATCATTACTAATGGGCTTATAGTCACCCTCTACAATAATATACCACAGATCTATGTCCTTTGACTTCACATATGTCTCAAAGCGATTTTTCCAATATATGAAACAATTTGGTTCAAATAGTGGTGGTCTTTGCATAGATTGCCCTTCTTTAAAGTTTTCAAAATCCATTGATCGTTTCAAGTTTTTAAAATACAATATATTTTGAAAATCTTGAGTAACACTGCTCTGATACCAATTGTGGAAAACTAGAAGGGGGGTTGAATAGTTTTACAGTTTAAAATTAATTCGCTTTGTGACTTATCGTGATTTCAAAGTAAAGTAAACAATCAAGCATACAAACAAGTAAGATAAGTAACTAAGTAAAGAGAGAAAAGATCAAACCACATAACACGAATGTTTATAGTGGTTCGGCTACAAGGACTCTTTTCCTTGTCCTACTCCACTCCTCGAGTCTCTAACTCGAGAGTTATTCCTCACTAAGAAACAAACTCCCTTCTCGGCGGAGGAAACCTTAATACACGTCGCTTATACTCTTTTTCCGGTACAAAGCTAAATACCGAGTTCTACTTCAAGGAAGAACCAACCTAATGTCGCTTATACAATTACCGACACTAAGCTAGATGTCGAGTTCTTTACAAGGGTACAACCACTCCCTTTTTACACTATGTGTTTTGAGGACTAAAACACAAACCAGATTCTACTGTATGGAAGATGTAATGAAGATGCCTAAGCTCTAATGAGTTACACAGTAGGTAACTAACAAGTCTTGCAACACAGTGTTGAAGCTTGATAATGCTTGATCACTTTTGCTACAAAAGAAAGATCACTAAGTATGAAATGAATGATGTGGGTAAGTAATATGAAAGAATATATGTTTTATAATATGTAAGTGATGAAATGGCCAAATGATCAGCTTGCTATTTATAGGCAAAGCTGATGAACAGCTGGCGGATCCCAAAACTTGGATCCGTCCTTGTATGCAATTGGATCCGCCGTGTCAGGCCAGCTAAGAGATCTTCCAATATTTCCAAATCTTGCCATATCTTTCCATATCTTCAAATGTCAACTCTTTTGCTTGAAGATCTAAACAAAATATCATAAAATCTTACCAAGATTGTGTACATGATGCATGCCATGATGTCATCCTAATATTTAACTAATAAAGTTTCCATTTTAGGAAATAAACATGTAAATGTGTATATGTTGTTCCTAGTAAACTTTGTAATGTGAAAATGTGTTTGTAAAAGACTTATTACTATAAATGTAAAAGACTTAATCTTATTTATGCTTTGCTTAAAGATAAACTTTGTAATTGTCATTACCAAAACTAAGCAAAGATCGAAAAATATAAATAACGTTTTTAGCACGATATTTGTATTAACAAACTATTTTCGAAAAGCGTTGTCGAGAACTGGGTATTCTGCATTCGCCCTATCATAAGCTGAAGAGTATACAACTATTAATTAGCACTCTCCATGTCAGAATTAAATTGAAGTTAACATTTTGTTTTTATGTTACTCACAAAGTTATCTTGCATTATAGGCTGAGAATGGAGGTGCAAAAGTTGATGGGAACACCCAAGAAATCATTACAAGGCTGGAAGAAGAAAAGAGGCGGGTAGAAGAAAACCCTGATACAGAACTTGCCAAAAGTACCAAAAGGTTGAGATAGTGTTATTTCAAATCCAAATACAAAATAAGGAAAAGCATGAGTTTGATATTGTCATTAACAAACCAACCAACAACAAGTGTGGCTACACAGTTGCAGTATTCGTCTCATAGCAGTAGCTCAGATCATGAAAATATTAAAGATGGTTATGGTACTGACTTTAGTGAGCAAGATTAGCTGAAAATTGCCTTTGAAAGATCCCAATTTAACTAAATGTTGAAAAATAAATTATGAATTTTTAAGTTTGATGGTTATGGTGCTGAATGTAGTGGGCAAGATTATGTGAGAATTGGGCTTGAAAGATCTTGGTTTTACATCCTATTATACCTTGATTTAAGTTATACATGGGAAATTAATGTTTCTACCATACCAGATGTCTTATAAGCAATTCTTAGAAGGGCATTTTTAAAAGACATTTCGTCCTACTTGATATTATATAAACATGTGCAACAATGCAGATTAATTGACTTACTTCCAATGCTACATCGTTGTAGTTTCCGCTAAATTGTTGATGTTGGCATTCATTTGAAACCAATCTTTGATATATATATACCTGAACCAAAATGCGTTTAGTAAATTGTTAAATAAAACGCATTAGCGTGGAATTATTGAGAAACTCAGGATCATTAATAAAAAAAAATAATAAGAATATTAAAAACCTGGCCACACTTATCATGCTCTACAAATGGCTGCCTTTTCATTGGTTATCACACTTATTGCATCAGTTCAGCAACAGAATTCCAAAAGATGGTTTATTGGACATCTTCAGTCTATATCTAGCCAAATTTGCAAGGTTGTGTGTTACAAAAGTGAATCAGATCCTCCAAATAAAAAATGAATAAAAGTACAATTGAATCTTACAAGTTTCCATACGTTGCAATTATTTCTCTGATTAAAGCCATATTTGTCTGTGTGTTACAGGATCACGGGCCGAAAATGCTGAAGTTCCATCCCTGTCAGGCATGTTGCACAAATCTTTGGTCATTCATTCAAAAACAATTGTCAGCCAAGATGGCAGAGTACAAAGCTATTGTGGTTTAAAACTGGCGGAAATTGTTGGACTATTTACAGGTAAACACCAACACCAAACCTTTACTTGAACTATGCAATTACAAAAATATTACAAAAATGCATACTTGATTCGTGAATGTTGCATTTACAACATAATTTGTTAGGCCAAGTGTCACACCCAATAGGCACTTCAACAAATCTGCCACCGAGCCAAATGGCTTCTACTTCCAAAAGTCCCTTCATGTACAAAAAAAGAAGATCATCAGGTGATTAATTAACCAAATGATAGCAAAACTGAATACCTCTTAAGAAATGTTGTACATTTGGCAGACCTTTAATTTCATACAATTGTTTATTACCATTACTGTGCTTCTTACAGGACCAGCCAATCTGCGTGCAACTAAAAAAAATCCCAGAAGGAGCTGCATTTGCATCTGCAGGTAATTACACATGTTATAAATCTTGCCCCCTGTTATTTGATGCATAAAATGTTGTTCTTCACAGTAATATTTACCTCTTTTGGCAAGGTCTTCCTGTGGTTTACCATAATATTGGCCCTCCATCGTTTGAATGTCGAAATTGCAAGGCGGTTATGTGGTATGAAGAGAGAAGCGAGAAAGCATGCAGCACTAGCAACCCAATATTCTCCCTTTGCTGCCAAGAAGGTAAGGTGCTTCTCCCCAGATTTAATGAAGCACCTTCGCCTCTTAACAAGCTTATGGACTATAACAATCCTGCATCTTTAAGATTCAAAGAGCAGATTAGAGTCTATAATGGCATGTTTTGCTACACTTCCTTTGGAGCCAAAATAGATAATTCAATTAACACAGGAAGGGGACCATACACATTTAGAATAAATGGCCAAAGCTATCATCGAATAGGTTCTCTACTCCCTACACAGGGTACTCAACCCAAATATGCACAACTATACTTTTTTGATACTGGAAATGAAGTAAAGAACTGGATGGAAGCTTTTGTAGACAAGGAGAGTGGCGAAGTGGTGGATGAAAAGATAGTAGCAAGCCTGATTCAAATGTTCGATCAATCAAGTTCAATTGCCAAGGCATTTCGAATGGCTAGGGATTGGTGTGACTCCCAGAATTCAACCAAGTTTGAACTACACCTGCTAAGTGGTCGGAGTGCAGCATGAAAATACAATGCCCTGACTGTGCCCGAAATAGCAGCTCTGATTACTAACGACTTTGGTGATGGCATTCCCACGAGAGATATTGTTGTAAGTAACAAGGATGAAGGTCTGAAACGTATTTCTGAGTTGCATTCAGAATACATGGCCCTCCAATATCCATTATTATTCCCGTATGGAGAGGAAGGATTTCATGAAAAAAATGTCGTATCACAACAACACAGGTGCCCACAAGACAAAAAGGGGTTGTCTTACAATGAAAGAGTACTACGCATACATAATACAGTAGCGAAATAACCAAGGTACTACCTTGCTTAGAGGTGGGCGATTATTCCAACAATACCTGGTGGATGCATACACGGCTGTTAAGGAGAAAAGACTTAAATGGAATTGGAAAAATCAAGATACGTTACATGTGGATCTATATCATAACCTGTGTGACGCTGTAACAAGGGGTAATACAAGTGCAGCAGGGCTCGGGAAATGAATCGTTCTACCAAGGAGTTTTACGGGCACCCCAAGGTATATGATGCAAAACACCAAGATGCTATGGCTATATGTCGAACCTATGGAAATCTAGACCTGTTCATCACTTTCACCACCAATTCAAAATGGCCCGAGGTTGCTGAAATGTTAAAGCACATCCCGGGACAAAAAGGTAATGACCGTCCAGAAGTGGCAACCCGTGTATTCAAGATTAAACTGACTGAAATGTTAGACGATCTTACAAAACACCATATTTTTGGTCATTCACGGGCAGGTAATACAACTTGGCGCAAAATGTCAATATGTCTACTGTTCTACACCAAATTTATGCATCAGCTTATGCTTTTCTTCCATTTCCTTTCAGTTGTGTATGTCATAGAATTTCAAAAACGTGGCCTGCCACACGCTCATATCCTACTATGGCTAGAAGAAGACTTGAAATGCAAAACCCCAGCCGAGATAGATGACATGATTACAGCAGAGATACCATGTAAATCAAGTGATCCAGAAGGGTATAAAATAGTAACTGAATTTATGTTACATGGACCTTGCGGTCAAGATGCTAAGCACGCCCCATGTACAGTTGAGGGTAAGTGCTCGAAACATTTCCCTAAACCTTTTGTGGAAGAAACAATAGTTGATAATGATGGCTATGCGATTTATCGTCGAAGGGATAATAAAGCTTACCATATAAAAGGAAAGTTTAAATACGATAACAGATATGTCGTTCCTCACAATCGTTATCTCCTCATGAAGTACCACGCCCACATTAATGTGGAATGGTGCAACAGATCAAAGGCAATTAAGTACTTATTTAAGAGAATGTTACAATCGATGGCGATTTGGGAAATGTCCAAGTTTTGGAGGTGGACGAAATAAAGAATTATTTGAATTGTCGCTTCTTAGCTCCATGTGAGGCAGTGTGGCGTTTGTTTTCCTATGATATCCATTACTCATATCCATCAGTCATGAGACTGAATTACCACTTGCCAAATCAGAACGCAATCACACTTCGTGACTCAGAAAGCTTACCCGCCCTAATTCAAAGGGAAGGTATCGACATAACTATGTTCACTGACTGGTTTGAATTAAACAAGCGTGATACATCAGCGAGGGCATATACATATGCTGAGATACCTCAACATTATGTGTGGCATGAGAAATACAAAATGTGGAAACAAAGAAAACGTAGAAAATGCATTGGGAGGATTGTTTACTCTCACCCGGCTTCTGGAGAACGATATTATCTTAGAATGCTGTTGAACATTGTGAGAGGGCCTGAATCTTTTAAAAAGCTCATGACTGTTAACACCATACTATGTTCCACATTCAAAGAAGCCTGTTTTGCATATGGCCTTTTAAATGATGACACAGAATGGAAGCATGCTATATCAGAAGCAAGTGTATGGGCGTTCGGACCACAGCTACGTGACATGTTTGTGACAATTTTGTTGTTTTAAGATGTCAGCAGGCCTTTAAAATTATGGGAAGAAAACTGGGAGTCCTTATCAGAGGATATCCTACATAAGAAAAGGAAAATTTTTAAATATCCTAACTTGGAGTTGACGGATAAACAACTCCAGAACAATTGTTTGCTAGAAATCCAAGAGTTGTTAAATAGGCATGGAAGATCTTTATCAGAGTTTCAAGATCTACCACTGCCTGACCCAAAGTTACTAACCAACTTGGACAATCGTCTCATCAGAGAAGCGTTGGATTATGATATGAAGAAGAGTAGTCTTGAACATCAACAACTTCATTCATTGTTAAATCCCGAACAACGATTAATCTATGAAGAGGTGATTGAATCTGTCCATAATAAAAAAGGGAATTTTTACTTTGTATACGGACCAGGAGGAACCGGGAAGACATTTTTATACAAAACTATCATTTCAAGGTTAAGATAAGAACGTATGATAGTGCTTGCTGTCGCATCTTCAGGTAAACAATCAACTACTTTGTAAACTTAAAAAAATACATCTTGAACTAATAGTCTCAATTTGTGTAGGAATTGCTTCATTGTTGCTACCAAGAGGGAGAACCGCACATAGCCGTTTTGTTATACCGCTTGAATTATTGGAGAACAGTACATGCGGCATAAAGCAAAACACACATATGGCAGAACTCATGCAGCAAGTTAAACTTATCATCTGGGATGAAGCTCCAATGACTAAAAAATATGCTTTTGAGGCATTGGACAAGACGCTAAAGGATATTTTAGGATATCATGACCCGGACAGTAGGAGTCGAATCTTTGGAGGCGTGACGGTCTTACTGGGAGGTGACTTTCGACAAGTTCTGCCAGTTATACCAAAAGGGAGCAGGCCCGACATTGTTCAATCCTGCATAAACCAGTCTGAGTTATGGAAGCATTGCAAGGTCTTCACCCTTACGCGCAACATGCGTGTCAATGAGTATAGTGAAAATGGGCAGATTGATACTCGAAAACAGGATTTCAATAGATGGGTTTTGGCTGTGGGGGATGGCACATTGCTAGCAAAATGCAAAGAAGGTGAGGATGAGCCAACTTGGATTGACATTCCCGAAACCTTTCTAATTAAATCATGGGATTCTCCTATCGAGAAAATTGTTGCAGAGACATACCCTGATTTTACAACAAGACAAACTGACGATGTTGTGGAAAACTAGAAGGGGGGGTTGAATAGTTTTACCGTTTAAAGTTAATTTAAACCGTTTTGTAAGTTATGTGAATTCAATTAAACTTATGCACATAAAGATAATCAAGCAATATATCTGAAAAGAAAAGAGAGGAATGATCAAACCACATAACACGGATGTTTATAGTGGTTCGGCTACAAGGACTCTTTTCCTTGCCCTACTCCACTTCCCCAAGCCTTTAACTCGAGAGTTATCCTTCACTAAGAAACAAACTCTCTTCTAGGTGGAGAAAACCTTTACACGTTGCTTACTTCCTTTTCAGGTACTAAGCTAAACACCGGGTTCTATTAAAAGGTAGAACCAACCTTACGTCGCCTATACGATTACCGACACTAAGCTAGATGTCGAGTTCTTTACAAGGGTACAACCACTCCCGTTTGGTTCTTTCACAAGGGTACAACCACTCCCTACACTCTTTGTGTTTTGAGGACTAAAACACTAACCACACTCACTGAGATAAATGATACAAATGATGTGTGAACTACAACTATATCACACAGTAACTATGCTAAAGGTTTACACGTTTGTGATGAACCTTGAAGCTTAATCTCCCTTGCTACAAAAGGAAATATCAATGAAATGAATGAATGATAAATGTTAGATGATATGTAAATGAATGAGTATGAATGTTAGGCTCTATGAGTGATGGTGTGTCCAAATGATCAGCTTGCTATTTATAGGCAAGCTGATGAACAGCCGGCGGATCCGGCGGATCCCATAAAAGGGATCCGTCCTTTATGTCGATTGGATCCGCCAACTTGACAGCAACATGACAGCTAATAGTTTTGAAAATCTTTCCAAATCCAGCTGTATCCTCCACACCATTGTCATGTCATATCAAAATCTTCCAAAGTCAACTATCTTGCTTGAAGATCTAGCCAATATATTATGTATGATGCATGCCATGATGTCATTGTATCATTTTAAAAATAAAGTTTCCTTTTAAGGAAATAAACTAGTAGATGTGTAAAATGTAATTCTAAGTAAACTTGTGAAATGTAAAATGTGTTTTAAAGAGACTTTAGCTAGCATTTATAATTTGCTAAAGGATATACTTTGTAATTGTCATTAACAAAACTAAGTAAAGATCGTAAAATATAAATAACGTTTTTAGGACGATATTTGTATTAACAATCTCCCCCTTTTTGTTGATGACAAAACATAAAGTATATTTTTGAGCAAAGGAATAAATATAGCATGAGTTCTTTAAAATATAGATTAAGTTTGTTTTATTTGAGTTTAAAATCTCTTTTTATGCAAAAGTGTATGTACTGTGATGATTTACAGTTATGCAAACTTAATCCTTTCTCCCCCTTTTTGTCGAAACAAAAAGAAGAGTTGCTTAGCGGAATGCGATTTTGAGAACTTTAAGAGCTCCCCCTTGTTTGATACTCCCCCTAAATGGAGTAACAAGGTAATGATGCATGATCCTACAAAAAAATGATTAGATAAATGAGATGCTCCCCCTCGATGTATATTCCCCATTACAAGAGTCCCAACGTATACATTAAAAGGGTATGAGATGCTGCAAAAGAAATGTTAGTTGTGAATAGCCTCAAATGGAGAAGCATAATGCATATGATATGTTCATTCAAATAAGAATGATAATCTAGTTGACTTTAAAAAGTCAAAGTGTAGTGTCTGATCAAAATTTTGTACCTAAAGTACAAGTAATCAAACTAGAATATAGATTCCAAATAGCTAGATAATGATGTTAGTTAACTAACTAATGATAGTATGCTTTATGTTGATCACTCATAAGCATAAAAACATCACATTCATTCATTGAAAATTATGTGACAAAAGTCACAAACATAATATGATGTTACATGAAAATAAAAAAATACATCCTAAAAATTAAAAAGTCCCACAACAACATCTAGAAGGTACTATATAATGAGACTAAAATTCTCCTATTGAGGAGGATGAGAGATGGCGTTTAGACGCTCAAGAATGTGGTTCAAAATGAACCTCATTTCATTTTGGAGCTCGTGCACCAAAATGTTTGTCCTTTGAGCTATGTGAGCGGTTCTTTCGCACATGTTGCAATCATGGCGAGCAAAACCGGGCGGAAGAGTAGACTCATTTGGTTGTGGTGGTGGTGGTTGTGATTGGTTGTTGGGTGGTGGTGATTGTGCTTGTTCATTGGTTGGTGGTGGTGTTTGGAGGGAGTTCATGAGGATGTTTTGGAGGTCCATGGCTTCATTGAGGCGGTGATCTACCATACCCGAGAGAGTGTAGAGACGGTTGAGCTCTTCACTTATCTCCTCTTAGGTTTGAGGCAAATTGATCCACATTGCCTCGTCTATGGCAATGAGAGTTGATGTGGGTGAGAGAGGTGGTATTTGAGGTTGAGATGATGGTGCATCATGGTATAAAGGACCATGGATATCCGGGAAAATCGGATGAAAAAGCATAGGCTCTTGACCTTCAAAGGTCATGGGTGGAGGATTGTTTGATCTTGGTGGGAGATCCTCCAAGTCATCAAGGTATGGATGAGGTGATGTAGGTGGAGTCCTAAATAGTTCCATGGGTTGGAGTTTGGGTGAGTTTGGTTGTGATTGAGATTTGACAGTCTGTGATGGAGCGGGTGGTGGTGTGGTTGCTATTGGAGTTATGGATGGAGGTGGAGTTTGTATGACAACATTGGATGGTGTAGGTGTGGATAAAGTAAGGAAATTTTCACTTGCTATAGGAGATGAGATATTAAGAGGAGATGATTCCTCTGATGATGAGTTAGCAAGATTTATGAAGCAACAGGGCTTAACACTTCTGCGGGCAGTGCGTTTTGGTGGTCTAGAGGTGGAGGAGTTGGTTGATTTGGTCATGGTGAGCTAAGAGAACTAAGATGTACAGGTTGTATGTTGTGAAGAAGGTGAATGAGTGAGTTTTGTTCTAAGATATGATCCTAATATATAGGCAGATGGTTTATAGAAACTAGTGTTTGGATTTGATGTAAATCCAATAGAGAATGTTGGTTCCTAATGATTTGGAACAAAAATTTATGCAAATCACATCACATAAGTCAATCCATAGAACTTATGTTGAGTAATATGAAGAAGATATGCAGTAAATGCAAAGAGATAGTGGAAAAGCTTCTGATGTGATGTTCCCACGGATTTGAAGGATCCCTAAAAAGGGTTCCTTGCTTGTATAGGAAAGGTAACTCACTCCTTAAATTTAAAAATTCAAATTTTGGTGGGAAGTGTTGTTCTTAAGTTTCTAAGGGTTTGTAAATCATTCTAAGATGTATAATGATCAGTGAACCTATTCTAAAGAACACAAGAAACTAGAATCTATGAATCGGGATGAGTCGAAAAGTTTTAAGAAATTTACTGTAATACCTGCGGATCCAATCGATAACACGTGCGGATCCAATTTATGGGATCCGCATAATCCGCAGGATGAAGGTTGGCGGAACCAACGATAACATATGGCGGATCCAAAATGAGGGATCTGTCAGATCCGTGTTACAAATATTTGATCACCTACAAACATTGAAATATAACTTTTATTCATTGAAAATTTGTTTGTGACAAACGTCTCAAACTTGAAGTTACATTAGAAAGTCCCTAAAGATTGAAGAAATCATAGAATAATTCTACGAAGTACACTAAGATGATACTTAAGAAAAGCTAACAGCTTCTATGAAGTGGAATTTTTTGGTGTTGATGGAGATATGATAGATGCTAGCCACATGGTTTCTAAATTCTTAGTGTCACAAAGGTTAGTGTTATGTTCTTCATTTTCTTGAGTGTTTGTTTGATTTACCTACATTGAATCATCAATGCGTTGAAGTGTGGTAAGTAGATCATGTGGTTGAAGATTGGGTGGATTTAGTGGTGATGATGATTTTCTTTCTTCAGATTGTAAAGGTGATGGTGAAGAAGCTATTGGTGTAGTTACAGGTGACGGTGTGCTATATGTGGGTAATGATGTTGTACCTAGTGGAATTATGATTGGTGATGGTGAGTTTGGAGATGAAGGCATGTTGACTATAGGAGTTATGATAGAAGTTGTAGTGGTAGTAGTGGATATGATTGGTGAGCTTACGTTTGGAACTGGATTAATGAGCCAGTAAGGTCTAACACTAATTCTAGCGGTTTGTCTGTATGGTCTAGACATATGAGATTTGTTTGATTTGTGCATTGAGAGAGGTTTACAGGAATGGTGTGCAAAGAAGATGAAGTTTTAGTGTGTTATGATCATCTTAAGGTTATAATTTATACTTCCTATTTTTATGGAAGTTGGTGTTTGGATTAATGATGTGTAAATTTCAAAGACTTGGAACAAGATAAAGTAGTTTGTCCTATTGACAAAGTCAATCTATAGGAATGGAGTTGACATGAAGGTATGCAGAAAGATGACTCAAAAGGGAGAAATGTGATTGATTCACTGTTTTCGAGAGGGTAAGAGTCTGTGAGTTATGAGCAGGACAAAATATTCAAATTTTGTTTGGAGGTGGATTTTCCTAATTTTCTAAGATGTCTTAAGAAAACTAAACTACAATCTAAGTATTGGAATGAGTTGGAAAAAAGATTATTGTGTATTCCTGCGGATCCAATTGCCAAGGCATGCGGATCCAACACTTTTGGATCCGTATGATCCGCAGGTTTAACATTGGCGGAGCCAACATAAACACTAGGCGGATCCAATTTGAGGGATCCGCCAGATCCGTCGAACAAAAATCCTAAAACAAACAGAGAGCAATGCAAATTTCGCGTTTTTCAATGAAAACCCAAAAATTCTCCTAGAATATATCTATTGGCTAATATGTACTATAAATATGCTAAATATGTATATTCTAACACACGTTTGCATATGGATAAATTCGTACATCATAACTTACCTAAAATGGAGTTAAGCCAAACAGTAGCTTATTCTCGGAAAATTGATAACACTAAATGTTATCGACCTGCAAATATGAGTTAGTTCACATCAAGTACTACCATAATAAGAAACACATATGTCTAACATAACATTGTCTAATAAAGATTAGTCCCAAACGCTCCTCTATCTCACTTATCTTTCAACATTTTGATTATTTTCTTCTGATCCTTGCGAAGTTTCATCATCCATCGTCCTATATTCTTCAAAATTCCCTTTCTTTATCGATGTTCCTCAGACTCATTATCAATGGAAGGAAGTTGACGTAAGTAATCGAGTAGAGGAATCTTAGAGTTAGGTAAACCATCTTCATCGCTAGCCGATGATGATGAAGATGAAGACGAAGTATAGGCACGTTTTCCTTTCCCAACTTTTACTCTATTGTCACTAAGTGGAACGAAGGTATGTTGGATTTCGATGTAGTCTGGAAGAAAACCAACTGAGTTTGGAGGGATGGGAATCGAAGCTTTAAATAGACGGGTGAGGAGCATTCCATATGGCATTGCGGTTTTTCCTAAGACAGGTATGTCAACCATTCTTTTGGCGATGTAGTAAGCCAAATTGAATTGTTGATGGGTCGACACACAGTAGAGCATGTAACATAAGCTTGCATTCACATGATCTTTATTTCCAACAGTGCTAATAACATTTGCTCTAAGAATTTCTTCTAGTTTCTTAAATTCAGGTTTGAGTTCATTAAGTTCCATAGCAAATGGATCTCGACTCACTTGTTTGCCACGGAGTTTCTTAGTAGGGTTGCTTCTAGGTTTGAAGAGGTGATCACGGATAATTTCTTTGGGAGTGAGTGGAGTGTCGTATGGGCATTCACGACCAAGATTAGACTCAAGAATGGATAAAGGCCATTTGTCTGAGTAGAAACAAGTTCCTTGACTAGGAACACCTAAAACTTCTGCGAAGTGAACTAAAGGAAAACTGAATTGACTTTGGTTTATTTTGAAGTGAATGTTTAGCAATCCTAAGTCATCAGTACTAAGTTTCACGGAAGCATAAAACTCAAGAATGAACCTAGGAATGATAGGCTCATCTATGTCTAGGAGTGAATCAAAGTGGATGATGGCCATTTGTTCACGGATATTAGTTTCTTCTAAGAATGATGAGTCTATAGTTCTACCTTCATGAACATAACGGTTTTCTAGTGTTTTGAAAAATTTGACCTGAGCATCTGTGAGACCTTTGGTTTGATGATGTTTGGGTAGATATTTGGTAGTCTTTTTGTGATCATAGTTAGTTGCGGGAGGCATGATTCACCTAGACATGAATGTTATAATTTTTAGTTAGAACTATCCAAGTTGTATGAGTGTAATGTGAAGATGCGTTTATCTCGACTTCTTTTGAAGCAAGTTTTTGCGAGATAACTCAATTGCTTTTGTTTTAAATGTATCCAAAAGTACATTTAAACATTATGATGTTTTTAAAACATAATGTTTTTGATTTTGTATGAACAATGATTGAGAGGTGTTTTTGAGAAGTATTTCAATGGAGTGTTTGATGATTATTATGATGTTTAATCAAGAAAAACGATTTTATGTATTTTTGAAATGCTTCATGATTTCTGAAAATGCATGATTCCAATTTTTGATTTGGTGTAACTAATTAGGAATCCTAGACATTGATAAGGAATTAGAATGAATTAGAATACTTACAGTTAGATCAATTAAACACGAGTTAATTGTGGAGAGTGGTCTAATTTTTGAGTTTAGAGTGATGAGGGTCGACAATCAGTAGGTTTTGTGTGTTTTAATTAGTGTACTGAGCAATAAGGAGTGTTTGTTTATTTGAGAATTTGTCTCAGCAAGCCACGGATCCAGCGGATCCCAAACAAGGGTTCCGCCCTTGTTATCGAAAGGATCCGCAGGATCAGAACATGTGTTTGCTTATTTCCGTTTTTGGTTGAACTAGGATTCGAACAAATGTTTTAACTACTTTCTAGGTTTCAATAAACCATAGATAGAAGTAAGGTTCTTTCTTGAGGTATTTGTGAGAGGATTATCAATGTTATCTTTTGAGAAACTTTCTCAACTCGAGATATTTAATTATCTAAGCATTGTTTAATACGGGAATGATGATGGAAAGCAAAACTTTTGCTGGGATGAATGGTTACAATGTTGTTGCAACACAGGAGAAGGTTATAGAGGTCAATATCATAGACCACGAGAGTTTTCTCCACACTTTGCCTTAAAGTAGCAAAGACCGTTTGTTTCTTAGTAAATCATGATGTGATACAATGTCTCACATTAGTACACATTTTGTTTGAATTATTCCTATATCTCTAATTATAGAGATAATTGTGGTTTCTACACCTGATCCTTTGGGATATCATAAATGTCTCCTAAGTTGTTTGATGGTTTCAAGTTGGAATCATCTTGAAAGTGTAGACTATATAATATTTGGAGTACTAGCTATGGGATAGAGTATTCTATCTAATGCATCTCTGTGTTTAGGGTGAATTTACTAACTTTATCCTTGTTAGGAATATGAATATTCATCTGAAGACTCGGTCACCCCGAGTACTTAATAGCTCATCATAGCTCAGAGGATTATCAATAATATTATTAGTAGATTAGTTATTAATTAGTATTGTGGAGTGGGTCGGGTCTTTACCCTCTGTCAGCTCTCTCTACAGCCCACTAGGGGCATATTAAGTAGTATGTATAAATACCCCTTCCCTTGCAAGGGAAGGGTTGGAACTTCCCATCATTTCAAGCTAATATACACATAGTATTTCTCTCTCTAGAAGTTCCCACTTTCTCTCTCTAGTTCTTATCTATTCGATCCATATTAAGGCCTCAAACAAGTGTTTCTTGTATTGTGAATACCCTACAATTGGTATCAAGAGCCATGGTTAGGTCCATGAGAGTTGGTATTCACGGATTTGTTTTGTTTTTGAGGCTTTTTAGTTCGAATTGAAAAGTTACAATAATTTCATTTTGTGCCTTG
This sequence comes from Artemisia tridentata subsp. tridentata, assembly GCA_021014915.2. Taxonomy (NCBI): domain Eukaryota; kingdom Viridiplantae; phylum Streptophyta; class Magnoliopsida; order Asterales; family Asteraceae; genus Artemisia; species Artemisia tridentata. The sequence continues at coordinate 449,995,487 of CP139508.1, forward strand.
TTTAGTGATTTGAAGTTGTTATACCTTGTACTTTCTAGCTTAGGAACAGTATAAGAGTAGTATTTGGTGCTTGAATTCACAGATTTAAGATTTGTGTGGTGTTTTTGGGTGATTCGTGGGTGTTTATTCAAGTGTTCTTCGCTGCGGTTTGTGTGGTTTGGACAAGTTCTTGGACGCGGTTTGTGTTATTTCGAAGACGCGGTTTGTCTTATTACTAGTTTAGGCAAAAGGACAAAAAGCATTGAAAGCGACGTGTTTGGCAGTTTGTGTCTACGCGGTTTGTCTCTGAGGCGCGTACGCGGTTTGTGTCTACGCGGTTTGTCTCTGCAGCGTGTACTCGGTTTGTGTCTACGCGGTTTGTCTCTGCAACGTGTATGCGGTTTGTGTCTACGCGGTTTGTCTCTGAGGCGTGTATGCGGTTTGTGTCTACGCGGTTTGTCTCTGCGGCGTGGATGCGGTTTGTCTAGGCGGTTTGTATCCACAGAGGTGCTATTTGTCCGTGGCGGTTTGACCAAAGTTGACTTTTTACGTCAAAACTTCAAACGGCCATAACTTTTGAACCGTAACTCCGTTTTCAGCGAAACACCTGTCAAAACGACCGTGAGACCGAGGAGAAGGACACGTTGAATAAATTTATTCATTCAACCCAACTTTCGAAGCCTGAAATCGCTCCAGAATGAAGTTATTGAGTTTCTAAGTTTTTCAGACCAAAATTTTGCCATAATAACTTGCAACAACCATACCAATCAGATCAACAAGTCTACCAGACCTTCATCATAACACATATCAAGCATCATTCCACGGTTTATTCTTGATTTTGTAAAACCCCGCGAAAGAATCTATTTCTCGGTTTAAATCATAGAATTGTAAAATCCCGTGCACGGTTACATCATGTCTACTACTTCAGATTCCTTCATATCTGAGGTACTCAAGTTGTACGACACATATGATAAACAAAAGATTTCCAGTTCTGTACAACAAATAAACGTGGGTGATTCTGATAATACCAATGTGGAATCTTCGTGCCTGAATACACAAGAGAAAGAGCTTCATCAGTCTCTTATGGTACTTAATGCAAAGGAGAGTCGCATTGAATGTTTTCATCTACTTCATTCACATCTCAAGGTTCTGTTTGAAAAACCTGAATACGTGATGGGTTACACACGGGCTTTCGCAACACTCTTTGGTCAAGATGTTCATAATTTCACAGTCGAAATGACTCTATATTTAGATCAACTTGAACAACAGCTTGACAAAGAAGAATTCTCTGAAGCAAGATCCAGGGCTGCTTTTTGTGTGAACAACAACCAACTCCAAGTGTTCATTGATTCGCAATTCCCTTTGGATCATGATTATGACAGTCAAATGACGGAAAAGTGTTTTGCTAATCGCACTGGAATCGAGGTTGACGTGTTCAGAAGGACATTACTTCAACTTATGAGTAATGTTAAGGGGTTCATTGATGAAAGGGCTCAACATGTGGGAAATGGAACAGAATCAGACATGCATGACGGTAGCAGCAGTTATGTGACTCATATCACACTTGTTGTGGATGCTGATATCGGACCAGTAAATGACCAAGAGCTATTTGCTGAGGTACATTTAACTGTTCAACATAATGTCCTTGCTAATGAACATCAACATTCTGATCAAAGTAAACCTACTTATGACACATATCTGTTGGAAAAGACTGGTAGCAATATCACCTCTGAGTCAACAAATATGAGTCATAAGGGGGAAGAAATTGATCAGGATGCTGATCATGATGATGCGTCAAGTTATTCGCTTATAGTTGAGTCTTCCAAATCAAATGATATGGTTGAAAAAGAAGTTTTTGATGAACTTTCAAACAGATTTTTACAACTTGAAAAACATTCTATTGATCTTGAAATATCAATACAACAAAAGGAAGAAAGTATTCAAACTAAACTACCATGTAAAAATCCGGAACTCCCTGAATTCCGTGACTTTTTTATAATAAACGATTTGAAAGCTCAGCTACAAGCCAAAAATGTGACGATCAAAAACTTGAAAAACCGGTTGTCTGAGATGCGTGAAATGTGTAATGAAGTTAAAGCTAAACAGGATGTTATTGCAACTACAAAAGCTGAATTTGAACATAAAGTGGCTGAATTAATTAATGAAAATGAGTCTTTGAAAATTCATTGCAAAGAACTGAATGATACAATCAAAGAAACGAAAACTAAGAATGTAGAGCAAATTACCTCTTTGATTGCCAAAAATGATGAATTCAAGGCTCAACTTCAGGAAAAGGGTTTTGCGATCGCATCGTTGAAAAACGAATTGAGGAAACTGAATGGAAATGATGTGAACACTAAGTTTGCAAAACCATCAATCTTGGGGAAACCACCACTTAGGAACCAATCAGTTGTTAGACAACTGTCAGCGTTTAGATCTGAACGGTCAAATGTTTCAAAAACACGGTTTGCCTCCCAAGTTGATGCGGAAAAAGTTTTGTCAAAACCAGTCACTTCACAGTCTAGACCTAGTGAAAAGGAATATGCTGTTGCAAAACCACATCACATGAATGCATCTAGTTCTTCTAGGATTAGTTCAACGCGTGTGTCACTTGTGACACCAAAGGAACATGTTAGACATAAATACATTGTTCAGAATCAAAACCTAGTGGACGCTAAGAAAAACACACATGAAAAGACTAGGAATTTGCCTGTTTCTAAGAGTAGTTGCGTGCCAATTAAGGCAATTCCCGTAGCCGATCACTCTAAAAACCCTAGATCTTTTTCTGATTCCAAACACTTTGTTTGCTCGACTTGTCAGAAATGTGTTTTCAATGCAACCCATGATGATTGTATAACAAAACTCCTGAAGGAAGTAAATGCCCGTGCTAAGGTTCAATCCTCTATGACTAGAAACAACAACAAGCCCGTAGAACCAAAGAGTCATACTCAGAAATCTGGTAGGCAAATCGCTGTAGGAAAAAGGTCTTCTCTAAACAAGTAATCCACTGTACATGAGAAACCACACACTCCTAGATCGTGCCTTAGGTGGATACCAACGGGTAGAACTTTTAAGATTGTGGGTCTTAGATGGATACCTTGTAGAAAGATGTTCACTGAGTGTAGAACCAAGATTGACAGTGCAACCCCAAATGGCTCAACTGCTGATATCACTAACCCATATAAATGCAAACAAACTCTTAATGTCAATGCAGGAAGTCTTTACTTAAGTGTAGGTACATCGTTCCCTCCTATTAAGGAAAGACTCAGGGTTTGGGTGCCGAAAAGAGTGATATCTCACGATGTAGGGGTTCAAACAATTCAAGCTTGATGAACATCAACGACAATGACGTCTGTTCACATCAGTGCAGGCCTCGTTCTTCAATATCCATGACGTTTGAACGCCGTAGTTCAAGCCTCGTGTCTCAATGTCATCATTATGGCGTCTGCTGACATCTCTTCAGGCCCCGTTCATCAAAGAAAAGAAAGGCGTACGCTTGAGTGCGCTTTATCTTCGGAAGAAGAGGAATCTTCTTATTTATGACCATTCTCATCAAGCTTCATGTTCTTCAAATGCTCATTTAGTCACCAAAGGGGATAAAAGTACATCGGAGTATATTCTTATTCACCTGCTCTATCAAAAATGGCAGTTAGTCGTCATGTGCAATTTTTGAGGGGGAGAAAGGTGAATAAACTACATGGTGATTAAGATTTGAGAAGTGGTCATACGACTCTCCATGTTTCTGACTTTTCTCATATAAAGGCTTCATAATTGCTCCATGCTCATTCTGATATCAAGTGGATCTACTTCCATCCGATTGGACGTTTATTCACTCAATCAAAAATAGCATCCTCGTATGCAATCTTTGAGGGGGAGAAGTGTGAACAGTGGACCAACCTCATATGCACTTGTTCAATCAAAGATGGCATCCTCGTATGCAATCTTTGAGGGGGAGATGTGTGAACAAGTGATTCGATGTACATTTGGTTGTTGGTTCACTCACTTGAGCTGGGCATCTAATTGTGACCATGGAGTTGATTAGGTATCACTTATTCGAGATTGAAGTTGACTTCCTCAAAGGCGTGATCTTATCCTATCTTGAAGTCGGGGTTGGTTGGATGCATGACTTTCTATGATCACTTGCTCGTGCTTAAGATTTAAGTTGAAGACTTAGGTTATCTAGTTACCAGTAGTCGGGGTAACTATCACTTAAAGGAGTTACGTTGTAGTACTCAGTGTCACACGCCGATGTCGTTGTGGATAATTGTAAGAGGTGTTAATGTCTCATACCTTGGTTGGGTATTGAGTACTTAGAGATTTGCTTGGAGCACTAATTCTCTACACCGTTCTTCCAACATTAGTGCAAGCGTAAGTCACAAGAATGGGGAATTCTATCTTCAGGCTCAAGTTTGGTATATCGGGTTTGCTTCATCAGTTATCTCATCATAAGGCCTACTTGAGGGTTGATAAAGATAGTCAGAGACGGTTTCGGCAGCGGTTAATTCTCACTTGATCTACTTGAGCCTAAGTTGTTCTTCTCACAAGATTTCAAGAATATGTTCGTAAAATGTGTTGCTGATTCTGAGGTATCAAAACCAGCAAGGGGGAAGGAGACATACATCTGAATGCACAATGAGTACACATGATGGGCTTTATACTTCTTCTCAATTGAAGATTATTCCGGGAAGACAAATGTCATAACCGCAGAAAAAATCAGTGTTCTAACTCGTTCTTTCTGGTGTGTCATTCCAACTAAGTGTGGGAAGAGAATGTCAGTTTCTGATGATAAAAGAGGTACACAATTGTATGATGGTTCCTATGGTTACTCGGTATCCTACTGAAGGAAATGTGTACATCCGATACTCAGTAGCTGTTATGGTACTGTCTTGGTGTTATCATGTCGACTACATACGGGATAAATTGCTTACACTCGGGACTTAGCTGAATTTGGTGTAACAATTCTCATCTGCAATGTCCTGAAAGGAGATAAGGGGATTTTCGGGTCTTAATTGATCTTGATGATGCATTGTCGACTTCATTAATGGGATTGAGAGTGTACTTCGGGTTTTTGGGCTTCATATATCGAGACTGGCTGCATCTCTTCAACTACTTGGGGGGAAGTGGTCTCTGGATACTTTTGGTAGGCATTTCTTCAGTCTTCAGCGGGAAGAAATGTGAGAAGAATTATTCAAATGTGAGATGATTCGTTGCTGATCTATTTGAGGATCCCCGAACGGAGAATCATGATGATTATTCTTAAAAAGGAGCAGCAATACTTAATGTGGTTTGCTACGGTTTCCGCTGTACGCTTACCTTATGTAAGCTTGAAAGAGAGCTTAGAATCTGCTCAGTATGAAGATTGTCGGTTTGGGGGGAAGCTATCAAAGCTGTACATTGGGAAGGCTCAAGTTCCATCGTCTGTTCAGGAGCCTCGAAAGCTTTGGTGGTGAAAGTTTAAGAGATGATTGACCACAGATTTCTACAACATACTGAACGTATCCTCATTTCGGTATTCATTTCATCATCGTCTTAAACTGAATAATATAGTTTGTACATATCTTATACCATACTGTAAATAGATAATTATAGATCCAGAAAATTGTAAATAGATACTTAGAAAACCTGCTAAGTGTAAATATATAGAAACGTAAAACCAGAAAATCCATAAAAATTAAAAAATTAGAAAAGACCAAAAATAGTTTCACCTAGGCATGTCTTCTGTTTATCGATAACATTTACGGACTTAGAAATGTCATTCAATAATGGCACGGGTCTTTAAATGAAGCTCAAGCAGAAGTTAAAATGGATGGTTAAAACATGTCTAAATGGCTTGCTATTACTTTAGATAGCAACCCGCGCTTCATATTGGGGAAAGCACGTCGCCAAAAAGACGGCTGTTCCTCCAACTGGGTGATGTTCACCTGGGCATGGATTACTTCATATCCATGTTTCCTGATTTGATGTACGTTTCAGTGCATCATTTCTTGTAAAAGAAGAGAAATCTTCTTAGTATAACAAATAGTTTTCATTCTATGATTCTTCTGAAAATTATTTGTGAGACACTTGGTGAATATGTGTTGTATGAAATTTGTTTATACTTGGATTATGCATAAAATTTGTCACTCAATCAACGACCACAAATCTTTAACTTGAATATGGGTCATTGATTGAGGGGGAGAGTGAATTCAAATTTTATATCATCAAACGGGTTTCTTGATTAATTCATGACTCTTAGAAAAGGTTTTGCAGTTAATGGGGTATTAGTTGAAGAGGATATTGCTTAAATATATCAAATGACCAAGTGTGTTAGTTGCTAGAAAGTTTAGGACATTATGTGCAATTTGCTTGTAGTATCCTAGCTTCATATAACTAGAAGGTTCATTTGTATCTCTTTGGAATCCTCGTTTAATTCCCTAGATACATTAAAACTCAAAATCTGAAAGAAGTTAGAAAACCCGATGTGTTTGATGTTCTTGAATGCTCCACTGACATTTGTATGAACTAAGTGAATGAGTTTCAAATGTTGTTTGTCTCTGCTGCTTAATTGTTGTTGATATTGTGCATATGTTCTCAGGATTCGCTTAGGTAGATTGCTATTATGTTAGAATCATGTTCCTAAGATCCTGAATTGAATATTGAAATTTGTGTGAATTGCCATGTTCATGATTGCTATTTGCTCTTCATGCTAGATAGTGGTTTGACGTAGTTCCTGATTGTGGTTTGATTATAAGATGAACTTGGTATTATAATGTGGCAAGTTGCTGAAGGGTAGCTATTAAGGAATAGTGTATCTGTATGCATGTATATCTGTGTTGATATTCTTATGCAGATTCCATAGCCAAAATGAATGTGCCAGTTCCCATTCTAACCATTTAATCAGACGTTCAAATTCTATTGATTGGCTCGGAATTCACCACGACAACAACATCGGCAACAACAACAACAACAACACCTTCACCTCCACCACCATCATTTCAACAAAGAAGTACTTACTCGGATCTCGCCAAGTGGGGATCGACAATACTTGAGAAGTTTTGTTGGTGGATGGATAATCGATGTTGACCACTGACTCACTCAGAAAAGTGGGTGATTACATCATCTGCACAAAAAGGTCAATATCATTTGTGTCATAAAAGTTATCTTGTGCAAAATAAGCAGTGAATCTCCCTCTTAGTTTAAGGGGGAGCATAGTATGTTTCATCATCAGACTACATTAAATTGGACACATTTTCTCCCACATTTTCTAACTTATTTAAATCAATTGGGATCACAAATCTCAAAAGGTTTGAAATTTTTGATCGGGGGAGAGAATGTGATTTAAATATGAAATCTGATAAAATGTGATGATTTGAACGTAAAAGTAAGCTCTCCCGTATGTGTTAAACCATTTTGTATATCTATGCACATATTGAGGGGGAGCAAAATGTTTTGGATGTGAAAGTAAGCTCTCCCGTAAGTGCTAAACTCTTTTGTATACCAATGCACTTATTGAGGGGGAGCAAAGAATTTGGCATCTCATACGACCGTGACTCAGAAATAACCAATGAATTGACGAAACTTGAACTGTCATCAATCGAAAGGATACGTCTTGGCCGGGTAATAATTTCAAGCTGGTCTAACCAGTGATGTAAGCGTGTCTCAAAAAAGATGTATCTGAGTAGAGTGTACCATTTCGAGAAACTTTATGTGGACTTGACCAGGCCGGGTAATAATTTCAAGCTAGTCTAACTAGTGATGTAAGCGTGTCTCGAATCGGTCATGTTCACTGAAAGTGGATCAATTCAAAAAGTGCGAGCTCTACCTAACATGTGCAAATTTATAAAACAATCAACCGAGCACATGTTGAGGGGGAGCATTTGAAAAATATAAAACTCTCAAGTGTTTGCAAAAATGTGTTTCAGAATCATGAACACTTTGAGAGATTTTTCAAAGATTTGGTTTGGCAATCGTGGATGAATACCAAAGACCGACCATTTTAATTAATGCATGAAGTTATAAGGATGGTTAGGTTAGGCTCAAGTTCCCACGATCCCGCTAGAGCCGGAGGGATCTACCCAGGGACAATCCACTAGTTAGTGTAGAAGTCCTTAGGTATGATTAAAAAGGAGAAAAGTGGATAAGGGAAAAGTGCCGACTGAGATGGAGCTAGTACTGGAACAAACCCAATAAGGTGCTAGCTATGAAGTCTCGGTAAGCACTGAAGGGGTTGAAGAATGAAAAAGAACTGTAAAGATAAAGGCTGAAAAGAAATAGCCCTCCTTACAACTTAGGCAGAAACCGGGTCAATACATATGCTGTCAGAATCACTTAGTTGATTGCTGGCATTGAAGTCAAAGTATCATGGACCCAGTGATACGCTGCACAACCCTCCCTAGCCACTCAAGGTCCCTCAAAGGATTCTTGTTTCATTTGTCACGGAGTTCAATACATTCCTATCGTCTTTCTCACTCCGAGTTAGATGATATTGAAAAGGTGGCAGTTCTCTCCAGCCTCCGATCACCAAATCAAAATGCACAATTGAGTCTAGAGCCACGAGATTCACAATAAGATCTCATAGGAACACGGATTATTTCTACTCTGGTTGTTCATCATTAAGGACACCAGTTGTAAACTTATGAGTCCTACGCAGATCTTTGCAATCTGCCAGAACATTCATGAGAGATTTTACAAATGTAATTCTCAATGATTGAATGGAAATTCCTGCCAGGGTCAACATCAAGCAGCCCTGAAAGCAGGTCACTTCGGTAATTCCTCGTGGATTACGCTTAGTGGTCGCGGCGGTTTCAACCGGTCTACAGTCGTGGAGTGATCTCCAGCGACTCACCTAATCGTTGATTTACTACGGTAAAATCTTAAAAAGCCCTCTGTGGGTTTTCGATTAGGAACGGTCTTGGTAAGGATTAGAGAGAGTTTTCACACTATGTTGTTGACTATCTCGAAGTCCAAACTTGTAAGTACCGGTCGAATTATTGCTAACTGTCGTATGCAGGAATCTCTGGCGGTTGTAGCAGTGGAATGCTGTAGCTGGTTGCTGTTGTAGCTGGTTGCAGAAAAGATGCCAATCCATCACCACATGTTCACTCTACTACATCATCATCAAAGAAGTCATGATCAACCAAAAGACCTTCAACACAGCTTCTGCTAACTCTGATGCTGAAGATCATGACCCTGATTAGTGTGAGCATGTCGGCTCTAAGTATATCTCATCACATGGAGACCTACTACTGAAAGATGACTTGGAGACTCAAATGGGATGATACTTTCAAAGATTACTCAAAGTTCATCCAAGACAAAAGAGAAGTCATCATAAGATCACGGATGTTTGCACAACAATCTATGATATTGAAGAATCAATGGTTACGAGCTATGATGTCAAGATCCAAAGAAGAAGTGCTGAAATTCAGAACATTACTTCTGGGGTGACCGCCCTTAGGGGGAGATTGTTAGGAATATGAATATTCAGCTGAAGACTCGGTCACCCCGAGTACTTAATAGCTCATCATAGCTCAGAGGATTATCAGTAATATTATTAGTAGATTAGTTATTAATTAGTATTGTGGAGTGGGTCGGGTCTTTACCCTCTGTCAGCTCTCTCCACAGCCCACTAGGGGCATATTAAGTAGTATGTATAAATACCCCTTCCCTTGCAAGGGAAGGGTTGGAACTTCCCATCATTTCAAGCTAATATACACATAGTATTTCTCTCTCTAGAAGTTCCCACTTTCTCTCTCTAGTTCTTGTCTATTCGATCCATATTAAGGCCTCAAACAAGTGTTTCTTGTATTGTGAATACCCTACAATCCTTGGTGAGTCTGGTTTCGGAGAACGTGAGTGTTTTTCAAAAGTCATCATCTACCAAAGATGATGTCTTAGGAGGAGGAGGACTTTTGTTGAATGTTGAGTTCAACAACTCCTTGACTTTTGAGAATGATGTAAATCTTACTTTTTCGTGAATTCCTGAGAAATGAACCTTTTTATGATTAGGGTCGAATGTGGTGAGATTATCCTAAAATAGATTAACTTCTTTCTAAGTATTTTGAGGAATCCTAGACTTAATTCAGAATTTAGAATATTCATGGAAGTGATAACATATCTAATTACTCACAAAGGTGTTGGTTATATTTCAACTTGGTTAGAATCCTAACAGGTTCTTTGAACTATTACCTAAGAGTTGATGCTATATTGTTGAGATATAATCCAAGAAGATAAGACACTACTTGTCTTTAGGTGTATTATGTCATAGAGGTTTAAGATTCTTTTCCTACTTATTATGCTAAATTTTAAATACTATATTTCTATTATCACAAAGGATATGATACTAATCATGGTACCTAATAACTTATACTTAGTGAGTATGAATCTGAATTATCTATGAGAGCAATCATCATGAGGAGTCAAGAGGAATCGTACCTTTTTACAATGATTGTTTCTAAGAATGCTATGTAACCTCCGTTGAACACTTTGTGGATTAAGAAGATACATTTGTTTTCAGCAATGTATCTTGAAGTTCCATTAATCCATAATCCATTCTTTCAAACGTACCAAATGAAAGCTCAAGTATTTGGTCCCCAATATCTCATGGGTCCTTTTGGGTTAATCACAATATTACCAAGGTTCACTAATATCTTGGAGGTAATCAAATGGAATTTGTTCACTAAACATTGTTCCTTTACATAATGAAGTGTCTACTGTCGTTTTAACTTCATTCTTATCTTTTCTTCTAATTGTATTAGTGTTAGGCTCTCTAGATATCTTAACAGGTTTAGTACTTTTTAAGTTTTGACTTTCACCTACGGATCCTTTGGTTATACCACGCGGATCCAAATGTTTGGATCCGTGGGATCCGTGGGTCACTGATTCAGTTGGTGTAGTTTTATTTTCTTTTTTCGTTTGATTCTGAAAATCACTTAAGCAACCATTTTTCATATAATCTGGTTTGAAACTACCATGAGGTATTTTTAGTAACCTCAGTACGTCATCTACATAGTTTAGGTGCTTCTCAAATCTCTTAAGTTTGTTGTGTTTGATAAAATCTTTCTGTGTAAGTTTTATCGTTTCTATTTCGTGTTTTAGTTTCTGACATGATACACATGTTCTAATACTTTTGTCCTTTTCTAATCCTATAACTTTTTCTTTTAACCGACGAATTTCATTTTCTAAAATTTCCTTTCTGGTTTTTAAGATCTTATTATTGCTTATGATTTTAGGAATGATTTTATATAATTTATTATATTCTATATCTAACATGTTATCATTAATGAAAGAGTATGAATCAGATTGTACCTCATTAGCCATAAGAGCAACCTCGTTGTTTATTGGCTTGTCGTCATCTTTTTCACATTCATTCCAAGTTCTACTAATGAGTGCTTTTTGGGATTTGTTCTTTGAAGGCTTTGAAAATTCTTCTACCAAGTGACTAGAATTCCTGCATTTAGAGTACTCCCTATGATTCTTTGATTTCACATAGATCACAAAACGGTTTTCCCAAAATGTAAAATTATCTAGTTTAAATAGTGGCAGTTCTTGCATAGATTTTTCTTCTTTAAAGTTTTCAAAGTCCATGGATCGTTTTAAGTTTTAAAATACCGTATATTTTTAAAAATCTTAAGTAACGTGGCTCTTGATGCCAATTGTGGAAAACTAGAAGGGGGGTTGAATAGTTTTACCGTTTAAAGTTAATTTAAACCGTTTTGTAAGTTATGTGAATTCAATTAAACTTATGCACATAAAGATAATCAAGCAATATATCTGAAAAGAAAAGAGATGAATGATCAAACCACATAACACGGATGTTTATAGTGGTTCGGCTACAAGGACTCTTTTCCTTGCCCTACTCCACTTCCCCGAGCCTTTAACTCGAGAGTTATCCTTCACTAAGAAACAAACTCTCTTCTAGGTGGAGAAAAAATTTACACGTTGCTTACTTCCTTTTCCGGTACTAAGCTAAACACCGGGTTCTATTACAAGGTAGAACCAACCTTACGTCTCCTATACGATTACCGACACTAAGCTAGATGTCGAGTTCTTTACAAGGGTACAACCACAACCACTCCCGTTTGGTTCTTTCACAAGGGTACAACCACTCCCTACACTCTTTGTGTTTTGAGGACTAAAACACTAACCACACTCACTGAGATAAATGATACAAATGATGTGTGAACTACAACTATATCACACAGTAACTATGCTAAAGGTTTACACGTCTGTGATGAACCTTGAAGCTTAATCTCCCTTGTACAAAAGGAAAGATCAATGAAATGAATGAATGATAAATGTTAGATGATATGTAAATGAATGAGTATGAATGTTAGGCTCTATGAGTGATGGTGTGTCCAAATGATCAGCTTGCTATTTATAGGCAAGCTGATGAACAGCCGGCGGATCCGGCGGATCCCATTAAAGGGATCCGTCCTTTATGTCGATTGGATCCGCCAACTTGACAGCAACATGACAGCTAATAGTTTTGGAAATCTTTCCAAATCCAGCTGTATCCTCCACACCATTGTCATGTCATATTAAAATCTTCCAAAGTCAACTATCTTGCTTGAAGATCTAGCCAATATATTATGTATGATGCATGCCATGATGTCATTGTATCATTTTAAAAATAAAGTTTCCTTTTAAGGAAATAAACTAGTAGATGTGTAAAATGTAATTCTAAGTAAACTTGTGAAATGTAAAATGTGTTTTAAAGAGACTTTAGCTAGCATTTATAATTTGCTAAAGGATATACTTTGTAATTGTCATTAACAAAACTAAGTAAAGATCGTAAAATATAAATAACGTTTTTAGGACGATATTTTTATTAACAGATGTCTACCTCAAAGAAAGGGCAATTCTAACTCCTAGGAATGATGATGCTGATTGCATCAATGAGTATATGTTTAAACAGTTAGAAGGGAAAACTGTTACATACAACAGCGCAGATGAGATTTCCAAGGGATCTACAGAGAATCTAGACCAGCATGACCTCTATCCGATTGAACTTCTAAATTCCTTAAATTTCGCCGGTATGCCCCCACATGCTCTTCACTTAAAAAAGGAACTGCCCGTTATGCTCTTGCGGAATGTCAATCCAAGCAAAGGACTATGTAATGGAACAAGGTTGCTCATCACAGATCTAGGCCAGTTTGTTATTCATGCTAATGTGCTAACAGGTTCAAATATAGGGGACAATGTCGTTATACACAGGATTATACTCACATCAACACAGTCCAAGTGGCCATTTGTCCTCAAACGTAGACAATTCCCTCTAAGACCATGTTATGCAATGACCATTAACAAAATTCAGGGCCAGTCACTTAATTACGTTGGCCTCTATTTGCCTACTCCCGTATTCAGCCATGGACAACTTTATGTGGCATTATCTAGAGTTACCAGTCCTGATGGCCTTAAAATACTAATGATCGAAGACAAGGACCTGGAACTTGCGCACTGCACGCGTAACATTGTTTTCAAGAAAACTTTCAGCAACCTATCTTAGCACATCTATGTAATGTTCCCACATGATATCTAATAAAGACATGCATTGAATATTTAGCTTCGCCCTCAAATTGTAAACATGAATACAAACATCCAACAGACACTTACCATGCTAAATAGAAATTTACACATTATACCTAAAAAACAAATATACAACTGACATAACAGACATAACCTGTTGAAATACATTGATTCAAACAGTGACGGACCTTGAACGCTTTTTTTAGGGGGGGCGAAATAAAAGTCTATAAACCAGTACTTCTTATATAACAACAAAAGCAATATCATCACGTATGCAAAGACAAAAACTTTACTATGTAATGTCATTGATGAAAATAAATAGTAATACATGCATTTAAGACTTCATACAAATAAAATTGAACCAGCAAAATTGAACCGCATTTAAGACTTCATACAAATAAAATTGAACCAATAAAATTGAACCGCAAAATAAAATTGAAAATAAATAGTAATACATGCATTTAAGACTTCACGAGACATAGGGTCTCAGCTGATTAATACATAGAGTTTCACCTTTTTAACAATTTTATTTTTGTGGTTGATTGAATTAAAATATCTCCTTGTGAAACTCAAACTTGGTATCAGTAACGTGGGAAAAGTCCGCAGCAAGATGTTTCAACTCTTTTGCTAGTACCGGCAATCCACAATAAAATACTCCTGCAAAAATTTAAGCCACAAATGTCAGAAAAATAATAACCAAATTAATTTTACATATATTTGATGAGTGTATATATACGAGCATCAAAGCGTACGGCCTTATGTTCTTATATAAGTAAACATATAGATATAAAAGAATGGAACTTACCAATATGTTGGCCGCTATGAGAAGCAGCGATGTCCTTAAAAACACTACGCCATTTCGGCCTAGCAAAATGAGTTTTCACACGAGTACCCGCGACAACATCAACACCACTCTTAGCATGACTTATTGTTTGAAGCATAGTAATAAAAGCAGACCGAACATCACCTTCTTCATAAACACTTGTACAATAATTATGCATCTCAATCACATGATCATGATCCGTTTCCACAACTTCATTCATTACCTCTCTAAACCAGTCAAAAGAGTCTTGTTCTCTTGTGACCCAATAAAAATAAGCTCGTTTTGTCTTAAAGTTAGCGGCATTTTTCTTGGATAGTGGCGATAATGAGGTGTTGCCACCACTTTCTAAGGCTTCCTCTTCCTTTTGTTTAGCTTTCATGTTATTAACAATGTCTTTGACGATACTGATCATAGGGGTTGCTCCGATCCCTAACCCAACTAGTAAAACTACGTCGTATTTTTTGTAGTCTTCTGCTGGTGCTCCATATGGCCCATCAATTTGGACTTTCGGGAAACTGTCGATAAATTTGATTTAAAAATAAGTTAGGATTTAGGAAGTATACATGCCGGATTATGAATTATGATCATAGATTGCCATTTGTTCGGGTTTTAGGGCTTATTTACGTTCTTACTACTTTTTTTTAAGTAGTATTCGTGGTTGGATAAATATATTTAGGTGCTTAATTTGAAGTAACTATACATTTAATATTAACACTTGTATACCTATATTATTAAGCATAGAAGCAGTTTGAACTTTACAATAAGCAATGGATTTACAATAAGCAATGCGAAACACCTCTTAAAGAAATTATGACACAAAGTCTTACTTGAGGTTGTCTTCTTGGTTATCGAATATCGGGGGTCCAGTGTTGCCATTTGCAGGTGGCTGAGATGCCTGAAAATGACTAGCGGTCATCAACTAATAATGTAATTACCGAACACATTTTATGGTGGCTCAAAATGAGTAGAGACTCCTTTTTCTTAATAAATTCTAATGACCTAGACATGATTATAGGAACTATTTCAAGTTTGGTAGTACAAAGTTGAATTGACCTGTACAAAATTTAATGATGTGGATTTTACAAGTGAAAAATGTCCTCATGTATGATATCGACACAAACACGGTATATTGGTATTTCTTCGAAGTTCATTATAATAATAAAAGATTTGAAATATTATCCGGTGCAACAATTATCTAAATTTCTGAATCAAAGGATTTGAAATATTAAACTGGACATCATCAACTGGACATATTTCCACTTGTTTAGCCCATCTGGCAACAAAATCGATCAACCAGTCTCCTAAATGGGTCAAAACTTTCACTTTGTGTCCTCAATGCTTTTAGATGAAGAAAAAACATACCTCAGAAAAGACTTTTTTTAGCTTTTTGGTCCAGTCACCAAGCATGCGGATATGCACACTTAGGTAATCATCTTGTGGTGCCGATGTTATTGAAAACGGGTGCCTGAACAACATCCATTAGGTTATTATATACATTAGACATCAGTTTTGTTATACAAAAACTTTCTGTATGCGCGAAACTCACCATTCAAACGGAGAAACCGCCTCACATTTAACAAACATGTATTGTCCACTTACGTATTTAAAGCCTTGAGGCTTCGAAATATAAAGACCCAACGCGTTTTCGGGGTAAGGAACCACCTTTAAAGACAATAAAGGGCCAGTAAAACACTATACAGGATAATCTAACAAAATACAACTAATTAAGGCCATGTTCGTGATCAATACCTTTAATATTTTGACTGCCTTAACACTAGATCTTATGGCCCTGGTCAATCTCTCACATGCATAAAGCACCATTGGAACCACCAAATACATCCAAGTCTATCATTACCAAAACCAAGTAAAATAAATTCAGTACCATGAATCTGGAAAGACTTTCATGCACTAGATATTTTAAAATTAGTACTCACCGTTTTCTTGTACCATTCTTTCGTGAGGTAAACTTTGATACCATGAACTATGAGAAGACCATAAACAATAATAAATAGATGATGGGAGTACCAAAAGGCATTGAACCCCGTAATTTTCATTACGAGCTTCCAAAAGGCATCAAACAAAGTAGATTTCAATAGAATTTTGGGTCTCTCGCGTTTGATATTCCTTAGCTTTGGTGTGGCTAAGGTGAAGACTATTGCCATAAGAACCACCATAACTATCCCGGTCCAACCTTCAGTCCCCTTGACAAAATGCCAATAACTGTCAGGTTGTTCACCAAAATATTGTACCATCGGCTCATACTCCTCTTTAGTTGCTGCAAGAAGTCGGGGGAAATCACATGCTAAATGTGTTATTGCATGGAGCCCGACTCCAATTGCGATCCCAAATGCAATTATCTAGCAATAACAATATAACATACATAATGTAAATTAAAGAATTATGAATTTTACTAAAAATAATGCAACTTTAATACGTTTTTTTTCTTCACGTGCCAGGAACATAGTTTTTTTTTTCCGTCAAACTAAATACACTTAAATAAATTTGTAAATACTTTTCCCAATTGTCCCGTCAATAAATGTGCAATTTAAAAAAAATAAATAAATAAATAATGATCATAAGTGAAATAAAAATGCTCTGTCGAGTTGTCTACATCTTTAAAATATAAAGATCATCATGTAACAACCAATTTCAGCACTTAAAAATGCTCAAAGTAATGTAGTCATTTTTCAATGTAGGTCATATAATCTAATGTATATGGTTTATGCAAGATGTTAAGGACCGGGATGCTCACTTGGTGGAAATTTAAATTATCAGCAAACGGGACCACGACACCAAGGTTGGTCTTGATCCTAAGCCATGTGATGGTATTTCGACAAACGGGTAACAAAATAAGAGCCATGTTGAACTTAAGTGTCTCACCTGCACCTTTTGCAATACTAACACAATGTCCCATTACATCATAAGCTGCCCGATTCTTATATTGAATATATTTATACGTGAACAAACCAGCCATTACCGCAACCCAAAGAGCAATCACCCAAACTCTTTGCCAATAATCTTGTAAAAAGTACTTAATATGATCGTACCCCCGTTGTATAATATTCTTATCGTTCTCGTTTGTGAACTTTGTGCTCAAATTCATGCTCATGTCTTTGCTATACTTTCTCACGGGTTGTGCTGCTTGGGTTTGCGACAAAAGTTTCTCCAATTCTTCAATCTGGTTTTCAGAATGCAAATTTATAGTAGTTATTTGAAAATAACTAAAAAAGGTTTCTGGGTCAAAACTACAAGGTAATGGTTTGCACTATACCATGATGTAACCACGATTGTCGGGGTCTAAATCTTTCATGATCAATGCGGCGTATTCATCTGCTTGTTCACGGATGTGCGATAACTTGTTTGCCGAAGCACTCAAGCTAATAATCTGTGTTGTTCAAACAATAAAAGTAAAATACATGATTGAAAACCATTGTTATATAATGGCAGCTAGTTTACAATGTTGCAAAACACTAAAAGCGTTACATACACAATAAATTATATATATTGGCTTTTTTTCCCTATATCAAACAAAATTGTTCGGGCCTCGTACCTCTCGAACTTCGTCTTCAGAGATCCGACCATCGGCATTCTTATCAATCCTAATTTTATATGCATTGAATTAATATAAGTATTTCCAATAAAAAAGATGTGTCATCCAAGAAGAGGAATGATATAAAATAAAGAGTTAATTTCATAAATGGTCCTTGTGGTCTGTCAGGTTTTACGGGTTTAGTCACTAAACTTTTTTTTAAGGGATCCAGTCCCTGTGGTTGCGACCCATAACGATTTTGGTCCCTGAGACTAACTGTGGTTGCGAAACATTTATACGCACATTTATACACACATTTATACACATTTTTTATACACATTTTTATACACACGTTTATACACGCATTTTTATACTCGTGTATAAAAACGTGTACAAAAATATGTGTATAAATGTGTGTATAAAAACGTGTCTATAAATACGTGTATAAAAATGTGTGTATAAAAACGTGTAATAAAATGTGTGCATAAAAATGTGTATATGAAAATGTGTATAAAAATGTGTATAAATTTTAAAGATATTTAGAAAAAATAATTTTATATGAAAACCATTTTTTTTTTAATTTAAAAAAATAAATAAATAAATAAACAAATTTTTTGTTAAGTATAAACGGTCGTTAGTATAAAAGATTAACGGTGCAAATGTTTGTTGCAAACGGTCGTTAAAGGACTAACGGTGCAAATGTTAGTATAAAGGACTAACGGAAAAAAACTAACGACAGTTAGTCTCAGGGACCAAAGCCGTTATGGGTCGCAATCACAGGGACTGGATCTGTTAAAAAAAGTTTAGGGACTAAACTCGTAAAAATCTCTTCTCTTTCTAATAAAAAAATAAATAAAAATTCAAACATTGGCAAACTATCCGTTTTTAAGGCAAGCTTGCAATTTATTCTAATTTTTGTGACACATTTTTTTCTAAAAAAAAATTGCCACGATTTTGCACTGTAGGAGACCTTTTTGACTTTTATTGACAAATAAGTGTCATTAATTTTTTTTTTTAAAAAGTGTCACTAAAAATAGCAAAACGCCAAAAGAAGTTGCAAACTTGCGGAATGATAGTTAGTTTGGTAAAAGAGTGTCCTATTTCAGTCACTTTGGCTTTTTTTTTTAATTCATTTTTAAAGAAATGGTTATTTTTGTTAAAGAGTGTCCACTCAATAGTTAGCATTAATATTATACATTCTTACATATCAAGGTAAGTTCGAAGCCGTGAATCGAAACTTTGATCAGCAAGTCTGTGAAAAAACTCTTTCAATTGTGCTATGTCAATCGAGTCCACCTTGTAACCTCGTCGTCGACAAAGTGCATCGAAGAGTTCTCCTGCAAAATTGTTAGGACCTTTTCCCATTCCTGTACAGACCCCACAAAATTAATTAGTTAGTTATGAGTAACGTCCACTAGATGCTTAGTAGTTCAATATTGTGTTCACTAGCACATAATGACATGGACTTGGTCCTTGGGGACGGACCATTGGGGAAGGGTCCGTCGGCATTCAAAAGGGTGCAAAGAGCCAGTGTTTCTTGGCCGATTTAAACCTTTTGGAGACATAACATATATACATGTCCTTAATATTTTAAACATAGTTGTTACAACTATATATATTTATCAATTTATTGAGAAAACAATCTCCTTAAACACAAAATCATTTTGTCTTGATCCAAAAGTGCATATTAATCTATTTCAACATGTGGTAATCTAATAGGCATAGATGTAAGGCATCAAACATAAAAAGCTCCTTGAAGGAGTTTGCTACGTTATGTGGTGGCATATTTGGAACTTTCGCAACAAGAGTGTTTTTGGTGCATCTATTCCTTCGAAGGAGTCTATTTTCGAAGACATTGTGGCATCCTCTTTTCATTGGTGTAAACATAGATGTAAGGCATCTTTTAGTTTGTTAGATTGGCTTAAAAACCCTCATCTTATTATCTTGTAATTTCTAGCTTCTTGCTAGTTTTTTTTTTTTTTATATAAAATTCCGCCGTTCAAAAAAAAAAAATCTATTTCAACATGTTATAATCTAATAGGCATCTTCTAAGCTTAATCACAAACACCTTATAAAACTATTTATGTGATGTATCAAAACCAATTAACAGTTTACCTATGCATTCTCCGAATAGCTCCCGAGGTAGCATTCCGGGTGTCTTTTCGGTAAGTTTTTTAAACTGCGTCTCTATATCCTCCCACGCGGCATTACTATCAGATTTACTGATAAACTTCAAACCCTTTAAAGCTTGAGTTGCCATGGTCCTCTTACGGTCATACTTTTTCACTGCTGGCGGCCTTGAAAAAGAAGTCAACTTCTTAATCACTTCCGACACTTGACGGATCCTTTCTGACGCATTTGGCACCGTGGACGCGTCCAACGTTTCTTCAATGTGATCACCGTTATTTCTTGACTTCATATTTTCACCAGCTGAGGTGTTGGTGACGGCATCTTCAGGAATATTGAACCTTGCAGTTTTAACTGTACCTCGTTTGTTTATCGGCTCATTGGACGCTTTCCCGTCAGCTTCGTGCACCTCCGTACAAGTCTCCGGCAACGCGTCATTGTCCATCGTTTACTTTTGCGCCAAAATTCAAGAATGGACCCAATAATTTTAAGGAAATATAATGAATACCAAGAAAATAGTATTTAAGAAATTTTGTGGATTGGAGTTGAATTTTGAGTCTTGATACGATTATATAGAGCTTAAAGATGCATCGGAATTATGAAATTTAAGGAAACAATAAGAAATATAAAGAGATAATAAGTGGAATGATGTTGGAATGTTCATTTTGGAGTGGGGGTATATATACTACAAAAAAAATAAACATGACTTGTGAAAGAAGACTGATATAATATTGTGTCATATGATCACATCAGCGATATGATATCATTAATCCATGAATTCACTCGGAAATACGTGGGTAGGTCAACGGATTTCGCTAACTAAGGTACCATTTTGAACTCTAATTACTATCAAATTCAATTAGCTAATCACTTTTGGAGTAATTTATCTCATAACAAGTAAAACGCTCGTAAGAATCATCACTAAAATGTAAGACGTTCCAATTTTAATTCATGCTTGATGCTAGCAGCTTTGATGTCGCCATGCCAACCTTTCCAAAAAAGGGGAAGCCAAAATATAATAACCCGAAATACGAAACGACATTTGAACTTTAGATACGAATATAATTTAAAGTCTACGAACATATAACCTAAGATGTAAAACATATGATATGAATGTTAAACTACAAAATGTAAAATCTCCCTAAACCTAAGCTACAAATAAAATACCATCTTTATATCCCAAGTTATATCACACGTCTACCAAGTCCATATGAAGACCAATTACATTTTTTTTTTTTTTGTACACAACATCACTTTGATATGGTCTAATTTAAATGAAATTTGGAAAGGAGAAATAGTCATTCCCAATCTCCCATAGAATCGGTATTATTTTTGTAACCCAATCTCCTTTAGACTCGGCACACTTTGCAACTTATCTTCCCATTCGTTCCTCTTTTATCTACCGTATACCACACCTAAGTTTTCACCCACTAAACCCTAATAAACATACAACATATCGACAGTCTATTATTTCATTATTCTCTCAAGAAAGTACGAAGGGACTAGCTAGAGTTGGTAATTGGATTCGTGGGTAAACAATATTCTGTGATCGCGGGTGGTCTTGATCGAAGAGGTTTTGGTTTTGGCTTTGGTTCGAGAGTTTTGGGAAGGGTTCGAAGGAGTTTGGCTTTAGTATAAACGATTCCTAGCTCTTTAGGTTCTTTTGGTTCTTGTTTTGATCCGTCCTATAGTCGACAAGAGGTAACCCTATGATCGTTTTGCGTTTTCTTTGATTTGGTTCACACGTATGTATACATAAAAGGCATGAATACTTGACCTAATATAAACGTTAATATGGTTATACGAATAAAATATGATCACGTATAAACTTATGTGGATATCGTATGGATGTTGATTCTTTTGACCTGTTGTTAATTCGTAATGATGTAATACGTGTGTGTAACAAGTGATATAAAACAGCCTAAACGTATGTGTTCGAATATGTATATTGATCGGATTAAATGGTCGGGAGTCTTGAGTCATTTAGTCTCGTGAAGATGTGTTGGTTGCTTCGTTAATATGAGTGTTGTGGTCGAGTGGTATGCATGTGTTTGTGATATTTGGCTCGTTAAAACTGTGGTTGTGGGTGTGTCATATATGTGATCATTAAAGCTCGTTCTAGAGTGAAGTGATGTGAACTATGCATGGCGCTTGTGTGTGTGATATATGTGTCAATCAGGAAGGTTAAAATATGAGTACCTTATATCATTTTGAGCCTATGAACATGTATATAAATCGGATCTAAATGAGGTTATGTATCATGTTGCTTTAGTCTCGTTATATATGTATGTGCCTCAACAGTTTTGTAGTCTAGTCGTGTACACATGCTAATAGTTTTGGAGTGGTTTAATAAGGTGGTTATACATGTTATAAACTGTAATAAAAAGGGTTTTAGACGTGTGAATATATGTCGTATGAAATTGTTTAAGAGTTCGTGAATAGAATCTAGATATGGTTTAGTGTTAAGATTTGTGGCCTCGTTATAACATGATTAAACTTTGGTCGCATTGGTGTGGCGTGTGTGTGAATGGGTGTGATATGGTCGTTCAAAATGTGTGATTTTATGTATTGGTTGTGTGTCGTTAAAATGGGCAAATAAAAAGGGATTTTGGTCGATATGGTTAGGGTTAAAATAGGAAGAATGCGAGTCGTGTGTTTATGCATGTGATAACAACATATTTTGTTTGTCGCGGTCTAAGATTAATGTCAAGAATACGTTAATAAATTATGAACGACAGGGTCTAAAATTATCATCTTAATATAAAATTATAGCATAAACTTTAAAATAATTTTATTTTTCATTTTTAATATTTAAATTTGATAATTTACATTTTGACCCTAGACTTTGCTAAATTGACATGATTAACCCTAAACTATTATAATTGTCATTTTAACCCTTAAATATTATTAGTTGTCGATTATAACCTTAAAGTATTAAATTACTATTTCGGGAAACTTTCTAATTATGAAAACTTACTAAATATGACAAGTTACTAAAAATCGAAAGTTACTAAAAGTGGAAAGTTTCTAAAAATGGAAAGAAACCATAAATGGGAAACCTTAATAACTATAAGTGGTAAACTTATAAAATGAGCTTATAAGTAATACGTGATTGTTAATCTGTATAGGTTCGGTGAAGAAGGGGTGATTCCCTATTTTCGGTGCTTTCTTATTTTGGTTGGTTGATTTGCATAAGGTACAGATATTCTACCCTTTCTCAGTAAAGGTGTCTTTTCTCATGACTTTGATCCTTGACTCTGATTCATTTGATTTGATATGCTATGATTCCTCTGATTTGATTCCTTTGCTATGATCCCTTGATATGATTCTTTTGATATGAGCTTTGATATGATATCAGTTATATGATCATCTGTTATGATTCAGTGATATATGTTGTTGAAACTTAAGACCTTGATAGATCTTTGTGAGCTCGTGGATCGTTAGTAATGTTTATGTAATCACAAACACACTAAAAGAAAGTCTAAGTTACTTGTATTCTATAGCGGAAAACAAATACAAGTAAGAACACAATTACTAAGAACGATTTGATCCTCTATGGATCTTTTTATTAATACTAAAAGTGTTTTTCTAAACTCGTACATAATACATAATGATGTGTTTCTTTTATAGACAAGGAACCCTAAACAACCCTAAACCGTTTCACAAGAAACGTATAATCTAAAAACTATTCAAGATATGCAATATCACTTTCTAAATAAACTCATGCATATCCTAACTAATAACATAATACGCGGAAACTATCAATCAGCAGAAACACATTCCGCACAATCTATACTTCGGCAGTAACATTCTTCAGCAGAATCATAAAGCTTCAGCAGTAACCATCAGCAGTAACCATCAGCAGAATTCTTCCTTAGCAGAATTCCCAACAATCCTCCCCTAATCTTGAATTTGACATGGTTAAGTTCAAGATTCTTGATAGATCTGTAACAATGCATGAGAAGAGGATTGAACTCGAACATCAGCAGCAAAGAAGCAAATAAACCACATCTCTATGAATGGCAAAACTTTAAACAACAGATCTTTGCAGCAACAAATGACAATGTGTACATCAAAACATATTAGTTGCATACTATTCTCATCACATCCAGGTGTGTTAACTCCTGTGAGAGGTGAATCATTGAAAATAATGGATTTGATGTCTCTTTACCAATAGCCATCACTACTGGAGTAGCCAAATGTTTAAGTTCGAAAACTATGGTACACTGATAACCATCTGATTTATTAGCAAACCAGCAACTATAAACGGATTTGAGATGTCTTTACCTGTAGCCGTTTGCTCAGGACTAGCCAATTCTTTGGTTTCAACTGAACCTTGGTGAATTGAACACCAAATATGGATACCAAGTGTCTTTACCACAAACCATACTTTTGTGGACTAGCCAATTCTTTGGATCCCAGAAAGGGTTACATCCATGGTGAATTGAGAACCATTTCAACTCTCAGCAATGAAGCATGGGTGAGTTGAGTACCCTATAGCTTTTAGCAAGCTATTATAGCTATCAACAGATTTGATTTGTCTTTACCAAAGCTGTACCCTTTGGACTAGCCAACTCTTTGATGGACACAAGTCACATCTGGTGAGTTGATAACCATCAACAGAGATATACAACAAACCTGCATAAAAGTTAGTACAAATATACAATTTTTTTTTTTTTTTTTTTTTTTTTTTTTTTTTTTTTTTTACTAAGAATGAAATAAGAAAGAAATAAAGAAATAGAAAATATACAAAGAATACATAATACCAGAATCAAGTAGAAGCTTGTGGATGCAGAAGCTTGGACTTGATGAATCCAACCAATTGTTCAGCATGTGTCCTATCATTAGCAACTGGATTTGGAGGAATTTCCAACTTCCTTTGGAGCATTCGATTCATCAGAGTCATGGACAATGGATATGTTTGATCAGAAAACATACATACTCTTATCCCAGACTCAGTCTCAACCACATGGACATTGGGAATGGGATAAAACCTCCAAGTATCAACTTTCCACCGATGGGAATTTTTCCAAATCGAATAGCCTTTCCCTTGTGGAGTTTGGGAGTCAAAGAGAACTTGAAGATCCCCCAATAGATATAGACCAGCACCTTGTGGAGTATGCATAGCATAATACTCAGTAACCAACTTGTAAAGGGTCTGCAGATCTTGCCTATCCACCAAATGAAGAATTTCTTGCAAGAAAGTGAAATTCTTATAAGATTGATCTTGCCTGTAGATAGTATTAATTTGTCCATCTGTGATAGTCCATCTGATCAACACATTGTATGATCCTTCAGGAAACGTTTCAGAAGATCCTTCCTGAATAAATGAATCATCAGAGGCTTCTAGGTCAACTTGCTTGGAAGAACTACTCATTTGAGCTCTGAGAATCTGCTTAGCCACTCTAATTGATCTTCTACTTGCAATATGCTTCCTTATATGTGACATTCTCTTCTTCCTTCGACCAGGGATATAAATGCCCATAGAGACATCTTCAGAAGCAATATAAGAAGTATCTTCAGTAGGAATAGGAGAACTTGAATCAGAAACCCCTGTTTCATGCAACCTGTCAGCCATTTCCCTAGCTTGTTTACCCTTAGCAGCTGCCTGTTCAGCTTGTTGAACCTTTTCTGCATTATAATTGGACAAGGATGAAGCTTCATGAGCAGTAGATGGTGCAGCAAAGGCTTCAGCAGAATTGAGCGTAGCTTCAGGAGAAACAGGAATCCCAGATGATTGTCTCTCAGAAGCTTCATCAGCAGCAATGTTAGGAGTAACAATAGGCTCAGCAGATTGTAAATCCTCAGGAGTATCTCCAGTAGATGAAGTACCTAGCTCCACTTGCTTCAGTCTTTTGATAGATGGAGCCTCCAAACTCTCAGCAGTCCTCTTAGGGTGAGTATCAGAAGATTGAATAGTCTTCATAATCTGATCATAAATTCTATTCAACTCTGAATCAGACAAAGCCCAAACTTGCTTCTTTGTCAAACCATGGCTATACACAGAGGTATACTGATTATAAACCACATTCCTCCTATATTGTCTTATTTCTGCTTCAGTCTTGGGTCTATCTCTCCTAGCTTGTGCTTTCTGAGCAGCAATAGCCTTCCTCCTTTCAGCTGCAGCTTTCTTCCTCTGTTGCCCAAGAGCTACCATTTGTTCAGCAAAATTATTACTATCAAAGTTAGCTCCTAAGATACTCTGGGCCAAATTGGGATTGGATGCAGCTTGTTGAGTGTAAGAGTCCCATTGTGCATCAGTGAAATGAGCTGATTGCTCATCTAGCTCTCTTTGCCTTTCAGGAGGCAAATTTGAAGTAAAATGATCAGCCATCTCTTTTGCTAAAGCTTGACTCGTCAAAAGATCCTCATATTCTTTAACCAACCTTTCTTGCTCCTTTCTTTCTTCTGCACTTATAAGATCTGAACCAAGATCTTCTCCAATCACCCTTCCTTGCTCATTTCCAGAAGTATCTACACTAGTAACTCTGTCAATATCTTCAGTAGAAACTCCAATAGAAGCATCAGCAGAAACATGTTGAGTTGAAGATTCAACATGTGGAGCAGTAACTTCATCAGTAGTATCCAAGGTAAAGAATCGTCCAGCAACAAACACTTCAGTAGACACCTTGGAAGAGGTAACATCAGCAGAAGCCACATGAGCATCATCAGCATGTTCTTGAGCAACAGACAAATTTGGTAGTGTAGTTTCCTTGCTCAAGTACTGTCTTCTCCGTTTTCTGAAGAACTTAATCTGATCTCTTTGTTGAGAGGATTCAGCAGCTTTAGGTGAAGGAGTAGAAGTCTTCTGAGCAGCTTCAGCCAATAACTCAAGATGATCCCAATAACTAGCTTCCTGCTCATCATCAGATGCAAACACAAACTTCCTCTTCTTTGTCTGCCCAAGTTTATCCTCTAATTCTTGAACCCTGCGTTTCAGCACCACAATCTCATCACCAAGTGATGACTTAGTGTCTGCAAGCTCCTTCTTCAACTTCTCAGTTTCTTGAACATTCCTGTGGAGTAAAGTATACAAAGAAGTGAGAGTAATAGGGTCCTCTGCTCCACCAGCAGATGTCTCAGTGGTAAAGGGAGCTTCATTGGGCCTTTCAGAAGAAACATTTATATTCTCAAAATTAGAAGTGTTCTCATCTAATGGGTCTCGAAATGGACTAGGTGTGGACAGTCTTGGAATCTCATCTTCAAGAGGTGTAGGAATATGAGTATCAAGAGACTGAATTGTCTCCTCTACCTCAGGAACAAGCTCTTCAGGAGCTTCATGAGATGGTGATGGAACAGGGGAAGGTGGAGGATGGTCAGTAGAAACAATGGGTATTTCAGCAGTTAAGGATGGGCCCTCATCCCTTTCTACTGATGGAGTACCATCAGCAGTATTAGGAACTGGTGGAGTATCAGCAGCATTGCCCTCATCAGCATCATCATTGCCATGTGGCAACATAGCTGGTAGAAGTGGATGATGCTCCCCACCATAATGAGTTCGCATAGACGCAAACAACTTGGCACTAAGGGCTCTTATGGGATAATGTCCTCTATCCTGGGTATTTATGTCCAAAATTATCTGTAGAAACCTAGGGTACATTAAAAACTTATGCTTTTTCTTTTGAATATTTTCCACCAAATTATCAAAAATAAACTTAGAAAAATTATAAGTTAAACCCTGTGAAAGACACACTATACCACAACCCAGTTGAGTAGAGAATTGATCCCATCCTCCAGATTTGTTGCTGATGCATTGGAGTAGTGTATGCACCAGAAATCTCCACTTGGGACAAAACTTGTTCTTCAGCCACATAGTCGTATCCACACTTTGATAACCCGCTGCTCTTAGACCAGTAAGTATTTCTCCAGTGTTGGTGTGATAAACCCCATTTTCATCATCCAACTGTAATCTTTCCCTAATCAAAGCTTCAGTAACAACATACTCAGTTCCATCAATCTTTGCTACTATCTCTGACTCAGACCGCTTCTCAGCAGATGCCCAAAATTGTTTTACCAAAGATTCATGAACTATATCCGGATAATGGGTCAAAGCAAAATGAATCTTTGATCGCTTTAAGAAATCAACCATAGGGTCGTATATTTCCTGTCCCTTAGTTGTTCCCAGAAAAGCAACTTTATTGTGATCCTTCTTGAATTGTAGGGACTCCATTGAAGAACTTGTTAGAGAATGAAGGATAGGTTTAGAGTGCTTGAAGAGGGAATTAGTTGTTTTGGGCGAAGATTATATGAATAGGTTATAAATAGAAGTTACCCAATTATGGTCAAAATTTATCGGAACAACTGGTTGACCTTATCTGACGTGTAAAGTAACTTCACCATTCAAAATCAACCTTTCAGCAGAAATGAAGGTCAATCCGCTGAAGTGAAGAGTCAATCAGCAGAATCAACTCAAGAGAATAATATCTTCGGTAAGATCTTGAGTTTTAAAATGCCACCCAACTCGCATTAATTAGCATTACCACTTGACTTCGCCTATGAAATATCCCCAATTCACAATCCGCACAAATCACTTAACCCTAATTTACCATCAAACCTTTATCCAATCAAAATCACATATCAACACAATGAATAACCAACCCGAAGTCATCGATATTTCTTCTGAATCATCAGCAGATTCAGGAGACAACAAACCTCAATCAACCAGACACCCTTCACATAGAAGGTATGGTATTACCAAAGAACAAGCCCGCAAGAAAAGACATGATGTGGGCTCTTCAAGCAGACCCAACAATCCACCCAAACCTCCATCATCATCTTCATCATCTGAGGATAGTCGACCTCTATTTCGATATCCTCACCAAGACGAGCCACCTACAAGGAAGTCCCCTTTTCTTCCTTCTTCAGAGGATGATAGTGTGGTGGATCCAGATGATTCATCTAGGGGCTCTGATGACTCCACAGAGCGTCTTGAGCCAATCTTCAATAGGTTGTTAAGAGAGGAAGAGGAGAGAGAAGCAGCAGCAACCAGGGAAGAGAATCCCCAACCTTCACAACCCCAACCAAGGCCACACACCAGAAATCCACCACTCCCAGAGACAAGGGAAGTGGTTATTGGTCTTCCTGCTCCAAGGACTGGTGTTTCATACCATAGAGACACAGGAAAGAGCAAGGGTGCAGAGGTGACTGGAAAGGGAAAGGGAAAAATGGAGTAGGTGCTGATGAGATGTTGCCAAGGACCAAAGATATAAAACTAGGTTCTTCAGCATCTTCAATCATGTCTGTTAGTCTTCCTGGTGCAGCATTAGATGATAGGAACTTGTGTCTGTGTAGATGATTTTGTATAGGATTGGTCTTGATTAAGTTGTTTGTAAGCTGTAATTTCTTTTGAATGAATGAACAACTTTGCTTTGATTATGACTTGAACTATGTTTCAGTACTTCCATTCAGCAGAAACACTCTTTAAGCTTACTTGACCATGTCCCATAAACGTATAATCTTGGTGAACTTCAACTTAAGATCATCAGAATCAAGACAGTTCTGCAAAACATACACATAACAGCAAACAAACCAAACCATACAAACTAAAATTACATTAGTGGATTAGTGTGTTAGCAAAAATAATCAAAAATCTATAAAAATAGTACATACTTTACAATCACAATCCTCCCCTGAGGCATATGCCTCCCCTGAGGCCTATGCCTCCCCTCAAACATAGCATTTAAGGGTTAACCATCCCAATATGGACCACTAAGTGTTGAAACCTAGGTCCATCAAAAGCTTTAGTCAGCAAATCTGCCACATTATCATCTGTGTGAATTTTAAGCACCTTAATCAAATGTTTTTCATATGCATCTCTGATAAAATGGTGCCTAATCTCAATATGCTTAGTTCTATTATGAAAAACTGGATTTTTAACTATGCATATGGTACTTTGGTTATCAATAAAAATTGTGGTGTTCATGAAATTAAACCCATAGTCCAACAATTGATTTTGTATCCAAAGAACCTGTCCACAACAATTGGCAGCAGCAACATACTCTGCTTCAGTAGATGAGGTAGCAACAATTGTTTGTTTCTTGCATTGCCAAGAAATCAACCTTCTTCCAAGAAATTGGCAACCTCCAGTTGTGGATCTCCTATCCAGATTTGCACCAGCATAGTCACTATCACTATAAGCTTCCAACTTGAAAGGAGACTCTTTTGGGTACCAAAGACCTAGCTTGGGTTGGCCTTTGAGATACTTAAAGATCTTCTTGACTGCATTCAGGTGGGAAGTGAGTGGTGTGACCTGATGTCTAGAACAAGCACTCACAGCAAATGTGATATCTGGCCTTGAAGCTGTCAAGTACATCAGTGAACCAATCATAGACCTGTACACGTGAACATTCACTGCAGGATCTGGTTCAAGGTTATTCTTTGGTTTGGGAGCTTCATAGGGTGTAGTGGCAGGTCTAACATTCTCCATATCAAACTTCTTCAACATATCTTGAACATACTTATCCTGACTAATAAAGATACCATCTGGTTTCTGCTGAACTTGGAGACCCAAAAAGAAAGTGAGCTCCCCCATAGCACTCATCTGAAACTCTCCCTTCATGAGTTCCTCAAACTCCCTGCACCAAGCCTCTTTAGTGGAGCCAAAAATAATGTCATCCACATAAACTTGAACAAGGATGATATCCCTGGAATTCTTCTTAATGAAGAGTGTTTTGTCTATAGCACCTCTTCTGTATCCATGCTTCAGCAGAAATGATGAAAGCCTAGCATACCAAGCTCTGGGTGCCTGATGAAGGCCATAGAGAGCCTTGACAACCCTGTAAACATGCTTGGGATTATCTGGGTCTTCAAAACCTTTGGGTTGAGATACATAAACCTCCTCATCAATTTCTCCATATAGAAAAGCACCTTTGACATCCATCTGATACACCATGAGACCCATATAAGATGCATAGGCCAAGAAGATTCTGATGGCCTCAACCCTAGCTACAGGAGCAAACACTTCAGTATAATCAATGCCCTCCTCTTGTCTGAATCCTTGTGCCACCAATCTTGCTTTATTTTTAACCACAATACCCCTGGCATCTCTTTTATTTTTCAAAATCCACTTGGTACCAATGGCAATCTTCCCTTCAGGTAGTGGTACCAATAGCCAAACTTTCTGATTCTTGAATTGTAGCATCTCTTCCTGCATTGCTTCAAGCCAGCTTGAGTCTTCAAGAGCTTGACTGACACTTGTTGGTTCCACTTGAGAAAGATAACAAGCAAACAGACAATGCTTAAAGTCTGTGTGATTGTCCCTTTGCTGAGATGAGACATAAGAAAGAAAAGCCACTTGACCATACTTAGAACCTTTCACAGAGCTTCTAGTTCTAACAGGTGCTTGAGGATCACCAAGAATGTTTGATTGAGGATGAGCAGTATTGATCCTTTTGGTTGCATTGGGGTTGACTTCAATTGAGGTATCAAGATTGGTCATGTTTGGTCCAAATTCACTGTCATAGGAGGCTGAATTGAAGATACCAGCTTTGGGTGAGTGATTTCCAAGATCAGAAGGACCTGGAAAGCGTGTATAAGGTTCCTCAAAGTCTGTGGACACATTATTAGTCATTGGAGAACCTTCAGAAGACCCATCAGTAGATTTGGCAACATCAGCAGAAACATGAGAGGGATCAGCAGAATCCTGGTTTCCACTGAAGGGTTGTGCTGACTCCTCACTAAGTCTTCCAGCTTCTTGATTAGCTGCAAATTCTTGTTTCTTGAGTCGAGCAAGGTCCTCTGCATAGTGTGACAAATCTTCAATCTCCCCAGAAGTATCTCCTTCAACATGGTTAGGAGGAAAAGAGGGAATTACAATAGTATGTTCATCATGCTCAGACTCACTTCCTGAGTCCTCTTCCAGGGTACCTGCATTGTTAGTAGGAGACTCTTTTGTACCTGCAGATTGTTCAGCAACATATCTAGTATAGCCCAAATAATCAGTTAGGTAATCCAAGTCAAAATACCAAGGATGACCTTGTCCTTGAACATTAGGCTTAGTTTCTAGATATCTCAGATTAAGGGTCTCTTCTATCTTTTTAGAACTTAAATTATAGACCCTATAAGCCTTGCTATGAGCTGAATATCCCACAATAAACCCCTCATCTGCCTTTTCATCAAACTTTCCTAAGGGATCACTAGTGTTCAAAATGGTCACCTGACAACCAAAAGGTTTAAGGTAATGAATATCAGGAACTTTCCCAGTGAGAAGTTCATAAGGTGTCTTGATATGAGGTCTAGTGATGGATACCCTGTTCAAAACATAACAAGCAGTACTTACTGCTTCAGTCCAGAACATGGTGGGTAATTTAGAGTCTGCAAGCATGGATCTTGCTGCCTCTATTAAGGTCCTATTCTTTCTTTCTGCAACCCCATTTTGCTGTGGGGTTCTTGGAGTGCTATAGTCCCTTTTTATCCCCTTAGACTGACAAAGTTCTATTAACACAGCATTTTTGAACTCTGTCCCATTATCACACCTAATCCCTTTAACCTTTTTATTTAGCTGGTTTTCAACAAGGGTAATATACTCTTTTAAGATTGGATATGTTTCATCTTTAGTTCTCAAAAAGAATACCCAACAAAACCTGCTATAGTCATCAGTGATCACCAGGCAGAAGGATTTGAGATCAATACTCCTGACTTGAGCTGGACCAAAAAGATCCATGTGCAGCAACTGAAGAGGTTCTGAGATAGTGCTCACAGCTGTAATGGCTTTGTATGAAGCTCTGTGTTGCTTCCCTTTGTTGCAGGCAACACAATTGTGTTCATTGGTGAAGACTTTGGAGGGAAGCCCATAAACTAGACCAAGCTTAGAGAGTTTGTTAATGGTCTTGAAGTTAACATGAGCCATCCTTCTATGCCACTTAGTTGACTCATCCAGGGATGCTTTAGCCACCAAGCATGTCAGATCACCTTCAGGTTGGACTTCATTCAAGTTGATTGTGTACAAATTGTATCTTCTGGGAACTTTCAGCAGAATTGTGGTATCTGCTGGAAGCTTGAAGTCTTTAGATAGTACAAGACATTCATCCTCTGAGAAGAAGACCTTGTTCTTTGTGTCACATATTTGAGATACTGAGAACAAGTTGAAGTGTTGCAGTTCTTTCACATAGAGCACATTAACAAAGTCCAAGTGAGGTGTTCTGATGGTTCCATACCCAGTGATTGTGCCATCTCCTCCACCAAAGGTCACATTGCCTCCTCCTTGAATGGGTACAAAATCATGCATCATGTCCCTGTTTCCTGACATACTTCTTGAACAGCCACTATCAATAATACCAACATCTTTACTCTTTAAAGGATGATCCTGAGATATGCCCATAAAGGCAGTGTGACTATGTTTATCCTCTGAAGAACAGCTAGCCAGCAATCCATTCACTTCTTTATTATCATCATTCTCAGGTTCATGCACATTCCAGTTGATATGATCATCCAGAGTGACCAAGGCTTTGGGGTTTTCAGCATTCACTTGATTCTTCTGATAGCTTGAATACCGAACTTCATCACCACTCTTCCTATCCTTGCACTCTCTAGAAAAGTGACCCAACTGACCACATGAATAGCACTTGATTTTCCTTCTATCAAACCGAGCTGGATCTCGTCCCTGAAACCCAAACTTTCTTCCAGACTTCTTTTCAAACCTCTTGACATTCAAAGTAAGCATGGCCACCTGCCATTTTAAATTCATCTCTTCTAAATCAAGAGGATCCACCTGTTCAAAATCCTCAAAAGCCAGATGCTGCTGATGTTCATAATCAGCAACAAAAGAGTGGAGTATATCCTCCATTACTCCACTGGATTGTGGTTGAGAGTAGGAAGATATTACTGAGGAGCTTGAACTTGAAGCCTGAGACTGCTTGTTGGAGGAAGTGCTCACAAAAGCTGAATAAGTAGGGTTTGATGAACGAACGGGGCTTCTAACATCAGGCTCAAGAGTTTTGAGTTTGTTGTAGAGATCATCAAACGAAAGCATATCAAGACCTCCTTTTGTTTTGAGTGCAATGCTCACTTGTAACCATGAGGGAGGTAAAGATCGCAGGAACTTAGCATTGCAGTCCTCATTATCAGGTCTAGCCTTCAGCTGGTTCATCTGGCTCAAAATTTTATGGAACCTATCATACCCCTTGTGAATACCTTCCTCTTCAGTTATTTGGAACTCTTGAAACTGTTGTTTCAACATCGACTTCCTCATCTTTCTTGACTCATCGTTCCCACCAAACCTAGCCTTGATTGCCATCCAGATATCTTTTGCTTCCTCCATGTCGTGAAAGTCTCCCATGTGATCATCTGGAATAGCCTGAAGGAGAATGGTTCTCACTTTATTTTCTCTTTGTACTGCAAGAACCTCTTCAGCAGTTTTAGGAGGAAGAATCGAAACAACACCATCAGCATCTTTGGTGTGCTTCTTCAAACTGTTTCCTTTACGAACAATTTCCCAAAGATTCCAATCAATATTGGTGATCCAGTTCTGCATCTTCATTGCCCATAATTCATATTCTTCCTTCTTAAGGTAAGGAAACTTTGCATTGCTGTTGGTGAGATTGAGTTGTTGCATAGATGTGGTGTTTTGGTTGTTGTTGTTGTTGTTGTTGTTGTTGCTGTGAACCTCAGATTCATCGTCAGATCCAGGCATTGTTATTTTGAGAGGGTGTAAACGTGAAGGTGTTCCTAGTAATACAGAGACTCTCACGAGGCTTTGATACCACTTGTTGAAACTTAAGACCTTGATAGATCTTTGTGAGCTCGTGGATCGTTAGTAATGTTTAGTAATCACAAACACACTAAAAGAAAGTCTAAGTTACTTGTATTCTATAGCGGAAAACAAATACAAGTAAGAACACAATTACTAAGAACGATTTGATCCTCTATGGATCTTTTTATTAATACTAAAAGTGTTTTTCTAAACTCGTACATAATACATAATGATGTGTTCCTTTTATAGACAAGGAACCCTAAACAACCCTAAACCGTTTCACAAGAAACGTATAATCTAAAAACTATTCAAGATATGCAATATCACTTTCTAAATAAACTCATGCATATCCTAACTAATAACATAATACGCGGAAACTATCAATCAGCAGAAACACATTCCGCACAATCTATACTTCGGCAGTAACATTCTTCAGCAGAATCATAAAGCTTCAGCAGTAACCATCAGCAGAATTCTTCCTTAGCAGAATTCCCAACATATGTCTTTGCTATGATTCCCTCTGATATGATGATATGATATGATGTGCTTTGTTCTGTTTGTCGCCCGAGCTAACTAGCCATGGAGGTACCATGGCCATGTCATTGAGGCACCGATAGCATGACACTTTCTGTGGAGGTGTGATTGATCCACGACGTCCCCATTTGTTATAATATGATATGATATGATATGAGATCTCTTGGCCATTTTGATATATGCGTATACTTGTCCAGTACATGGTACATATATGATTTATTTTGTGGGGGGCGTATGGATGCATCCTAGGCTTATATGATATGATATGTGATATGATTTGTTTGGTGACTGGCTGTATGTGCCCTATACCCCACTCACTATTTGGTACTTAGAGGCCTCCCCTCTCCGTACACTTTAGATATGATAGGTATATGTGATATGTGGTCTATTCGAGTGGCTCGTTTAGACAGGCTCGTGGCTATCTGTTAGGTATCTTTGGTCCGTTCGAGTGGCTCGTTTGGACGCGTTCGTTGCCGTTTTCTTATTTGACTCTTAGTGCTATTCTGACTCATGATATTTATGCATTTGATCCATTTGATTTGTATTTCTCTATTTCATTTGACTTATGATATTTGTTCAGATGATCTTGATCTCTCATTCTTTTGACAGATGATATTCGTTTCAGCAGGAGCTTGTGTTTCCTTTTTCTTTACATATATATGTTTGATTATTCGTTGTTATATATATCTGTTCACTGGGCTTTTTAAGCTCAGCCGCATTTCTTTTCCTGCGGCAGGTTTTAGGTTGGAAGCTGGGTTTGAGTGAAGAGTGCGTAGGAGCTCTTAGTGGACTACCCCGATGATAGATTCCCTTTGCATTTGGATTAGACCTTGGAGTTATTTTTCATTTAGATTTGATTCAGACTTGTATTCCAATTTGATAGATATTATTGTTTAGATTTATTATGTCCTTAGTTTCATTTTGAACCTTTGTAACTTTTATGTTTATAAGTCTTCCGCTTGCGTTGTACGTTCTGATTTGTCACCATAATGTAGCATTTTAGCCCTTGTCGGGCTGGGGTCAAGCCACATGAATTAGTTACATGAATTAGTAAGCCAAAAGGTCGAAAAACATGACCACGTGGATTATAGTTCGAGAGCTGTGTTAGGAAAATCAAAATTTGAGTTTCTTGAAACATTATTTGGATTTGAATGATTACAAATTTACAATATCTGCAAATTGAAGGAACATAAATTTTTGGAAAGCATACATGCATGCATGGCCTTACACTCCGACATGTGGAATTCATATAATGCAATTAAACTTTAGATGAACACGATGAAACTAACGTCTAATGTTATTGTTGGGTTTCATTTTTCATTTCTGTAATGTGAATTCGAGGTAATGCGAGCCTCGTTACAATTTTAAATTAAGAATGGTGAGATTTGTATTGGTTATGTGATCCATATTCTGATTAAAAAATAAATTGGGCCACCACATATGTCTCAAAAGTCAAATCCTGGTTGTATGTTGACATTGTTAAATGACATCTGGATTAAGATTTAAATCCGTCTTTCTTTAAGGTCACATATTCTTTCGTGAGCATGTCGTCTATAACATATTAAAAAGAGTTTCTAATAAAGTTGGTAAAAGGTTTTTAGCAAGGAGCTAAAGAACAAGAAAAGATTTCATAAAAATGTTACCAACCAACAAAAGAGGATATCCATGATTCAATAATACCACTTTTTCTTTATCCGTGTGACACACGTTATTTAAAGTCTTTTTCCTATTATTATTTATTGAATTTTATAAGCTGGCATAGTTGTCACCAACACGTCTAAAGAGCATTGGACGATTTTATACGATCCTACAGTAGAATAGATAGATAATAAAATAAAATAAAAACATATAAAGTCATTATATTAATTTTGGAAGAAAGCTACTTGAGCATTAAAAAATCAATGTGAACCTCATGTCATTAGAAAACACTTTTGTTTTGATTTTAAATATGTTTCTTAATATAGTACGTTGGCAAATCACATAAAAATAAACTATTATATTCTAGGCTAAGTTAAATATATGTACTCAATTTTTTTCCCCTCTTAACTTGAGGTATCAAAGACTCAAAGTTATTATTTTTGCAATGTAAGGTGTTTAACTTTCCAGAAAAATGTTATTATATCTATATATTAAAACCAAACTCTGCAAAAAAAAAAAAAAAAAATTATTTTTTACTGTTCATGTTACAGTAGCCGAACCTTTTTTTTTTTTAATTATTTTTCGTACCAAACGGGCTCGAAAAATTATGAAACTTGCGCCATTATTAACGAAATAATTTTTTCAATAAAAACGAGTATAAATATGAAATACTTTCTCGAAATCAATATATTTTTCTTTGTTTTTGTTTTTATTATTTTTCGTACCAAACGGCCTCGAAAAATTATGAAACTTGCGCCATTATTAACGAAATAATTTTTCCAACAAAAACAATTTTGGGAACACCCCCACCCCCCTCCCCCGCAACGCGGGGGGTCGTCCCACTCGTTAGTAATAATTTTGGCCGAAATGATATTTAAATGCTAAAATATATGGATTAATTATATTGATACATCAGGTAGTTAGTTCTACTAATATTTTACAAACTCCCAAATATGTCAGCAGTCATTCAATTTACACTTGCTTCACAAATAAGGCAATTAGTTCAAATGTTATTCAAGGAGGATATGTACTTCAACATCAGGAGGATATGTTAATTCACTGAAGATATATTGCAATCATGAAAATCAGTTAGCAAGTTGTATCGAGCAACTTCTTTGCGGTTCGGATGATGTTCATTATTAACTCTAAGCATACAACTAGATCATCCTTATAAGCCAAACTCAAATGCCGTAACTCACAAATTAGGCTAACTAAAAAAACTCGAAATTTTTTACTTATACGCACCATGTCTAGAGATGGTAGCCTAGTGGTGGGAGACATGTTGACACCGTTAGCATCGAGAACTGGTACCATGGATTTGAAAACAGGAGTGGGCCTGATGAGACTAAACTGGGTCGTTTTGGGCTGCTGACAACCCGTTAGTATCTTGGCCATAACTTCCTGCTTGGAAGTTGGATCACAAAGTCAGCAACTTTTAGTTTTCTTTTGTTTTAAATAAGTTTGGGAGTTTTGTTTGAATAATAAAAGCAGGGGTAGATGGAAGGGGGTGAGTCTAATAATATTGAATGTTATTGAGCCTTTAAATTGTGGAACAATATTGATGTATGGCAGATTATGAAATATAATAAACTCCTCTCTTTGAGTGTCTTCTATTTGTGAGTTGAATTGTATTCCTCCAAGTGTTTGTGTTAAGTGTTGTGTTTGCTAATTCCTTGTGCTCATCTCTGTTGATCGGTGTCATTTGGTATCAAAGCCAGGGTTGAGAATGGTTGGCCGACGTCGTACTCGTAACGTCAACCAGTTGCATGAAGAACCTGACCCGCGAGACATTGAGGTGAATGAGTTGAGACAGCTTGTACAACAGCTCCAGTTGCGTCTCGAGCGCGTGGATGCTCCTAGACAAAACCATAATGAACCAGAAAATGAAGATTCCGAAGATGAAGAGTTCAACCCCTTCCATATTAACCGCAACTCGGAATCTAGTGATGAAGAAGCTCAATATCATCACAATGATCGAAGGAACAATCGTTCCCAACGTGGTGCTAACATGAGGGTAGATATTCCAGTGTTTGAAGGCAGAATCCAACACGATGAGTTCATTGATTGGATTCACACGGTTGAGCGAGTTTTTGACTATCAAGAAGTCCGTGAAGATTTGAAGGTCAAAATTGTTGCCATTAAGCTTAAGAAACATGCTTCTGTTTGGTGGGAACAATTAAAGTTAAGAAGAGCTCACGAGAACAAACCGAGAATTAGAACATGGGAGAAAATGAAACGTGAGTTACGAAAAAAGTTCTTGCCTGATGGGTATTTACAGGAAGCATTTCTCTAGTTACACGATTTTGCACAGCGTGATCTATCCGTGGCAGATTACACCGAGGAGTTTGATCATTTAATGTTAAAGTGCGGTATTGCGGAACCTGAGGAGCAAACCATTGCACGATATCTTCGTGGGTTACGAAAAGAGATTAATGATGTGGTTATTCTACAGCCCTTTATCTCTTATAATGATGTTTATAAACTTGCCCAAAAGTCGAGAAACAACTCAAGGAGAAAGAGGGTCGAAAATCAGCAACTTATGGTATTAGTCGAGGCCCAAGTCGAGGTTTTGCAACTAATAAGGCTAGTAGTTCACAAAGTACAAAACCAGTTGCAACAAAAGCCTCACACGCACCACAAACCCGTGATACAGGGGCTGGTCCTTCTCATACAAGGCAAAAATGGGTCCAATGCTTCAAGTGCAAAGGTTACGGACATATTTCAACTGATTGTCCTAACCAACGAGTTTTTACCCTTGTTGAAGAACCTATAGAAGAAGAATCTCAAGAGCTTGATTCTCATCCGATATTTGATGAAGCATTAGAACAGGAAGATGTCATCTATGGGGATACAGGAGAACTATTGGTGATTCGAAGGGCATTAGCTGTTGATTCGAAGGAAGATGGTGCATGGCTTCGCCACAACATTTTTCATACATGATGCACATCTAATGGGAAGGTTTATGAGGTTATTATCGATGGTGGGAGCTGTGAAAATGTGGTTTCTGAAACGATGGTTAAAAAGTTATCTCTTAAAACCGAAAAACACCCACGTCCATACAAGCTCTCATGGCTACAAAAGGGAAAATCTGGTCAAGTAGACCAACGATGTTTGGTAAGCTTTTCTATCGGAGACAAGTACCGGGATGAAGTATGGTGTGATGTAGTTCCTATGGATGCATGT
This sequence comes from Artemisia tridentata subsp. tridentata, assembly GCA_021014915.2. Taxonomy (NCBI): domain Eukaryota; kingdom Viridiplantae; phylum Streptophyta; class Magnoliopsida; order Asterales; family Asteraceae; genus Artemisia; species Artemisia tridentata. The sequence continues at coordinate 450,035,492 of CP139508.1, forward strand.
CACTTATTGTTAGGGAGACCATGGCAGTTTGATAGACGGACCATCCACGACGGGTTGAAAAACACCTACTCTTTCGTCAAGGATGGAGGTAAGATTGTTTTGGGACCTTCAAAATTTAATGCTCCACCACGAAACAGTGAAGTAGAAGGTAATTATTTTATGTCCAAATCTGAATTTAGTGAAGCTTTTGAAAAGTCAAAAGTAGCTTATGCCTTGGTGATAAAAGATTTACGAGATAACGACCCACGACCACCTGAATTATTGATCCCATTACTTGACAAGTTTCAAAGTATTTTTCCAGATGAAATTCCAGCAGGTCTCCCTCCCATGAGGACCGTTCAACATTGCTTAGATTTGGTTCCAGGTGCGACTTTGCCAAACAAACCGGCATATCGAATGAACCCAACTGAAAACGCTGAACTTCAAAGACAAGTGGATGAGCTTTTAAAGAAAGGAATGGTGCGTGAAAGTATGAGTCCTTGTGCTGTCCCGGTTCTCCTCGTTCCAAAGAAGGATGGTTCGTTTCGTATGTGTGTGGATAGTAGAGCCGTCAACAAAATCACCATAAAATATCGGTTTCCTATTCCACGTTTGGATGATATGTTGGACCATCTTCATGGTGCTAGCGTTTTCTCAAAAATTGATCTTCGAAGTGGTTACCACCAAATTCGAATAAGGCCCGGTGACGAGTGGAAAACAGCATTCAAAACACAAGATGGGTTATACGAATGGTTGGTGATGCCGTTCGGCCTCTCGAATGCTCCTAGTACGTTTATGAGACTAATGAACCTTGTTTTTAAGCCTTTTATTGGCAGGTTTGTCGTGGTCTATTTTGATGATATTCTCGTGTTTAGCAAGGGAAAAACAGAGCACTTGGAGCACCTTTCAAAAATCTTTGAAGTTTTGGCCCAACAACAACTTTATGTCAACATAAAAAAGTGTGAGTTCATGACCCACAGTTTGGTGTTTCTTGGGTATGTCATTTCAGAGGATGGGATTCATGTCGATTCAACAAAGATAGATGCAATTGTTTCGTGGCCAACTCCAACATCACTTCATGAAGTTCGTAGCTTTCACGGGTTGGCTTCATTTACCGTAGATTCATTTGAAATTTCAACACTCTCGTGTCGCCAATTACCGAGTGTTTAAAAGGTGGCAACTTCAAATGGACAAAAGAGGCTCAAGCGAGTTTTGAACGGATCAAGGTTAAAATGACCGAGGCTCCTGTTCTAGCTTTGCCTAATTTTGAGAATGTTTTCGAGCTAGACTGCGATGCATCAGGTGTTGGCATAGGTGCTGTTTTAAGACAAGATCACCGCCCTATCGCCTTCTTTAGCGAGAAACTATCCGAATCGAGACAAAAGTATACAACTTATGAAAAAGAGTTTTATGCTATTGTGCGAGCCCTTGAACATTGGAGGCATTATCTCATCTCAAAAAGTTCATTCTACATTCTGATCATGAGGCATTAACGTATATAAATGGTCAACACAAGCTCAAACCGAGGCATGCTCGTTGGGTAGAATTTTTGCAAGCTTATACGTTTCACATAAAGCATAAAAGTGGTGTTACAAATAAAGTAGCAGATGCTTTAAGTAGACGACGTTCTTTGTTATCCACAATGCAAGTTAATGTTTGTGGTTTTGAAAAAATTAAAGAGCTATACAAAGAAGATGATTTCTTAAGTAAGATAATAGATCAATGTTCTAACAGCCCGTACAAAGATTTTATTCTTCAAGATGGGTTTCTCTTTCGTGGAAACCAGTTGTGCATTCCAGATTGTTCACTCCGATTAGAAATCATAAAAGAAGCCCATAAAGGTGGACTTAGTGGTCATTTTGGTCGAGATAAGACAGCTGCTCTGCTTAAGGATCATTTTTTTGGCCAAAAATGATGAAAGATGTGAACCAATACATCTTAAGATGTCGCACATGCCATCTGGCAAAATCAACTTCACATAATACCGGCCTCTATACGCCACTGCCCGTCCCTATTTCTCCCTGGGAAGATGTGAGCATGGACTTTGTCGTTGGGCTGCCACAAACTCAACGAAAAAAAGATTCAGTCATGGTGGTAGTTGATCGATTTTCAAAAATGGCACATTTTATTCCATGTTCTAAGACAATGGATGCAACTAATGTTGCTGATTTGTATTTTAAGGAAGTAGTGAGATTGCATGGTGTTCCAAAGACAATTACTAGTGATCGGGATCCGAAGTTTGTCGGGCATTTTTGGCGAACCCTTTGGCGAAAATTGGGTACAAAGTTACAGTTTAGTTCCGCGAATCACCCGCAAACAGACGGGCAAACAGAAGCAGTGAACCGAAGTCTTGGAAATTTATTAAGGTGCCTTGTGGGTGAAAATATACGAAAGTGGGATCTTGTGTTACCTCAAGCTGAATTTGCTTACAATCGCTCATGTAGCCAAACGACCGGCATGACTCCGTTTGAAATTGTGTATAGATGCAATCCTTCAAGTCCACTTGATCTTGTACCTCTGCCCATTACTTCAAATTACAGTAGTGATCCTGATGTGCGAGCAGAGGAGATCAAAGAATTGCATGAACAAGTGAGAGGGAAAATTGAAAAACAAAATCAGAAGTATGCGAAACAAGCAAATAAACATAGAAAGCTGGAAAGTTTCAAAGTAGGTGATCTTGTGTGGATCCACATGAGTAAAGAGCGTTTCCCACCTGGTCGGAACGCCAAACTTAAGCAAAGAGGGGATGGCCCATTCAGAATTGTTCAATGTATGGGCGACAATGCTTACAAGGTAGAGTTGCCCGGACATTACGGTGTCTCAGCTACTTTCAATGTTAAAGACTTGTCTCCATTTCATGGAGAAAATGAGTTAAACTCGAGGACGAGTTTTTTTCAACAAGGGGGGAATGACACCGTTAGCATCGAGAACTGGTACCATGGATTTGAAAACAGGAGTGGGCCTGATGAGACTAAACTGGGTCGTTTTGGGCTGCTGACAACCCGTTAGTATCTTGGCCATAACTTCCTGCTTGGAAGTTGGATCACAAAGTCAGCAACTTTTAGTTTTCTTTTGTTTTAAATAAGTTTGGGAGTTTTGTTTGAATAATAAAAGCAGGGGTAGATGGAAGGGGGTGAGTCTAATAATATTGAATGTTATTGAGCCTTTAAATTGTGGAACAATATTGATGTATGGCAGATTATGAAATATAATAAACTCCTCTCTTTGAGTGTCTTCCATTTGTGAGTTGAATTGTATTCCTCTAAGTGTGTGTGTTAAGTGTTGTGTTTGCTAATTCCTTGTGCTCATCTCTGTTGATCGGTGTCACATGTAGTGGAAAACATATGTCATGGGTTCAAATCTTGGGTCCTTTCCCGGGACAATGAAAGACTAGCGGTTCAATCCGGTTCTCAAACAAGCAAAAACCCGGTCACATCCGGCCCAGTCTCCGAGCCGGTTCTCGGTTCAATCGGTTGAATCAACCGGATCAACTCAGGTTTTAAAACATTGGGTGCGACGACACACTTGCAGATCCCTTAAGCCCAGCTGATCTATCATTTCGTGTAATGGTGCATATAAAAAACGTATACATATACCTACATATATATCTAGAAGAAAGATAAAATCAAATTTTCAATGCGAATGAATTAATGTTATATTCATAACTAACATGTCATTGTATGTTTTGCTAAAAAAAAAATGTCGTTGTATGTTTAGTCATTGACTTGACTAGTCTAGCTTATTGTCAAAATTTTATTGTATTCATTGACTACCCAGTAACAACTGATCAACTCTACAAATATGTGTTTGTCTTAATAGCTTCCGAATGTAAAACAAGTCTTCAAGTTTATTGTACAATCATCTTATTAGATTATAAAATGTCGTGTGTTGTTTTCTTAATTTGTAGAAACTAGGGGTGAGAAAAAAAAAACCGAAACCGAAAAAAACCGAACCGAAATAACCGCCAAAAAACCGAACGGTTTCGGTTTTAGTTTAAAACATTATACAAATAATATATTTTTTACATCGCCAATTTATACCAACAAGCTTGATTTTTTTAGAAACTTTGTTATTTTTCTTTACTTTTTTGTCAATCTAAATCTAATATTATTTATCTCAAATTTTTTCAAAATGAATATGAATTTAGAAATTTGATTCATTTAGTTATTTATTTATATTATTAGTTATATATTATTATATAATAAAACTGGTTCAGTTCGGTTTTTACGGTTCGATTTCAGTTATTTGCATAATGTTTTAAACTAAAAAACTAACGATGATGATCGGTTTATACGTCTCACACAAAAATTATATGTGAAAAACGGGAAACTTGACAATATAGTTCACAAAATTGTTCATTCCAAAACTCTTTAGAAACTTAACTTTATTCTCACTATGTCCAATATACCTTCAAAATTGATTTTTGGCTTCATCTGTTTTAGTTTGAATGTATGAAATCAAATGAATCTCTTAGAAAAAAATAAATAAATAAATAGTAGTCAAATTTTACACCTTTTTAAAGCTTTGGTAATTTTATAATGGACTAAGGATAGGACTAGACAATTTTTAAGCTGAAACCGGCCTACATTTTTATGATTCTACTTAAAAATGAAATCAATTCTTATATAGGTTAGAAAATTCAAGGGGTGCTTAGCTTAGCGAATTCTAAAAGTCTATCGACTTATTGACAAGTTATGAGTTTATCAAGAGGCGATCAACAGTCTTCCAAAATGTTATAACAAGTTGCGTTAGATTGTTACGCCAAATGATCCCCGTCACACGTAGTTACACGGGGATCATCTTCGCTTTGCTTTTGTTGTAGAGTTTAAGCTCAAGAAACCATCAGATTTGGTTGTTAGTCCCACCTTATGGTCTCTCTGAAACTACATATAATCTCTTTTCTCCATGCAATCGGCCCAGAAAAACCTCTTATTGAACGACATTAAGCAATCGTCATGTACTTGGATTTCTAAGAGAAACAATCGAATTAATTGAAATAGATTGGTTTAATAACCCTTGTAACAATGTATCCTATCCGTAATTTGTTCTCTCTAGCGTCTCGCTAGCTTTTAAAATAATTGCGCGTTGCCGTTAAAAAAAGTCCGTAACTTAATTAAGTTGATAAACTATTATAAGATGTTAAAAAAAGTTTTATCAAAATGAATGCCAGTCTCATATAAAACACATAAATGTAGTACTAAAAATAAACTAAGCCAAATACAACCTTGTGTTTGACCGTTAAGATTTCAAGGTTGTCATAATTTTCGGCTGATCATACTGGGTGGCGCCAAAACATCTTTCTCCGGTGATCGTTACCTCGCCGGAAAACCTAACCACCATTACCGGAAATACGATTCTATTCAATTTTGACAATTGCATGCATGCAAATGATTTACGGTCAGATTTATTTATTCTTTTCCTTCTAATTTTTCATTAATTTTGTATCATGTTGATCTCTCCTTAAATATTGCTGTTATGATCATCACATTTACGATTTTACCTAGGTAAAATATAAGGTTTTAAATGTAAGCGTTAATTGTTGTAAATGCAGGTTGTTTTTTGTTGTTAAAGGGATAAGAAAATTTTGTTGATATAACGAAATAAGTTATCAATGTGGTCGGGTTTAAATTGTGTGGATGGACGAACATGAATCAGATCGAGTATCCGAGAACTCTAAACATGGTAATGATGGGACGAGTCGTCATGGTAAATCGAAATCATCGTGGGGATTATCTGGTGCAGTCCATGCAGTGCATGGTGTGGGATTCGTGGCGAAAAAAGTGGTTAACAATAGATTAACTGACTCCTTATGGCATGGGCATTCAAGAAAGAGTACACATGAGAAAGATAATCATTCTCATGAGACCGACGCTTATCATCATGCTTCTAAGACACCATTGAATGCAATACATGAACACATTGCAAAGTTGCCTTTATCAAGTAAAGATATGCATGAGAGAAATGACCATTATGAGACCGACGCTTATCATCATGCTTCTAATCCATCGTTGAATGTAGCAGATGAACAAACTGCAAAGCCGCATGAGTTAAGTAGAGATACACATGAGAGGGAAACAAGTCCTACTAATAGAAGAACTATTATTAATCAGTCAGCGAATTGGAAACCTCAAGACGAATCACATGTCAACACAACAAGTTCTAATGTTATTGATCGGTCAGAGGATAAGAAACCTAAAGATGACTTGCATGCTAAGCGACATAATGAGACTCGACGGCCTAGTACATCAGGTTCTAATGTTTGGCCTATTACAAGAAGTTCTAATGTTGTTGATCATTCAGGAAGTTCAAAACCTTTACCTAGTTCACATGTTAGACCAATTGGTCAACACAAATGGCCTAGCGCAACAAGTTCTAATGTTGTTGACCAAAAACCTGCAGATGGGTCGAATGCTAGAGTAGTTAATCAGCATCGGTGGCCTAGTACAGGCGGTTCTAATGTTTTAAGTAAAAGTATTAATCATCCTGATGAAGCTAATAAAGCACCTAGCATTAACAGAACCTCATTACACAATTTTGCTTGTAAGCCTTTACCAGAATCATCAAGAGATAATATAAAATCATCATCTGTTGTTGAAAACAAGTCTACCGAATCCCAACCTTCTTCACCAATCAAGTCATATAGTTTAGCCTCGAGAGGTGTTAGTCCATCGCATACAAGAGCCTTAACACCTCCTCCTTCTATAGAGGCTAACCATTCCCTCGCTGTCAAAGAGGACAAGCCTTCACCTGCTCCTCGAGGGGTCAGTCTTACCCCGAAACTAAAAGGATTGATCCTCCCACTACTTCCAGGGAGGTGGGTCCGTCCCTTGCCCTTAGAGAGGTCGAGTCTTCCCTCATCACAAGAGGGGTCAGTCACTCGCCTACAACTAGAGGAGTCAGCTCTCCCCCTGCAGCCAGAGCGGTTTATCCTACACCTACCGTCAGAGGGTCTAGTCCAGTGCCTCCTACAAGAGAGGTTAGTCCTACTCCCACTTATGCCAATTTGAATTCTACAGAAAGTTTTCCTTTTCCCAACAAAGATGTCAACCATACACCCGCGAGAGAGGTAAGTCCTAGCCCTTCCGATAGAACGGTTAGCCCTACCCATACTAGAGGGGTTAGCGCTACTCTCGGTAGAACGTTTGGTTCTCGTGCCAGAGATGTGAGTCCCCCGCCAGCAAAGTCATCTGCTCGAAGACACTTCTTCAATTCACATATACTTTCTATTTTCACCAAAATCACACACAGTAAAAAGGACGAGCATGTGACAAATCAGAGAGACGCTGCTCAACATATAGAGCTTCTTTACAATATACAAGTGCAATGGCAATTTGCTAATGCGGGTGCAGAAGCTGCGTTGGGTCTGCAAAAAGCAACTGCAGAGGTTTGGATCCTTATCACTATGAAATATCTTTTACTCCCAAAATTATTCGTGTAATTGATTGCATTATGATGCATACAACATTTTGATAATCCTTGAGGGTAATATAATTATTTGTAGTGCAGAAATCATTATCTGACATGTGGAAAACTATTTTACAACTCCGGGATTCTATAGCTTCAAAGAAAATTGATATCAACTTGTTGATACTGCAACTAAAGCTCTATGCTGTTTTATACCGACAAGTAATACATTTTACTACAGTGTTATAATTTTAAATTTCAAAATTTTCTTCGATTTGATAAGGTTTACACATAGATCATACTTGTTAATATATATCATAGTGGTATCTTATAACTCAGATGGCCTATATCGATGAATGGGCTGCAATTCAAAGGGAGTATGAATCTGCTTTATTTGTAACAACTAACGATCTACAGGCAAGAAGTCTTTCGGTTCCTATTATTGGAGGGGTAAAGGTATGTCATTTCCAAAGAAAGGTTATCATATCACTTATTAAGTCGAGTATAATTCAATTTATATTTCTTAGGCAGATATTAACGCTTTGAAGTTGATGATGTTCTCAACCATTCAAGTACTTCAGGCAACCATATCGTCTATACAGTCTACACTATCGAAGGTACCATCTGGTCCAGAAATAGCATTGACTCTGGATCTATTTCCTAGATATATAATGAGACGTGAAAAGATGGGCGGGTTGGGAACGGGCCATTTTAGTATGTACTGAAACGGACCCAGTCAGTATTTTTGTCCATTTTCTATAAATAAGGAATGTGCTATTTAATCATGATGTTAAAAACCTTTTGATCAGAATAATAATATAAATATTTGAATAAGACAGTTTGACCCATTTTACTACACTTTAATATGACCCTTTTGAGATAAAACACAACCCATATCCGCCCATTTTAAAGTTTATCTTTATGCATGTGTCGAGTTATAAGTCTCATCAGCTGTTTAAAAAAAGTGGAATATGGGAAAACTATATTTCATGTTTTAGAACGTAATTATGGAGCATGTTTGGGAAATTCCAACTCAAAATGATCAATTTGCTTATTCCATCTTTGTTTGTTTCAGTTAGACAAAACACATTTCTTGGCTTCTGAACTTGCAAATGTAGCATTACATGAAAGAGCTCTTCTCGATGAATGTGAAAGCTTTTTGTCTTCTTCAGCTCCTTTACAGGTAAGTGAATTCATTACGGTGACTGTATTTACTGTTTGGCACATCCGATGAGCATTCCATCTAATGCTGCCATCTTATATTATCGTGGATGCATAAACTAGGTTCTATATTATCATCACAAGTTACGGTTTATATTGTCACAAATAAAAGAGTCAGGGTGTCATTAAATACTTCCTAATGGAGTATGTGAAACCCCTAAAATAAAAATTTAGCCTAAAAGGAAATGGGTCAAACCGCTTGAAAGTCAACAAAGTGTTTTTTGCAGCACATATAACTCACTATAAATCATTTAAAAAACTTCAATTGTTGTTGAACTATTATAACTTTTACAATTATATTTGAGACACTAAACATTTATAATAAAGTTAGGAAACATGCAAAAAAGTGTTTTTTGTCTACATGACCCGTGCAAAAATAACTGTTTTGACCCATTAATCAGTACTAACCTTTTTGCACCTTTTTGAATTATTTTGTTCAACGTCTGATGCATAAAATGTTAATTACTAGAACATCCAGTTACTTGGCTACATGATCCAAAAAATTTTAGATACCTTACTTTTTGTAAGTGTTTCCTTTTGTGTTTATCTTATACTCACTTACTAGTTCTGTCATCCTAATGCACATCTTCTGTAACTAATAACATCATTGTCTTAGAATTGCTAATGTCAGATTTAATATCTTGTTTCTCTGCAGATAGAGGAATGCAGCCTTAGAAGCTATATCATACAGTCAAACCGAACTAGCATGAGTGAATAACATGTTACTTTCATTGGTCAATGATTTGTCCTTGTCTTTCGGTATGTTTGGTGCACAAAATTACCCTTTCACCTTAACAAATTCTATTTAGCGTTGGGTCTTTTTACGCATGTCTTTATATGCCATTTTACAATTTTCAACTACATCTACAACCACTCGTTCCCAACACTTCTATACAGCCACAACAGATACAGGTCGTTCGAGTAAGTCATGATGGTCAGCTTCAATCTTAAGGTGGCTTAAAAAGTTTGAAGTTCATACTATGATTGATTGGCGGGATTTATGCTGTCATCCTTATTTGAATAGGCATACGAAAGCAAGTGAAGGTGATGAAAACTTGGATGCATATGTCCATTTGTAAAATTTGAAATATAGCTGTTAAGGTAACAGTTGAGGGTTACGTTGGATTAGTTTCATAGTAAGTTGTAGCTTGCTCAGAAGATAATGTTCACAGTGTATACGGTTATATTTGATCAACTAACACTAGATTTTGTTTCTTCTTGATTTTATAATAATTGCGTAGTTTTTATCCTTTTCATTTGTACTTAACAGGATCATTTCTTTTATGTATTAGTTAGATGCTTAAAAGTTGGTGCAAACATTCAAAACTACTTAGAGTGGTATACTCTAAACCCACGCAACCTCACTAGGACTCTATTACAGCATCGAGACACAACCTAGACAAGTAAATATCCAAACGGCATAACATACGTGCCTAGCGATCCAAAACCCACTAATTCGTCTATCTTTCCAACAAAAAATTTCACTCTGGTCGTCATCCCAAGTTTTGATATGGGTCATAGTACCACCAAGCCTATACTTAAGATCTTTTATATAATAAAGAAAAAAAAGTTTTTGACAAAGTTTTTTTGAACTTCCCTTATTAGATAATAATTGAATTAATTTTTTTTCTAAACAAAATCCAAAAAAACAAATCCAAAAGGTTACTTCCGAACCTTAAAGAACAAAATCAAAACTTAAAAAACAACTAACAACAATTAAACTCCATTACTTTCTAATGCTAAAGATAGGGTTGTAAACGAACTGAACGTTTCATGAACCGTTCGGTAAAAAGTTCGGTAAAAAGTTGGTGAACATTTGATGAACCGTTCGGTATAAAGTTTGTTTATGTTCGTTCGTTTATTAAATGTGTTAGATATTTTGACTTCAACTCCTAAGGGTATTTTGGTCTTTTTGGTAGTATCTTAAGTAGTAAGATACTTTGTACTTAAGTTTGTATGTCGGTTTTGTTTTCTATTTAGCATAAGCAGATATAGCTTTGTAAAACTTCATAATTTGATAATAGAAATATCAGTTTTTGCTCCAAACCTCTGATCGTGATTTGTTGTTGTACTTTTGTCTATGCTACTGCTTCTGGTCCTTCCCTTTTGCCCCATGAATATCCCAGCCTAATCCTAACAAATTGGTATCAGAGCATGTCGATCGCTGCGGGTTCTTGAAGAGGCTGGAATCATTCGATTTAGGGTTCCATAAGGGTCGTTTGGATTGATTCGATAAAAGAATCAATCGTTTGTTAATCGTTCTTGTTGCTGATTTGATTGTCTGATCGGTTCCCATTTGTTTGATATCAAGAAACTTGTTTCTTGAATTTGTTTGGGTTCTTAATATCGATCAATTTCAGTGTTTGGGTTCTGGAATTTCGTTTCTTGATAAGAACCAGAGTGTTTTGAATTTGCTGGAAGTCTGGAACGATTTGTGGCTGCTGATTCGGTTATGTTTTTTGTTTTGTGTTCGGTGGTTGCAGTTGATCGATTTTTGGGAAATTAGATTTTTCCCTTTGTTCAATCGTTTGTTGTTTCTGCTTGTGTGATAGATTGAAGCTGTTAGTTGATTAGGATTTGGGAATAATCAGAATTAGGTTTTGTGGATTGACTGCTTGGTGGATTTTATACTTTGGTCTTTGTTTCATAGCAGTTAATAGCGCAATTGTTTGTTATTTAGTAATAAAACCCATTTGGATAAATTATGTCTTCTCAAACATCATCGTCGTTAGTTAGTATTGAGAAGTTTAATGGCAAAAGTAATTTTAGCTTATGGCGAATCAAAGTTCGAGCCTTATTGAAGCAACAAGGTATTTGGGCACCTCTAGCCGGTCCCAAACCAGCTGATATGACAGATGCAAAATATAGCTCACAAGATGAGAAGGCGCATTCCACTATTTTGCTATCTTTATCAGATGAGGTTTATATGAGGTTGCTGATGAGGAAACGGCTTCTGGTGTGTGGAAAAAGTTGGAGAAGCTTTATATGACAAAGTCGTTGACGAATAAGTTGTTACTGAAGCAACGTTTGTTTTCGCTCTGTTGGGTCCATCAGTACCCAAGAATACGTAAAACAAGATTTGGACACAAATTAACTAAGTGTTAACTTAAACCGAGAACAATTCAAGTCACTGAGAGAACAGTCTCTCAGTGAGTCATCTTCAGGATGCTTAAGGCGAATTCAAGAAGAAGGATTCACTGCTCAGGAAGGCGGTACTCCCTGAGTAGGACTTAAGCCAAAGAAGAAGATGATGGTTCAGTGAGTGTTGGACAAGAACTCACTGAACCCCAGTCTCCTCAACGACAATTGTGATTAATAAATAAAGGCGTGTACTGAAGAACCTAAAGCCTGAAAGAAAGGTGGGAAGATCTGGGAAGAGTTTAAGATACGATCAAATCTTATCTTGTCAGGAAGAAACCTTCCCTAAGACGGCTAAAAGTCATGGAGTGTCAGACCAACCACTCCTAAATACTTTTAGCCCATTCCTATTGGTTCTGGGAAATGACAATTACTGTTGTAATTGTCAGACACGCTTGCTTCAACAACTTGTATTATTTTAATCACTTTTACTCTTTATACTTGTGTATAAATAGGTTCAGATAGGAGAGAAGTAAAGTGTGTTTTGTACATTGAAAGCTTAGACTTTTACAAAGCAACTTCTCTCCTACAAAGAGTAACGTATCCCTGAGATAGCTCGGTGGGTCGAATTGTTACCACTCAAAGCAAAGCTTGAGTTTAGATAGGAGACACCACCATACCTTGTATGTTCAATCCCAAGTGTTTGTTCCGCAAAACACTTGGGTAATAGATTCTTTGATTCATTTCTAATAAGAATTTAAACGTTGAAAAATACTTATGTGTTTTTACTTTTACGTTTCATTAATCTGTTAGAATTAATCATAACATTGTATTAGTCATAAACACGAATAGATTAACTTTCTAGTTAACTCTAAGCGTGTGAAGGGAAAAACAAGTGGTATCAGAGCCTATGGTTTATAAAATCTTTCAAAACTAACCAAGAGTGCTCAAGGTTTTTAAAACCAAGATCCTACTATGGCTGATATTAATGTACCCCAGCTGGTCGATAAAAAGGGTGGCAGCTATTCTGCTGTTGCACCCAGACTAGAAGCTGGAAAGTTTAGCAAATGGAAAAAACGTATGATTTGCTATTTAACTGGTATGGAACCTTACTACATCACCTGTATCAGGGATGGCCCATTTGTCCCTAAGACTGCTGCAGGGCTAAACAAGCCTGAGGCACAATGGACCATTGATGAGAGGAGGGTGGTCAATCAAGACCAGCGCCTTAAAAGCATCCTTATATCTTGTCTTCCTGACGATATAATGGAATCAGTCATCAACTGTTTAACAGCCAAGCTAACTTGGGATGACTTGGTTAATAGCTTTGAGGGCCCCTCAGATACCAAGAAAAACAGGGTCATGGACCTGAAACTTGAGTATAATACTTTCAGGGCAAAAGACTCTGAAAGTATCTCTCAGACTTATACCAGATACAAGACTTTGATAAACGAACTATCAAATGATGGTGTAGTATTATCTAAGCATGAGACAAATGTTGGCTTTGTCAACAGTCTCCCTGAGAAGTGGCTAAACTTCTCACAAGGCCTGAGGAATGCTAATCACATTCAGACCCTTGAGCTCCCTGAAATCTATGGGAAATTTGTCTATGAGGACAACTTGATCTCAAGGAGATATCCTGACTCAAAAGCTCTTGAGTCCAAAAAGGCCTTAACCTCCACACCCATATCAACTGCTTTTTATACTAATGGTGTTGTGCAGGACTTTCAAGAGGATTCTGGAGATGAAATTGATGAAAGGACTAGTGATGAGTACCTAAAAGATCTAAACTTGGAATTCCAAGAGAGGGCACTCCTTACTAGTTCAAAACGTTTCATCAAAAGAAACCAGTCCAACTTTTCAAAAGGAAAAGCAAATGAAACCACTGAATGCTTTAATTGTGGTAAAAAGGGTCATTTTGCTAGGGACTGTTATTCTAAAACCACCTCAGAACCCTCTTACAAATTTTTAGGAAATAGTTCCTCAGGAACTAGCAAGTTTCAACCTAGAATGTTTCAGTCGACCCAAAAATTTCAAAACAAGGGTCAAAAAGACTTTGAAGCAAAATATAGGAAAGCCAAGGCTAAACTTGCAATTCTTGAAACTAATCCCTCTATGTCTCAGGCTGCTCAAACTTCCAAGCCTGTTCAGGCAAAGAACAAGGTTTTAGTTGCTGAAGCCTATGATTGGGATGAAGAAGAGGTATCCTCAGATGAGGAAATTAGAGTGAGTGCACTGATGGCACTCTCTGAAGGTGATCAGGTGGCTGTTGGGAAAAGCCATGCAAGGAATGGAGAGTGGGTAAACATCACCATGAAGAAGGTAAACACTTTACTTTCTATGGATGATGATTCTGATTGGCAGTCTTACATGAATTATATTTGTGTAGATCTTAAATTTGTTGAGGAACAAAGGCTTAACATGTGTTTAAAATATAACAACAATGTGTCAGAATTGAATAAATGTAGAGATGAATTGCTTGTACTAAAGCAAGCCAAATTAGAAACAATAACTCTATAAATTCAGAACACTGAAATTTTGAAACAAAACCAAGCCCTACAAACTGAACTTAACAAAGAAAAAGTTGTCATCCAAGGATGGACCAAAAAGAACCCCAAGGTCTTTGACACTGTGGGATTAAGCTCTCAGAAAACCATTGGAATTGACCCTCTTATGGTTGATCCCAATGTGAGTCACAATGAATTAACCTTTGTTCCAGCTAGCATATCTTTTGAGCAAGAAATGCTTCCCAAGTCTAATGACTAGATTGTCAGGGACAACCCAGTCAGTAAGTTACCAAACTTTGAGACTGTAAAGATCTTGCTTCCTGAAAGTCAGGCTTTGAAAAATATGCTTGGACTTACTGAACAACTCAGTAAGCTTGAACTCACTGAACAACTCTGTAATACTGAGTCTGTGAATGAGTTTTTTTCAACAAGGGGGGAATGACACCGTTAGCATCGAGAACTGGTACCATGGATTTGAAAACAGGAGTGGGCCTGATGAGACTAAACTGGGTCGTTTTGGGCTGCTGACAACCCGTTAGTATCTTGGCCATAACTTCCTGCTTGGAAGTTGGATCACAAAGTCAGCAACTTTTAGTTTTCTTTTGTTTTAAATAAGTTTGGGAGTTTTGTTTGAATAATAAAAGCAGGGGTAGATGGAAGGGGGTGAGTCTAATAATATTGAATGTTATTGAGCCTTTAAATTGTGGAACAATATTGATGTATGGCAGATTATGAAATATAATAAACTCCTCTCTTTGCGTGTCTTCCATTTGTGAGTTGAATTGTATTCCTCTAAGTGTGTGTGTTAAGTGTTGTGTTTGCTAATTCCTTGTGCTCATCTCTGTTGATCGGTGTCACATGTAGTGGAAAACATATGTCATGGGTTCAAATCTTGGGTCCTTTCCCGGGACAATGAAAGACCAGCGGTTCAATCCGGTTCTCAAACAAGCAAAAACCCGGTCACATCCGGCCCAGTCTCCGAGCCGGTTCTCGGTTCAATCGGTTGAATCAACCGGATCAACTCAGGTTTTAAAACATTGGGTGCGACGACACACTTGCAGATCCCTTAAGCCCAGCTGATCTATCATTTCGTGTAATGGTGCATATAAAAAACGTATACATATACCTACATATATATCTAGAAGAAAGATAAAATCAAATTTTCAATGCGAATGAATTAATGTTATATTCATAACTAACATGTCATTGTATGTTTTGCTAAAAAAAAATGTCGTTGTATGTTTAGTCATTGACTTGACTAGTCTAGCTTATTGTCAAAATTTTATTGTATTCATTGACTACCCAGTAACTACTGATCAACTCTACAAATATGTGTTTGTCTTAATAGCTTCCGAATGTAAAACAAGTCTTCAAGTTTATTGTACAATCATCTTATTAGATTATAAAATGTCGTGTGTTGTTTTCTTAATTTGTAGAAACTAGGGGTGAGAAAAAAAAACCGAAACCGAAAAAAAACCGAACCGAAATAACCGCCAAAAAACCGAACGGTTTCGGTTTTAGTTTAAAACATTATACAAATAATATATTTTTGACGTCGCCAATTTATACCAACAAGCTTGATTTTTTTAGAAACTTTGTTATTTTTCTTTACTTTTTTGTCAATCTAAATCTAATATTATTTATCTCAAATTTTTTCAAAATGAATATGAATTTAGAAATTTGATTCATTTAGTTATTTATTTATATTATTAGTTATATATTATTATATAATAAAACTGGTTCAGTTCGGTTTTTACGGTTCGATTTCAGTTATTTGCATAATGTTTTAAACTAAAAAACTAACGATGATGATCGGTTTATACGTCTCACACAAAAATTATATGTGAAAAACGGGAAACTTGACAATATAGTTCACAAAATTGTTCATTCCAAAACTCTTTAGAAACTTAACTTTATTCTCACTATGTCCAATATACCTTCAAAATTGATTTTTGGCTTCATCTGTTTTAGTTTGAATGTATGAAATCAAATGAATCTCTTAGAAAAAAATAAATAAATAAATAGTAGTCAAATTTTACACCTTTTTAAAGCTTTGGTAATTTTATAATGGACTAAGGATAGGACTAGACAATTTTTAAGCTGAAACCGGCCTACATTTTTATGATTCTACTTAAAAATGAAATCAATTCTTATATAGGTTAGAAAATTCAAGGGGTGCTTAGCTTAGCGAATTCTAAAAGTCTATCGACTTATTGACAAGTTATGAGTTTATCAAGAGGCGATCAACAGTCTTCCAAAATGTTATAACAAGTTGCGTTAGATTGTTACGCCAAATGATCCCCGTCACACGTAGTTACACGGGGATCATCTTCGCTTTGCTTTTGTTGTAGAGTTTAAGCTCAAGAAACCATCAGATTTGGTTGTTAGTCCCACCTTATGGTCTCTCTGAAACTACATATAATCTCTTTTCTCCATGCAATCGGCCCAGAAAAACCTCTTATTGAACGACATTAAGCAATCGTCATGTACTTGGATTTCTAAGAGAAACAATCGAATTAATTGAAATAGATTGGTTTAATAACCCTTGTAACAATGTATCCTATCCGTAATTTGTTCTCTCTAGCGTCTCGCTAGCTTTTAAAATAATCGCGCGTTGCCGTTAAAAAAAGTCCGTAACTTAATTAAGTTGATAAACTATTATAAGATGTTAAAAAAAGTTTTATCAAAATGAATGCCAGTCTCATATAAAACACATAAATGTAGTACTAAAAATAAACTAAGCCAAATACAACCTTGTGTTTGACCGTTAAGATTTCAAGGTTGTCATAATTTTCGGCTGATCATACTGGGTGGCGCCAAAACATCTTTCTCCGGTGATCGTTACCTCGCCGGAAAACCTAACCACCATTACCGGAATTACGATTCTATTCAATTTTGACAATTGCATGCATGCAAATGATTTACGGTCAGATTTATTTATTCTTTTCCTTCTAATTTTTCATTAATTTTGTATCATGTTGATCTCTCCTTAAATATTGCTGTTATGATCATCACATTTACGATTTTACCTAGGTAAAATATAAGGTTTTAAATGTTAACGTTAATTGTTGTAAATGCAGGTTGTTTTTTGTTGTTAAAAGGATAAGAAAATTTTGTTGATATAACGAAATAAGTTATCAATGTGGTCGGGTTTAAATTGTGTGGATGGATGAACATGAATCAGATCGAGTATCCGAGAACTCTAAACATGGTAATGATGGGACGAGTCGTCATGGTAAGTCAAAATCATCGTGGGGATTATCTGGTGCAGTCCATGCAGTGCATGGTGTGGGATTCGTGGCGAAAAAAGTGGTTAACAATAGAGTAACCGACTCCTTATGGCATGGGCATTCAAGAAAGAGTGCACATGAGAAAGATAATCATTCTCATGAGACCGACGCTTATCATCATGCTTCTAAGACACCATTGGATGCAATACATGAACACATTGCAAAGTTGCCTTTATCAAGTAAAGATATGCATGAGAGAAATGACCATTATGAGACCGACGCTTATCATCATGCTTCTAATCCATCGTTGAATGTAGCAGATGAACAAACTGCAAAGCCGCATGAGTTAAGTAGAGATACACATGAGAGGGAAACAAGTCCTACTAATAGAAGAACTGTTATTAATCAGTCAGCGAATTGGAAACCTCAAGACGAATCACATGTCAACACAACAAGTTCTAATGTTATTGATCGGTCAGAGGATAAGAAACCTAAAGATGACTTGCATGCTAAGCGACATAATGAGACTCGATGGCCTGGTACATCAGGTTCTAATGTTTGGCCTATTACAAGAAGTTCTAATGTTGTTGATCATTCAGGAAGTTCAAAACCTTTACCTAGTTCACATGTTAGACCAATTGGTCAACACAAATGGCCTAGCGCAACAAGTTCTAATGTTGTTGACCAAAAACCTGCAGATGGGTCGAATGCTAGAGTAGTTAATCAGCATCGGTGGCCTAGTACAGGCGGTTCTAATGTTTTAAGTAAAAGTATTAATCATCCTGATGAAGCTA
This sequence comes from Artemisia tridentata subsp. tridentata, assembly GCA_021014915.2. Lineage (NCBI taxonomy): Eukaryota > Viridiplantae > Streptophyta > Magnoliopsida > Asterales > Asteraceae > Artemisia > Artemisia tridentata. The sequence goes on from CP139508.1 coordinate 450,053,705, forward strand.
ATAAAGCACCTAGCATTAACAGAACCTCATTACACAATTTTGCTTGTAAGCCTTTACCAGAATCATCAAGAGATAATATAAAATCGTCATCTGTTGTTGAAAACAAGTCTACCGAATCCCAACCTTCTTCACCAAGCAAGTCATATAGTTTAGCCTCGAGAGGTGTTAGTCCATCGCATACAAGAGCCTTAACACCTCCTCCTTCTATAGAGGCTAACCATTCCCTCGCTGTCAAAGAGGACAAGCCTTCACCTGCTCCTCGAGGGGTCAGTCTTACCCCCGAAACTAAAAGGATTGATCCTCCCACTACTTCCAGGGAGGTGGGTCCGTCCCTTGCCCTTAGAGAGGTCGAGTCTTCCCTCATCACAAGAGGGGTCAGTCACTCGCCTACAACTAGAGGAGTCAGCTCTCCCCCTGCAGCCAGAGCGGTTTATCCTACACCTACCGTCAGAGGGTCTAGTCCAGTGCCTCCTACAAGAGAGGTTAGTCCTACTCCTACTTATGCCAATTTGAATTCTACAGAAAGTTTTCCTTTTCCCAACAAAGATGTCAACCATACACCCGCGAGAGAGGTAAGTCCTAGCCCTTCCGATAGAACGGTTAGCCCTACCCATACTAGAGGGGTTAGCGCTACTCTCGGTAGAGCGTTTGGTTCTCGTGCCAGAGATGTGAGTCCCCCGCCAGCAAAGTCATCTGCTCGAAGACACTTCTTCAATTCACATATACTTTCTATTTTCACCAAAATCACACACAGTAAAAAGGACGAGCATGTGACAAATCAGAGAGACGCTGCTCAACATATAGAGCTTCTTTACAATATACAAGTGCAATGGCAATTTGCTAATGCGGGTGCAGAAGCTGCGTTGGGTCTGCAAAAAGCAACTGCAGAGGTTTGGATCCTTATCACTATGAAATATCTTTTACTCCCAAAATTATTCGTGTAATTGATTGCATTATGATGCATACAACATTTTGATAATCCTTGAGGGTAATATAATTATTTGTAGTGCAGAAATCATTATCTGACATGTGGAAAACTATTTTACAACTCCGGGATTCTATAGCTTCAAAGAAAATTGATATCAACTTGTTGATACTGCAACTAAAGCTCTATGCTGTTTTATACCGACAAGTAATACATTTTACTACAGTGTTATAATTTTAAATTTCAAAATTTTCTTCGATTTGATAAGGTTTACACATAGATCATACTTGTTAATATATATCATAGTGGTATCTTATAACTCAGATGGCCTATATCGATGAATGGGCTGCAATTCAAAGGGAGTACGAATCTGCTTTATTTGTAACAACTAACGATCTACAGGCAAGAAGTCTTTCGGTTCCTATTATTGGAGGGGTAAAGGTATGTCATTTCCAAAGAAAGGTTATCATATCACTTATTAAGTCGAGTATAATTCAATTTATATTTCTTAGGCAGATATTAACGCTTTGAAGTTGATGATGTTCTCAACCATTCAAGTACTTCAGGCAACCATATCGTCTATACAGTCTACACTATCGAAGGTACCATCTGGTCCAGAAATAGCATTGACTCTGGATCTATTTCCTAGATATATAATGAGACGTGAAAAGATGGGCGGGTTGGGAACGGGCCATTTTAGTATGTACTGAAACGGACCCGGTCAGTATTTTTGTCCATTTTCTATAAATAAGGAATGTGATATTTAATCATGATGTTAAAAACCTTTTGATCAGAATAATAATATAAATATTTGAATAAGACAGTTTGACCCATTTTACTACACTTTAATATGACCCTTTTGAGATAAAACACAACCCATATCCGCCCATTTTAAAGTTTATCTTTATGCATGTGTCGAGTTACAAGTCTCATCAGCTGTTTAAAAAAAGTGGAATATGGGAAAAACTATATTTCATGTTTTAGAACGTAATTATGGAGCATGTTTGGGAAATTCCAACTCAAAATGATCAATTTGCTTATTCCATCTTTGTTTGTTTCAGTTAGACAAAACACATTTCTTGGCTTCTGAACTTGCAAATGTAGCATTACATGAAAGAGCTCTTCTCGATGAATGTGAAAGCTTTTTGTCTTCTTCAGCTCCTTTACAGGTAAGTGAATTCATTACGGTGACTGTATTTACTGTTTGGCACATCCGATGAGCATTCCATCTAATGCTGCCATCTTATATTATCGTGGATGCATAAACTAGGTTCTATATTATCATCACAAGTTACGGTTTATATTGTCACAAATAAAAGAGTCAGGGTGTCATTAAATACTTCCTAATGGAGTATGTGAAACCCCTAAAATAAAAATTTAGCCTAAAAGGAAATGGGTCAAACCGCTTGAAAGTCAACAAAGTGTTTTTTGCAGCACATATAACTCACTATAAATCATTTAAAAAACTTCAATTGTTGTTGAACTATTATAACTTTTACAATTATATTTGAGACACTAAACATTTATAATAAAGTTAGGAAACATGCAAAAAAGTGTTTTTTGTCTACATGACCCGTGCAAAAATAACTGTTTTGACCCATTAATCAGTACTAACCTTTTTGCACCTTTTTGAATTATTTTGTTCAACGTCTGATGCATAAAATGTTAATTACTAGAACATCCAGTTACTTGGCTACATGATCCAAAAAATTTTAGATACCTTACTTTTTGTAAGTGTTTCCTTTTGTGTTTATCTTATACTCACTTACTAGTTCTGTCATCCTAATGCACATCTTCTGTAACTAATAACATCATTGTCTTAGAATTGCTAATGTCAGATTTAATATCTTGTTTCTCTGCAGATAGAGGAATGCAGCCTTAGAAGCTATATCATACAGTCAAACCGAACTAGCATGAGTGAATAACATGTTACTTTCATTGGTCAATGATTTGTCCTTGTCTTTCGGTATGTTTGGTGCACAAAATTACCCTTTCACCTTAACAAATTCTATTTAGCGTTGGGTCTTTTTACGCATGTCTTTATATGCCATTTTACAATTTTCAACTACATCTACAACCACTCGTTCCCAACACTTCTATACAGCCACAACAGATACAGGTCGTTCGAGTAAGTCATGATGGTCAGCTTCAATCTTAAGGTGGCTTAAAAAGTTTGAAGTTCATACTATGATTGATTGGCGGGATTTATGCTGTCATCCTTATTTGAATAGGCATACGAAAGCAAGTGAAGGTGATGAAAACTTGGATGCATATGTCCATTTGTAAAATTTGAAATATAGCTGTTAAGGTAACAGTTGAGGGTTACGTTGGATTAGTTTCATAGTAAGTTGTAGCTTGCTCAGAAGATAATGTTCACAGTGTATACGGTTATATTTGATCAACTAACACTAGATTTTGTTTCTTCTTGATTTTATAATAATTGCGTAGTTTTTATCCTTTTCATTTGTACTTAACAGGATCATTTCTTTTATGTATTAGTTAGATGCTTAAAAGTTGGTGCAAACATTCAAAACTACTTAGAGTGGTATACTCTAAACCCACGCAACCTCACTAGGACTCTATTACAGCATCGAGACACAACCTAGACAAGTAAATATCCAAACGGCATAACATACGTGCCTAGCGATCCAAAACCCACTAATTCGTCTATCTTTCCAACAAAAAATTTCACTCTGGTCGTCATCCCAAGTTTTGATATGGGTCATAGTACCACCAAGCCTATACTTAAGATCTTTTATATAATAAAGAAAAAAAAGTTTTTGACAAAGTTTTTTTGAACTTCCCTTATTAGATAATAATTGAATTAATTTTTTTTCTAAACAAAATCCAAAAAAACAAATCCAAAAGGTTACTTCCGAACCTTAAAGAACAAAATCAAAACTTAAAAAACAACTAACAACAATTAAACTCCATTACTTTCTAATGCTAAAGATAGGGTTGTAAACGAACTGAACGTTTCATGAACCGTTCGGTAAAAAGTTCGGTAAAAAGTTGGTGAACATTTGATGAACCGTTCGGTATAAAGTTTGTTTATGTTCGTTCGTTTATTAAATGTGTTAGATATTTTGACTTCAACTCCTAAGGGTATTTTGGTCTTTTTGGTAGTATCTTAAGTAGTAAGATACTTTGTACTTAAGTTTGTATGTCGGTTTTGTTTTCTATTTAGCATAAGCAGATATAGCTTTGTAAAACTTCATAATTTGATAATAGAAATATCAGTTTTTGCTCCAAACCTCTGATCGTGATTTGTTGTTGTACTTTTGTCTATGCTACTGCTTCTGGTCCTTCCCTTTTGCCCCATGAATATCCCAGCCTAATCCTAACAAATTGGTATCAGAGCATGTCGATCGCTGCGGGTTCTTGAAGAGGCTGGAATCATTCGATTTAGGGTTCCATAAGGGTCGTTTGGATTGATTCGATAAAAGAATCAATCGTTTGTTAATCGTTCTTGTTGCTGATTTGATTGTCTGATCGGTTCCCATTTGTGTGATATCAAGAAACTTGTTTCTTGAATTTGTTTAGGTTCTTAATATCGATCAATTTCAGTGTTTGGGTTCTGGAATTTCGTTTCTTGATAAGAACCAGAGTGTTTTGAATTTGCAGGAAGTATGGAACGATTTGTGGCTGCTGATTCGGTTATGTTTTTTGTTTTGTGTTCGGTGGTTGCAGTTGATCGATTTTTGGGAAATTAGATTTTTCCCTTTGTTCAATCGTTTGTTGTTTCTGCTTGTGTGATAGATTGAAGCTGTTAGTTGATTAGGATTTGGGAATAATCAGAATTAGGTTTTGTGGATTGACTGCTTGGTGGATTTTATACTTTGGTCTTTGTTTCATAGCAGTTAATTGCGCAATTGTTTGTTATTTAGTAGTAAAACCCATTTGGATAAATTATGTCTTCTCAAACATCATCGTCGTTAGTTAGTATTGAGAAGTTTAATGGCAAAAGTAATTTTAGCTTATGGCGAATCAAAGTTCGAGCCTTATTGAAGCAACAAGGTATTTGGGCACCTCTAGCCGGTCCCAAACCAGCTGATATGACAGATGCAAAATATAGCTCACAAGATGAGAAGGCGCATTCCACTATTTTGCTATCTTTATCAGATGAGGTGTTATATGATGTTGCTGATGAGGAAACGGCTTCTGGTGTGTGGAAAAAGTTGGAGAAGCTTTATATGACAAAGTCGTTGACGAATAAGTTGTTACTGAAGCAACGTTTGTTTTCGCTCTGTTGGGTCCATCAGTACCCAAGAATACGTAAAACAAGATTTGGACACAAATTAACTAAGTGTTAACTTAAACCGAGAACAATTCAAGTCACTGAGAGAACAGTCTCTCAGTGAGTCATCTTCAGGATGCTTAAGGCGAATTCAAGAAGAAGGATTCACTGCTCAGGAAGGCGGTACTCCCTGAGTAGAACTTAAGCCAAAGAAGAAGATGATGGTTCAGTGAGTGTTGGACAAGAACTCACTGAACCCCAGTCTCCTCAACGACAATTGTGATTAATAAATAAAGGCGTGTACTGAAGAACCTAAAGCCTGAAAGAAAGGTGGGAAGATCTGGGAAGAGTTTAAGATACGATCAAATCTTATCTTGTCAGGAAGAAACCTTCCCTAAGACGGCTAAAAGTCATGGAGTGTCAGACCAACCACTCCTAAATACTTTTAGCCTATTCCTATTGGTTCTGGGAAATGACAATTACTGTTGTAATTGTCAGACACGCTTGCTTCAACAACTTGTATTATTTTAATCACTTTTACTCTTTATACTTGTGTATAAATAGGTTCAGATAGGAGAGAAGTAAAGTGTGTTTTATACATTGAAAGCTTAGACTTTTACAAAGCAACTTCTCTCCTACAAAGAGTAACGTATCCCTGAGATAGCTCGGTGGGTCGAATTGTTACCACTCAAAGCAAAGCTTGAGTTTAGATAGGAGACACCACCATACCTTGTATGTTCAATCCCAAGTGTTTGTTCCGCAAAACACTTGGGTAATAGATTCTTTGATTCATTTCTAATAAGAATTTAAACGTTGAAAAATACTTATGTGTTTTTACTTTTACGTTTCATTAATCTGTTAGAATTAATCATAACATTGTATTAGTCATAAACACGAATAGATTAACTTTCTAGTTAACTCTAAGCGTGTGAAGGGAAAAACAAGTGGTATCAGAGCCTATGGTTTATAAAATCTTTCAAAACTAACCAAGAGTGCTCAAGGTTTTTAAAACCAAGATCCTACTATGGCTGATATTAATGTACCCCAGCTGGTCGATAAAAAGGGTGGCAGCTATTCTGCTGTTGCACCCAGACTAGAAGCTGGAAAGTTTAGCAAATGGAAAAAACGTATGATTTGCTATTTAACTGGTATGGAACCTTACTACATCACCTGTATCAGGGATGGCCCATTTGTCCCTAAGACTGCTGCAGGGCTAAACAAGCCTGAGGCACAATGGACCATTGATGAGAGGAGGGTGGTCAATCAAGACCAGCGCCTTAAAAGCATCCTTATATCTTGTCTTCCTGACGATATAATGGAATCAGTCATCAACTGTTTAACAGCCAAGCTAACTTGGGATGACTTGGTTAATAGCTTTGAGGGCCCCTCAGATACCAAGGAAAACAGGGTCATGGACCTGAAACTTGAGTATAATACTTTCAGGGCAAAAGACTCTGAAAGTATCTCTCAGACTTATACCAGATACAAGACTTTGATAAACGAACTATCAAATGATGGTGTAGTATTATCTAAGCATGAGACAAATGTTGGCTTTGTCAACAGTCTCCCTGAGAAGTGGCTAAACTTCTCACAAGGCCTGAGGAATGCTAATCACATTCAGACCCTTGAGCTCCCTGAAATCTATGGGAAATTTGTCTATGAGGACAACTTGATCTCAAGGAGATATCCTGACTCAAAAGCTCTTGAGTCCAAAAAGGCCTTAACCTTCACACCCATATCAACTGCTTTTTATACTAATGGTGTTGTGCAGGACTTTCAAGAGGATTCTGGAGATGAAATTGATGAAAGGACTAGTGATGAGTACCTAAAAGATCTAAACTTGGAATTCCAAGAGAGGGCACTCCTTACTAGTTCAAAACGTTTCATCAAAAGAAACCAGTCCAACTTTTCAAAAGGAAAAGCAAATGAAACCACTGAATGCTTTAATTGTGGTAAAAAGGGTCATTTTGCTAGGGACTGTTATTCTAAAACCACCTCAGAACCCTCTTACAAATTTTTAGGAAATAGTTCCTCAGGAACTAGCAAGTTTCAACCTAGAATGTTTCAGTCGACCCAAAAATTTCAAAACAAGGGTCAAAAAGACTTTGAAGCAAAATATAGGAAAGCCAAGGCTAAACTTGCAATTCTTGAAACTAATCCCTCTATGTCTCAGGCTGCTCAAACTTCCAAGCCTGTTCAGGCAAAGAACAAGGTTTTAGTTGCTGAAGCCTATGATTGGGATGAAGAAGAGGTATCCTCAGATGAGGAAATTAGAGTGAGTGCACTGATGGCACTCTCTGAAGGTGATCAGGTGGCTGTTGGGAAAAGCCATGCAAGGAATGGAGAGTGGGTAAACATCACCATGAAGAAGGTAAACACTTTACTTTCTATGGATGATGATTCTGATTGGCAGTCTTACATGAATTATATTTGTGTAGATCTTAAATTTGTTGAGGAACAAAGGCTTAACATGTGTTTAAAATATAACAACAAGGTGTCAGAATTGAATAAATGTAGAGATGAATTGCTTGTACTAAAGCAAGCCAAATTAGAAACAATAACTCTATAAATTCAGAACACTGAAATTTTGAAACAAAACCAAGCCCTACAAACTGAACTTAACAAAGAAAAAGCTGTCATCCAAGGATGGACCAAAAAGAACCCCAAGGTCTTTGACACTGTGGGATTAAGCTCTTAGAAAACCATTGGAATTGACCCTCTTATGGTTGATCCCAATGTGAGTCACAATGAATTAACCTTTGTTCCAGCTAGCATATCTTTTGAGCAAGAAATGCTTCCCAAGTCTAATGACTAGATTGTCAGGGACAACCCAGTCAGTAAGTTACCAAACTTTGAGACTGTAAAGATCTTGCTTCCTGAAAGTCAGGCTTTGAAAAATATGCTTGGACTTACTGAACAACTCAGTAAGCTTGAACTCACTGAACAACTCTGTAATACTGAGTCTGTGAATGAGTTTTTTTCAACAAGGGGGGAATGACACCGTTAGCATCGAGAACTGGTACCATGGATTTGAAAACAGGAGTGGGCCTGATGAGACTAAACTGGGTCGTTTTGGGCTGCTGACAACCCGTTAGTTTCTTGGCCATAACTTCCTGCTTGGAAGTTGGATCACAAAGTCAGCAACTTTTAGTTTTCTTTTGTTTTAAATAAGTTTGGGAGTTTTGTTTGAATAATAAAAGCAGGGGTAGATGGAAGGGGGTGAGTCTAATAATATTGAATGTTATTGAGCCTTTAAATTGTGGAACAATATTGATGTATGGCAGATTATGAAATATAATAAACTCCTCTCTTTGAGTGTCTTCCATTTGTGAGTTGAATTGTATTCCTCTAAGTGTGTGTGTTAAGTGTTGTGTTTGCTAATTCCTTGTGCTCATCTCTGTTGATCGGTGTCACATGTAGTGGAAAACATATGTCATGGGTTCAAATCTTGGGTCCTTTCCCGGGACAATGAAAGACCAGCGGTTCAATCCGGTTCTCAAACAAGCAAAAACCCGGTCACATCCGGCCAGTCTCCGAGCCGGTTCTCGGTTCAATCGGTTGAATCAACCGGATCAACTCAGGTTTTAAAACATTGGGTGCGACGACACACTTGCAGATCCCTTAAGCCCAGCTGATCTATCATTTCGTGTAATGGTGCATATAAAAAACGTATACATATACCTACATATATATCTAGAAGAAAGATAAAATCAAATTTTCAATGCGAATGAATTAATGTTATATTCATAACTAACATGTCATTGTATGTTTTGCTAAAAAAAAAATGTCGTTGTATGTTTAGTCATTGACTTGACTAGTCTAGCTTATTGTCAAAATTTTATTGTATTCATTGACTACCCAGTAACAACTGATCAACTCTACAAATATGTGTTTGTCTTAATAGCTTCCGAATGTAAAACAAGTCTTCAAGTTTATTGTACAATCATCTTATTAGATTATAAAATGTCGTGTGTTGTTTTCTTAATTTGTAGAAACTAGGGGTGAGAAAAAAAAAACCGAAACCGAAAAAAACCGAACCGAAATAACCGCCAAAAAACCGAACGGTTTCGGTTTTAGTTTAAAACATTATACAAATAATATATTTTTTACATCGCCAATTTATACCAACAAGCTTGATTTTTTTAGAAACTTTGTTATTTTTCTTTACTTTTTTGTCAATCTAAATCTAATATTATTTATCTCAAATTTTTTCAAAATGAATATGAATTTAGAAATTTGATTCATTTAGTTATTTATTTATATTATTAGTTATATATTATTATATAATAAAACTGGTTCAGTTCGGTTTTTACGGTTCGATTTCAGTTATTTGCATAATGTTTTAAACTAAAAAACTAACGATGATGATCGGTTTATACGTCTCACACAAAAATTATATGTGAAAAACGGGAAACTTGACAATATAGTTCACAAAATTGTTCATTCCAAAACTCTTTAGAAACTTAACTTTATTCTCACTATGTCCAATATACCTTCAAAATTGATTTTTGGCTTCATCTGTTTTAGTTTGAATGTATGAAATCAAATGAATCTCTTAGAAAAAAATAAATAAATAAATAGTAGTCAAATTTTACACCTTTTTAAAGCTTTGGTAATTTTATAATGGACTAAGGATAGGACTAGACAATTTTTAAGCTGAAACCGGCCTACATTTTTATGATTCTACTTAAAAATGAAATCAATTCTTATATAGGTTAGAAAATTCAAGGGGTGCTTAGCTTAGCGAATTCTAAAAGTCTATCGACTTATTGACAAGTTATGAGTTTATCAAGAGGCGATCAACAGTCTTCCAAAATGTTATAACAAGTTGCGTTAGATTGTTACGCCAAATGATCCCCGTCACACGTAGTTACACGGGGATCATCTTCGCTTTGCTTTTGTTGTAGAGTTTAAGCTCAAGAAACCATCAGATTTGGTTGTTAGTCCCACCTTATGGTCTCTCTGAAACTACATATAATCTCTTTTCTCCATGCAATCGGCCCAGAAAAACCTCTTATTGAACGACATTAAGCAATCGTCATGTACTTGGATTTCTAAGAGAAACAATCGAATTAATTGAAATAGATTGGTTTAATAACCCTTGTAACAATGTATCCTATCCGTAATTTGTTCTCTCTAGCGTCTCGCTAGCTTTTAAAATAATCGCGCGTTGCCGTTAAAAAAAGTCCGTAACTTAATTAAGTTGATAAACTATTATAAGATGTTAAAAAAAGTTTTATCAAAATGAATGCCAGTCTCATATAAAACACATAAATGTAGTACTAAAAATAAACTAAGCCAAATACAACCTTGTGTTTGACCGTTAAGATTTCAAGGTTGTCATAATTTTCGGCTGATCATACTGGGTGGCGCCAAAACATCTTTCTCCGGTGATCGTTACCTCGCCGGAAAACCTAACCACCATTACCGGAAATACGATTCTATTCAATTTTGACAATTGCATGCATGCATATGATTTACGGTCAGATTCATTTATTCTTTTCCTTCTAATTTTTCATTAATTTTGTATCATGTTGATCTCTCCTTAAATATTGCTGTTATGATCATCACATTTACGATTTTACATAGGTAAAATATAAGGTTTTAAATGTTAACGTTAATTGTTGTAAATGCAGGTTGTTTTTTGTTGTTAAAAGGATAAGAAAATTTTGTTGATATAACGAAATAAGTTATCAATGTGGTCGGGTTTAAATTGTGTGGATGGATGAACATGAATCAGATCGAGTATCCGAGAACTCTAAACATGGTAATGATGGGACGAGTCGTCATGGTAAGTCGAAATCATCGTGGGGATTATCTGGTGCAGTCCATGCAGTGCATGGTGTGGGATTCGTGGCGAAAAAAGTGGTTAACAATAGAGTAACCGACTCCTTATGGCATGGGCATTCAAGAAAGAGTGCACATGAGAAAGATAATCATTCTCATGAGACCGACGCTTATCATCATGCTTCTAAGACACCATTGGATGCAATACATGAACACATTGCAAAGTTGCCTTTATCAAGTAAAGATATGCATGAGAGAAATGACCATTATGAGACCGACGCTTATCATCATGCTTCTAATCCATCATTGAATGTAGCAGATGAACAAACTGCAAAGCCGCATGAGTTAAGTAGAGATACACATGAGAGGGAAACAAGTCCTACTAATAGAAGAACTGTTATTAATCAGTCAGCGAATTGGAAACCTCAAGACGAATCACATGTCAACACAACAAGTTCTAATGTTATTGATCGGTCAGAGGATAAGAAACCTAAAGATGACTTGCATGCTAAGCGACATAATGAGACTCGATGGCCTGGTACATCAGGTTCTAATGTTTGGCCTATTACAAGAAGTTCTAATGTTGTTGATCATTCAGGAAGTTCAAAACCTTTACCTAGTTCACATGTTAGACCAATTGGTCAACACAAATGGCCTAGCGCAACAAGTTCTACTGTTGTTGACCAAAAACCTGCAGATGGGTCGAATGCTAGAGTAGTTAATCAGCATCGGTGGCCTAGTACAGGCGGTTCTAATGTTTTAAGTAAAAGTATTAATCATCCTGATGAAGCTAATAAAGCACCTAGCATTAACAGAACCTCATTACACAATTTTGCTTGTAAGCCTTTACCAGAATCATCAAGAGATAATATAAAATCATCATCTGTTGTTGAAAACAAGTCTACCGAATCCCAACCTTCTTCACCAATCAAGTCATATAGTTTAGCCTCGAGAGGTGTTAGTCCATCGCATACAAGAGCCTTAACACCTCCTCCTTCTATAGAGGCTAACCATTCCCTCGCTGTCAAAGAGGACAAGCCTTCACCTGCTCCTCGAGGGGTCAGTCTTACCCCCGAAACTAAAAGGATTGATCCTCCCACTACTTCCAGGGAGGTGGGTCCGTCCCTTGCCCTTAGAGAGGTCGAGTCTTCCCTCATCACAAGAGGGGTCAGTCACTCGCCTACAACTAGAGGAGTCAGCTCTCCCCCTGCAGCCAGAGTGGTTGATCCTACACCTACCGTCAGAGGGTCTAGTCCAGTGCCTCCTACAAGAGAGGTTAGTCCTACTCCTACTTATGCCAATTTGAATTCTACAGAAAGTTTTCCTTTTCCCAACAAAGATGTCAACCATACACCCGGGAGAGAGGTAAGTCCTAGCCCTTCCGATAGAACGGTTAGCCCTACCCATACTAGAGGGGTTAGCGCTACTCTCGGTAGAGCGTTTGGTTCTCGTGCCAGAGATGTGAGTCCCCCGCCAGCAAAGTCACACTAGTACAAAAATGGGATTTAGTCACACATGCTGTTTTTCGAACAGCCACACAGTCGCCTTTTTATGTGACTAAATGTACCAGAATAAAATAAACAGCCACACTTGATCCGACTTGTGTGACCATTTCGGAATTACATCCGAGGCTATAGCCACACATTTGAATATTTTCGTGACTATACGTATCTGGTAAATTTTTTTTTGATTTTTTAGTCACTTATAATTTGGGACGTGTGACGGATACAAATAAGGTTGAAACATTAGTCACACTATATATATACATATGTGACAAATATATGTCACGCAATTGAAAAGTGTGACCAAAATCCATATATGGTCACACGAAGTAATTGTGTATGTGGCTAAATCATATGCTCAAGTTTGTCACACATTATTTAAGCGTGACTGCTAGTTTTTGTTGAAAATTTAGCCACATATGAATTTGAAATGTGTGACAACTGAAAAGTAAGTTTGAAGCATAGTCACGATATGCATTTAAAAGTGACAAATATATGTCACACACTTGAGATGTGTGACCAAATGTCATATATGGTCACACTAAACCATAGGCATACATGATTAAGTGTGACCAAAATTCGATACAAATAGTCACGTAAGTTAATATGTGTGTCTAAAGTTAAGTGTGTGTTTGCCTGCCAATTCCTAATGTGTATGGTCACATTTAATTGTAGCACAATCATGTGACTATAGGCTATACAATAGTAACACCATACCACAAATGTGCATCTAAATTATGTTTATGGCCACATTATAAGGGTATTATATGTGACCAATACATTGAAAATAGTCACACTGTGAAATATTCATGTGACTAATATGTATAGCAAAATGTGAACTCAGTTATCATTAACCTTGATATTAGTCACATTGAGTGTTTGTGTGACTAAATTCAAGATGTTACATATGGTCACATGAAGTATTTATTTAGGTGTCTAAATCATAGAGTCATATTTTGAGTTCAGACTGTTAGTCATGACTCTTCATTTAATTTGCCCCATTACAATGCTGGGATTTTATAGTCTATCTAGTTTAATGCAGTAGTATGTAAGTATGTTACTTGCCCCTAGCTGGAACCAGATTACTTGACTTTCTAAAGTCAATTTTCAACTTTATAATGAAGTAACATGTTACTAAAGTGCCTGCAAGTGCATATACATGATAAATGGAAACTGCAAATACAATAAAGCTTGACTGCAAGTGGACATATACATGATAAATGTCAGACTATACATTCTAGCAGTAATAACTATACATTCTAGCAGTAATAACTATACATACTAGCAGTAATAACTATACATGTTTAAGTCAAACTATACATTGTGGCAGTAATAACTATACATTCTATTTCTTGTCCTTGGGTGCTAGATACTCTTCCATCTTCCTGAGCAGTTCATATGCCATGTCATCATAATTAAGCTGAAGCTTGAGTGTTTTCTTCACACGCAACATCTGATGTAGAATGTCTTTGTGAAACTTTAAAGGGTAATCCTTTTCTACAAGCATGTAGATCACCAACTCATTCACAGTTAAAGCATGTACTCCACATCGTTGAAAAATTTTCCATTCTTTAACAGTATTGTGCGTTAGTCTTCTCCAACATTCATCTTCATGATTTGGTTCAAACATTACCTTTAAATAATTCCAGACTTCTCTATCATAATTAGCTTGTTCTGGTGTCTTATTACCAAATCTTTGTTTGAGTAATTTCCATAGAGCTATCATATCTTGTCTATCAAAATCATGAACCATGTGAAGAAAGCTTACATACCTTCTAGAAGAACCATCATGCCTCTTAATATCGTAATAAACTGTTTCCCCAAAAGATCCAGACTTATAATCAACAATGGGATGTTTGACAGTTAAAGGTTGTGCATCCATGGCTTCTCCTACAGAGGCAACTGCAAGTTCAGTGTGAGCTTGCATTTGTTCTTCAGCAACAGCTTGCTCAGTTTGTTCTTGTTTTCTCTTTTTACTGCTTTCTATTTCCAACTGTTCACCTGCTCTCTTTGAACTGTCATTCAAGAAGAGATCATTGTTTCTCTTGGCAATTGCATATAATTCTTCAATTCTTTTATCATCCAAGAATTTCAAATCCTTTAGTTTCCATCTGTCCACATTCTTCAAATACCTGCACATGAGTAGATGTTTATGATATGATGTACATATTGGGTATTGTTGATATTAATATAAATACCTTTGCAAAAAAAAAAAAAAAAAAAAAAAAAAAAAAAAAAAAAAAAAAAAAAAAAACTACCTGCACATGAGATCTCTTCTTTGTTTTTGAGTGGGTGGCTTGTTCTTCTTAGCTGCATATCTTTGTTCTGCATACAACTTCTTTTTTTCATCAAAAAATTCTTTCAGCATCCTGGCTTTTTCATCTACTGAGTACTTATCTTGCTCTTGTTTATGTAGTTTCTTAGCAAGCTCAGAATCAGCTGCAACCTGAGCCCTTTGCTCATCCCATGAAGCTATTAACTCTGCATCTTTTTCTTCTTGTATTCTCCTTTGTTCCAAAATTGTCTGATGTTCTGCATCATACTTTTCTGAGAATTTCATAGCAAGTTCAGCATCAACTTTTAATTGCTCTTCTTTTGATAATGGTTTCTCCACAGGCTCTTCAGTAAGAATCCCTTTACCTTTGCCTTGTACCTGTGGAGTTGATTGTTTAGCTTTTGGAGAGGATGATGGCTCTTGTATCACAACACCTTTGGTTACTGGTTTTGCTGTCTTCAGCTCAGCAAGTACACTAACAGCATTTGCAAAAACCTCTGGTGTAGCAGTACTAGCTTTTGTAGTACCAACTGTAATTGGCTCAGTAGCACTATCAGCATTTGTAACCTTGCCCAGACGATGATCAATCACCACTTGATTCCCTTGGTTATCCTCCCCTGAAACTTTGCCTTCATTCCCTCCCTGTTTGGGAGCATCCTTAGAAGCTTCAGAAGATTTAACCTTTTGTTTGGGAATTCTTGATCCTTTGACTCCTTCTAAATACCTAACCCTTCTCTTCAAAGCCTTTATCTCCCCACCTTGAGCTTTGATGACTCCATCTTGGGAAGAAGCTATTGCTCGCAGATCACCAATTTGTGCAGACAGCTTGGCACAGGTATCCTTCAATTCATTCAAAAGTTGCATACTATCCTCACCACTTCGGCTTGTGTTACCTAGCCCGAGAGGTGGATCACTGGAAAAGTTAAGTTCAGTCTCACCCCTAGGATGAACATCCGAACCCCCCATTGTTTCCATGTGACTGGGACCTTCACCTGAATCAGTTCCAGAGGAACTTTCTTCATTAGAAGTTGTCTTGGTTCGGGTCTTAATGATGTTACCACTGTCCTGTGCTGCTGCTAAGCTAGACACAGTAGTGGCAGCCCTTGCCAACATGTCACTCTCCCCCCCAGTGACATCCTCATCTGCAACAGTTGGTATAGAACCACTAGCCTGAGGTAGCTCAGTGTTCTTGGTGTTAGTCCTACGTTTATAGGTCTTTTGTTGTTGTTCTGTGGGTGTGTGATGGGTACCAGCTGGGATTGCTGAACCTTCACCCATTTGGGTTTGGGCTAGTGCCAACATTGTTGGAAACAAAGGTGTCACTCTCCCTGAAAAATCTTTTCCAACCCTACTCATATTAGCAAAAACCTTTTTGGTAAGGCAGGGAGTGGGATAAACATTTTTGTGACTTTTCTTTTTTTTAAATTGGTTGTCCAAAAAGAGTTGCAAAAACCTTGGATATAGAAAATATTTAGCCAAAGAACCATCCAAGTTCTTAACCATATTATCAAAAATTAATTTTGAGAAATTAAATCTTTGAGTATTTTCAGCCAAACAAATTATAGCAGAAGCTAAATTACTGCTAAATTCATTCCATGCAGTGGTCTTTGGACTTAGACACACTAAGACAGTATGAATTAAGAATTTCCACTGAGGAGAAAAATTACCTTTTTGGAACTTTAAAGCATCTGTATATCTCTCATAGCCCATCAGTGCAAGTTTTTCAAAGATTGTAGTATTTGGAAGATTCTCAACTCCGTTAGCATCATCTAGGAGAAGATCTCTTCGAATAGACGCCTCTGTAATGATAATCATCTGCCCATCTACAAGGGCATGGATTTGTGCTTCCCCATTAATAGTTTTGACCTTAGCAGACGACCAAAACTGGATAATGTTGGAAGTATATATAGTAGGTTTTACTGTTAATGCAAACTTAATATAGCTTGCATTAAGGAAATCAATGATCTCAGTAAAATCTACAGACTTATTGGATTTTTCTAAAAAGGCAACATTATTATGAGGTTCGGTAAAAGTTAGGTTCGACATTATGATTTGATTTGGGGGTTTTGCAATTTGACAATTAAAATTCGATTAGGGAGTGGAAGAGAGAGAGTAATGTGTGCGTGAATGTGATTGTGTGCAGCAATTGGGGGTTTATACACTTTAAGTAAAAAGTGATACAAACTACCCTGCACTCCCAACCACTGCTAAAAGGATACCCAGCAGTACAACGTTTCGATAGCAGTACAATTGTTTACCTAGCAGTACAATAATAATAGCTGTATTCAAATATCATAAACTTGTACATAATAACTGCATTCATATATTAAACCAAGTCAAAATAAGTTTACATTTACATAGGCAAAATATACATAGGCAAAATATATAAAGAAAAGATACATTAAGACACATATTTACTAGCTTCAATACTTCTGTAAACATCAACTATTTTCTCTCTTTCTTCTTCTATTTTTTTGTTCCTCTCCTCAATTTTCTTCTGATGCTCCTCAATGACCTCTAAATCTTTCTTGTTCCTTTCTTCATACATATTTATACGCTTGTTGTGAATTTCTAACAATGCGTTTTCAACACCATACGGGCCTTTACTACATTTCTCCCAAATATTTTGGGATATGCCCATTTTTTTATAATTTTCAGGCATTGGTGGAGGAGAATCATCCCTTGAGCGTTTGTTTTTGTTGGAAGAAGGAGTTGAAGAGGAGTCGGCCATTGAAATTTGAAATTTATTTTCTAATGAAAATATCAAAGGAGTTGTATATGGTACGGTTGATTAATTATGAACGGTTTTCCATGTCGAGTTGTACAAATAGGCTAGAGAGGTATACGAACGGTTCCCAATACTTTAGGCGGGAAGAGGGACCATCGAGAGGCGCCAAAAGTAAACAGATGGATAATATTGATCGGATTTGGTTTGTGTTTGGTTTGGATTTGACTAGTGTAGTTGATCTAGAAGTGTGTTTGGTGTTGGATTGACTAATTGACTTTTTCATTAGGGTAATTGATATTTTCTATATTATATTAATGATGTTTAATGTAATTTGTGTGCTAACTTTAATGACTAATTGACTTTTTCATTAGGGTAATTGATATTTTCTAGTACATGTTTAATGTAAATACATGCTTTAATATCTATCGCAGTCTGAATGTGTTTGAGAAGTATGGGTATATTTAGGCCACTTCCAACAATAACTCAGCCTTAACAAATTAAAATTAAAATTCAAATTCAAACGTAAGATAAAGTACAACATATTAACGCTGCGTTAACGCAGGTTAGCCCCAACAATTAAAATTCAAAGTCACGTTAATAAAACGTGTGCATTTGTACCCTATAAATACCAATGCTTCTGAAGCACAAGTCACACAGAAACACATTCCAAACTTCTCAAATACTCAAGATCCAAGCATCTCAAATTCAAGATGTCTTCCAGAAAAGATTTCGGGCAACAATTTCCAAGCCCACCTCGCCAAAAGGATTTTGGCCAACAATTTCCAAGCCCACCTCGCCAAAAGGATTTTGGCCAACAGTTTCCAAGCCCACCTAGCGAAAATGAAAAATTCCATACTCCACCCGAGCATATCTTTCCGGTTTTCCAACCGGAAAATTTTCCGGTGAATAATCAACCTGAAAATGAACCAGTTCATAACCAAGACCCAAATCCGTTTGGGTTAACTGAGGAACAACTTAGGCAAGAGGAAGCAGATATGCAAGTCCTCCTGGAAATGGAAGCACTTGAAAGAGAAGAGGAAGCTGATCGTTTGGAGCGGCAAGCCAGGGAGGATGAAGAACGTAGGCAAAGGTGGGAGTCTGGTTTTTTCACACCTTCCGAATCCTCTGAAGATGGTTACCCAGATTCAGATGATAGTTTTTATTAATCGTCCGTTGTTTATGTTAATCGTATGTTGTTTATGTTAATCAATCATTGTTTATGTTAACGTAGTTTTTATTTGACATTTAATGTATTTTTATTTCATGTTTAATGTATTTCTATTTCATGTTTAATGTATTTGTATTTGATACTTTATTTTCAATTTATAAATTGAATTGAATTTGAATTGAATTGATAAATTTTAAATATATCCCGCCTTTTTGTTTAATTTGAATTTGAAATTTTAAAATTTAAATATCCCGCTCGTTATTAATATGTTGTACTGTTACTTTACGTTTGAATTTGAATAATACTCGTACGGTTACTTTTACTTTCAATCTGATTTTTAAAATAGCCTCCAACGGCTAGTTTAACGGCTTTCCACTATCAAAGCCACTTTCACAACACTTCGTTTTCTCACACAACTTCTTATAAAACTCTCTCGCAAGTATCACTAATTTTAACACAAACACTACTGTGGCTAACAAATTAACTAGCAGAGGTGCAAAAGGCTATCCTCACCCGATTACACAATGAACAAGAAAAAGAACTCAAATTGATTAACAATTTGCTAGGTGAGATAACTCGTATTATGCTACAGATGCATAATCGTGCTGATCCAGAGGTCGAAAGGTTGCGTGAGTTGCCTCAAGACCATCCAGCTATCAGGGTTGGTCTAGAAATTAAACTCTTTTAAGAAATGATGAAACAGGGTCGAAAGGTTGCGTGAGTTATTGTTGGGTGTGTTGCTCATGTACAAACATATAATCTCGGCTCATTCGTTAAACATCTCGTATACAACCATATCATCTCGGCTCATTCAATTCGTTAAACATCTCGTGTATAACCATATCATCTCGGCTCATTCGTTAAACATCTCGTATACAACCATATCATCTCGGCTCATTCGTTAAACATCTCGTGTACAACCATATATATCATCTCGGCTCATTCGTTAAACATCTCGTGTATAATCATATCATCTCGGCTCATTCGTTAAACATCTCGTATACAACCATATTATCTCGGCTCATTCGTTAAACATCTCGTATATATACAACCATATCATCTCGGCTCATTCGTTAAACATCTCGTATACAACCATATCATCTCGGCTCATTCGTTAAACATCTTGTGTATAACTAAAGCTCAGTTAATTAAGGGTGAGTGTGTTAAAGCTGACGTGGCATTGTGTTAAAGTTTAAAGCTGAGTTATTGTTGGGAGTGGTTAGAGTATTTTCTTTTGTTTTTTCGGTGGATTTTAGCGTGACTTAATCTTAATACCGCCAATTTTGTCCATATAATATTCAACTACGTACGGATAACTAATACCCACGGGGAAACCCGAAAAACCGATGGATAATATTAATCGGGTATCCGGTGGGATATGGGGCGGGTACGGGTATATTATAAACGGGTTCGGTTATGGGTAT
This sequence comes from Artemisia tridentata subsp. tridentata, assembly GCA_021014915.2. Lineage (NCBI taxonomy): Eukaryota > Viridiplantae > Streptophyta > Magnoliopsida > Asterales > Asteraceae > Artemisia > Artemisia tridentata. Next base: position 450,073,751 of record CP139508.1, read on the forward strand.
ACTAAAACCCGCCCCGAACCCGAACCGTTGCCATCCCTATTTACCGGCTATAGCCGGATTTCACCGCCACCTCATCACCATTAGTTTTTTTTTTTTTTAAACAAATCTTGCCACGTCAGCTATAGTTAAACCAAACCACAAATTCAATATTCAACCAGCAATTAATCCCTTTACCCGGTCATTTGTAAACACACACAAAAATCAATAAACCCTAATCAACACACACATTCTTATGGCAAACACAAGCACGCAAACAATGAAACCAAATAACAAAAAGGTAATTAGTAATTTGTGTTTTGTAAATGTAATTGGTAAGGGTACAATATGTAGTAATTACGTTTGTACTGTTGATGTGATGGTTGCACAGTATGATACATTATTTGCGATTATTAAGATAGTAAATAAAAAACAAAAATCAAGTTTATGCTTTAATTAACAGGTTCAAAGGGAAAATTTTCAAATAATTCAATTGTTAATTTCAAATTACAACTTGGAGGCAAATTTTTGGATCGAAATTTTTTGAATCACAAACGATTCATATTCTTGGTGTATAGCCTCTTTTCTCTCCTAAAAAAAAGACTGCAAATAAAAAACAAAAATCAAATCTTCTCTCACCATTACTCTCCAAGCTAAGCCATAATCATTTTCTTTTACCCTTTGTTGCTCAAGAGTCATGGAAACTGAACCCATTGTTGATAACCATACTTTGCTTCCTCTTGATCATATTGTACATGATGATAACGCCTTAGAATATGAATCCGAAAAGTCTTCTGATGAAGAAGATATAGATGAGCCTTTAACCAACCAAACACCTGAGATAGTAGCTAAGAGGGGCTCAACCAGGCTAGTAAAGTTTCGCGCGAAGCATGACAAACCTGGTGCAACAAAGCTCAAGGTAACCTTCGATGCACTCGGTAGGGTAACAGGGGAAAACAGAGCAGTGTTTGTGAGTTTTTTAGGAGATGTGGCTCGTGAGCAGATAGGTGTGAAGATTCTACACTGGAAGAAGGTGAATAAAGAAGCAAGAGATAAACTATGGGATGAAATCTTGGTACATATATACTATTTTGTAACCCAATACTACATAAGTTTATGTATGCAGTTACATTATGTGCAACTAATTAACAACATTGTGTTAATCTTTTCAGAAATTTTTTGTTGTTGACGTCCAATACAGAAAATTGATAATGATTAGTCTTGGTAAAATGCTAAGGAATTACAGAAGGAAGCTCAAAGTCAACTACATTTTGCCCAACCTAAATACACCTTCCAAACTGAATGAAGTCCCGGACTTGTATAATACAATAATGAAATCAGAAGACTGGGTCGAGTATGTTAAATACACGACCACCGAAGCATACAAGGTTTTAATTAGTCATCTTTAATTAAGTGTATATGTCATTTTGTTATTTTCAGTTTGCAGCATTACCGCATCTAAACGCCTTATGATTTTGTGTTTTTAGGAGAAATCTGAGAAAGGTAAAATGGCGCGTTCCCAAAATATTTATCAGCATAAAATGGGACGAGGTGGATATGCTTATGTCAAAGAGAAAATGGTAAGATTACACAATGTTTGTTTTACCAATTAAGAGACGATCAGTATGAGAAATGAATCCGTTTACATTGCCCAATTTGCACATTTGCATTAATACCCTCATATTTTCGATTATCTTGGTTTAACTGTACATGTGTAAGCATCCACATATTTTCGTTTATCTTGGTTTAACTTTACATGGGTATGCATTTGATGTTTATTAGATCGAAAATAAAGAGATTGAAGCGGATGAAGAACCCCCCCGTGATGTAATGTGGGTGAAAGGAAGGGTAAACAAAGACGGCGAATACCCAAATGATGATATTAAATCAAAGGGAGATGAACTTGTAAGTTTGACTGCTAATTCTATTATTATGCTTATATAGCAGCAACATTTAACTGTGTACTAGCAGTAGTAGCTTGTGTACTAGCAGTAGTAACAGCATCAAGAAGACTTTTAATCCCAACATTTCCTATATTTTTTGTGCAGAAAGAAGCTGATGACAAGATCAAGGAAGGAACATCGGGTTTTGATGATGGCACTGATGCCATGACATTTGTATTTGGTAAGGAAAAGGGCGGTTATGCCAGGGGAGTGGGAGGTGCAGTAACATACAAAGAGTATTTTGGCCTTCCTCGAAGAAAACAAGAAGCCAATGAAAAAATTGCCTTACTTCAAACTCAACTGGATAATGAGAGACGCGAGCGTGAAGAAAAAGATAAATTGATCAAAAAATTGTCCGCCGAGATGACCGAAAAAGATGTGCAGGTCAATAAATTATCCGGTGAGGTGGAAAACACAAATGTAATGCTTTCTCAAATTCTGCAACAGTTGAATGATAAAGGGATGAATATAACTCTGCCAACTCAACCATCGCCAATAGCCTCAGTTGTAAGCCATTTTTTATGTTGTTAACAATTTCATTTTCTAATGCTAACACCACTGATGCTAATGATACTAGGCATTGAACATAAACTGATGAGTGACTGTATTTCTTAATTTATATTGCAGGTGACTCCAATGGCCATTGACAATATTGCAGGTGACTCCAATGGCACTCAGACAAGTGGTGTTGTAAGTCCTAAAGATGCGGGAATTGAGGAGAAATCCAATGGCCTTGAAACTTCTAAAAAGGTAACGGAAACAATGGTAAGTATAGTAATAAAAGATCGCCCTTTGATTTTTGAATTTTACATACATGATCGACTAATGTACCGTGTTTTATATATACGTATAGGAACCTGCTGCTAAAACTGTCAGGCCTAAGCCTAACCTTAAGTCACGACGAAACGGGTCTCCAGATTCCCAATCGCTACAAAATGTGTCGTCTCCAACACAACCACTGCCAACAGTATGTATTTCAACATGTTTCTTGTTACTCTTTTGTTTAAATAATGTAACGTGTTTTATATATACATATAGGAACTTGCTAAAACTGTCGGACCCAATAAGCCAAAGCAAAAGAAGCGACGAAACGGGTCTCCAGATTCCCAATCGCAACAAGATGTGTCTCTAACACAAGCACTGCCAACAGTATGTATTTCAACATGTTTCTTGTTATTCTTTTGTTTAAATAATTTCTGATATATACATGCAATTTTTTTTTTTTTTTTTTGTAGACACTTAAGTGCAAATTCTGGCACACAAAGAAATCAAATATCGTTGCTTTTGGTACCGTATACCAGTCTCATGGAAAGCGAATGCTGCATAACCTACCACTCCCAAATGATTGCTACAGAGTGTCAATTGATTCATCGTTAGTTGATGCAGCATGCATACCGGACGTAGCAAATAATGGGTTCAAAACAGTTAAGGAAGTCGAAGGTAGTTTCGTTGCATGGCCAAAGGATCAAGTTATTTTTGAAGAGGTGGTACGTACATGTGTTTTTTCAACCTACATATATAATTATTCATATGTAATTCAATGTTTGATAGAAGCGTCTTTTGTTTACTACAGGTTACACCAACAAACCATGTGACTAAATGTGTACCACAGGCACCAACGAAGAAACAATATATATCTGCTAACGACTTAAGGCAAACTGCTAAGGGGGTGAAGGTTCAAAAGTCTTTAGATATTTGATTAATTAAGTACGACATTACAATTGTATATTTTGTCCAGTTATATACATTAGAGTTTAATTCAATTTGAAATTTCTTGTGTTTTTTAATATTGTTTTATATATAATATATATACACATTCCAGCAGCACTAGCATAGTACTAGCAGCAGTAACTCTGCTTCAGCAGGACTACCTTGGACTACCTTAGTACTGCTAGCAGTAGCAACTCTGCTCCAACATTATTGGTCACTCTTTGTTTAATTCGATGTGTGACTAAATAGTACCAAAGGCCACACAAAATAAAAATTCATGTGACCATTGGAAGAACAATGGTCACGCAAAATACACATTTCTTCACTTTAAACAGCATATGGTCACACTTATTAACAACTTTGGCCACTTTATGCTTAATTGTATGTGACTAAATACCCAAAACAAACATGCTTTGTGTGACTAAATATTACAAAAGGCCACACAAACTAAGAATTCATGTGACCATTGGATGATCAATAGTCACACAAAATACACATTTCTTCACTTAAAACAACATATGGTCACACTTATTAACACTTTTGGCCACTTTATGCTTAATTGTATGTGACTAAATACCCAAAACAAACATGCTTTGTGTGACTAAATATTACAAAAGGCCACACAAACTAAGAATTCATGTGACCATTGGATGATCAATAGTCACACAAAATACACATTTCTTCACTTAAAACAGCATATGGTCACACTTATTAACACTTTTGGCCACTTTATGCTTAATTGTATGTGACTAAATACCCAAAACAAACATGCTTTGTGTGACTAAATATTACAAAAGGCCACACAAACTAAGAATTCATGTGACCATTGGATGATCAATAGTCACACAAAATACACATTTCTTCACTTAAAACAGCATATGGTCACACTTATTAACACTTTTGGCCACTTTATGCTTAATTGTATGTGACTAAATACCCAAAACAAACATGCTTTGTGTGACTAAATATTACAAAAGGCCACACAAACTAAGAATTCATGTGACCATTGGATGATCAATAGTCACACAAAATACACATTTCTTCACTTAAAACAGCATATGGTCACACTTATTAACACTTTTGGCCACTTTATGCTTAATTGTATGTGACTAAATACCCAAAGCAAACATGCTTTGTGTGACTAAATATTACAAAAGGCCACACAAACTAAGAATTCATGTGACCATTGGATGATCAATAGTACACATTTCTTCACTTTAAACAGCATATGGTCACACTTATTAACACTTTTGGCCACTGTTTTTTAAATTGTATGTGACTAACTCGAAAAAAACAACACACGATGTGTGACTAAATCATCACAAACGTCACATTTATTATATTTTCGTGTGGCCATAGGATGGGAAATAGTCACACATACTGATGAATCCAACAAAACTTGTGCCTAATTAGTCACACATATTCGGGTTATGGTCACTCTTTTTCGATGAAAACGGCCACAAAATAAACAATGTGACCATATGATACCTACGGTGGCGCGACTTTTTGTCACACACACCCAAAAAAACGTGTGTGACTATATGCATATAGTCACGCATTTCCAGTGTGACGATAGGCAGAATCTGTACCAGTGTCATCTGCTCGAAGACACTTCTTCAATTCACATATACTTTCTATTTTCACCAAAATCACACACAGTAAAAAGGACGAGCATGTGACAAATCAGAGAGACGCTGCTCAACATATAGAGCTTCTTTACAATATACAAGTGCAATGGCAATTTGCTAATGCGGGTGCAGAAGCTGCGTTGGGTCTGCAAAAAGCAACTGCAGAGGTTTGGATCCTTATCACTATGAAATATCTTTTACTTCCAAAATTATTCGTGTAATTGATTGCATTATGATGCATAGAACATTTTGATAATCCTTGAGGGTAATATAATTATTTGTAGTGCAGAAATCATTATCTGACATGTGGAAAACTATTTTACAACTCCGGGATTCTATATCTTCCACGAAAATTGATATCAACTTGTTGATACTGCAACTAAAGCTCTATGCTGTTTTATACCGACAAGTAATACATTTTACTACAGTGTTATAATTTTAAATTTCAAAATTTTCTTCGATTTGATAAGGTTTACACATAGATCATACTTGTTAATATATATCATAGTGGTATCTTATAACTCAGATGGCCTATATCGATGAATGGGCTGCAATTCAAAGGGAGTACGAATCTGCTTTATTTGTAACAACTAACGATCTACAGGCAAGAAGTCTTTCGGTTCCTATTATTGGAGGGGTAAAGGTATGTCATTTCCAAAGAAAGGTTATCATATCACTTATTAAGTCGAGTATAATTCAATTTATATTTCTTAGGCAGATATTAACGCTTTGAAGTTGATGATGTTCTCAACCATTCAAGTACTTCAGGCAACCATATCATCTATACAGTCTACACTATCGAAGGTACCATCTGGTCCAGAAATAGCATTGACTCTGGATCTATTTCCTAGATATATAATGAGACGTGAAAAGAGGGGCGGTTTGGGAACGGGCCATTTTAGTATGTACTGAAACGGACCCGGTCAGTATTTTTGTCCATTTTCTATAAATAAGGAATGTGCTATTTAATCATGATGTTAAAAACCTTTTGATCAGAATAATAATATAAATATTTGAATAAGACAGTTTGACCCATTTTACTACACTTTAATATGACCCTTTTGAGATAAAACACAACCCATTTCGGCCCATTTTAAAGTTTATCTTTATGCATGTGTCGAGTTATAAGTCTCATCAGCTGTTTAAAAAAAGTGGAATATGGGAAAACTATATTTCATGTTTTAGAACGTAATTATGGAGCATGTTTGGGAAATTCCAACTCAAAATGATCAATTTGCTTATTCCATCTTTGTTTGTTTCAGTTAGACAAAACACATTTCTTAGCTTCTGAACTTGCAAATGTAGCATTACATGAAAGAGCTCTTCTCGATGAATGTGAAAGCTTTTTGTCTTCTTCAGCTCCTTTACAGGTAAGTGAATTCATTACGGTGACTGTATTTACTGTTTGGCACATCCGATGAGCATTCCATCAAATGCTGCCATCTTATATTATCGTGGATGCATAAACTAGGTTCTATATTATCATCACAAGTTACGGTTTATATTGTCACAAATAAAAGAGTCAGGGTGTCATTAAATACTTCCTAATGGAGGTATGTGAAACCCCTAAAATAAAATTTTAGCCTAAAAGGAAATGGGTCAAACCGCTTGAAAGTCAACAAAGTGTTTTTTGCAGCACATATAACTCACTATAAATCATTTAAAAAAGAGTAAATTACATAAATGGTCCCTGTGGTTTGTCGAAAATTTCACCTATCGTCCCTCAAACTTAAAAGTTGCATATATCGTCCCTATCACCTCCAAAGAATAACACTCGTGGTCGTTTTAGGGACGATAGGTGAAATTTTTTTAAGTTCCAAGGAATAACACTCGTGGTCCTTTTAAGAACCACAAGTGTTATTCTTTGGAGGCGATAGGGACGATATATGCAACTTTTAAGTTTGAGGGACGATAGTTGAAATTTTTGACAAACCACAGGGACCATTTATGTAATTTACTCTTTAAAAAACTTCAATTGTTGTTGAACTATTATAACTTTTACAATTATATTTGAGACACTAAACATTTATAATAAAGTTAGGAAACATGCAAAAAAGTGTTTTTTGTCTACATGACCCGTGCAAAAATAACTGTTTTGACCCATTAATCAGTACTAACCTTTTTGCACCTTTTTGAATTATTTTGTTCAACGTCTGATGCATAAAATGTTAATTACTAGAACATCCAGTTACTTGGCTACATGATCCAAAAAAAATTTAGATACCTTACTTTTTGTAAGTGTTTCCTTTTGTGTTCATCTTATACTCACTTACTAGTTCTGTCATCCTAATGCACGTCTTCTGTAACTAATAACATCATTGTCTTAGAATTGCTAATGTCAGATTTAATATCTTGTTTCTCTGCAGATAGAGGAATGCAGCCTTAGAAGCTATATCATACAGTCAAACCGAACTAGCATGAGTGAATAACATGTTACTTTCATTGGTCAATGATTCGTCCTTGTCTTTCGGTATGTTTGGTAAACAAAATTACCCTTTCACCTTAACAAATTCTATTTAGCGTTGGGTCTTTTTACGCATGTCTTTATATGCCATTTTACAATTTTCAACTACATCTAGAACCACTCGTTCCCAACACTTCTATACAGCCACAACAGCTACAGGTCGTTCGATTAAGTCATGATGGTCACCTTCAATCTTAAGGTGGCTTAAGAAGTTTGAAGTTCATACTATGATTGATTGGCGGGATTTATGCTGTCATCCTTATTTGAATAGGCATACGAAAGCAAGTGAAGGTGATGAAAACTTGGATGCATATGTCCATTTGTAAAATTTGAAATATAGCTGTTAAGGTAACAGTTGAGGGTTACGTTGGATTAGTTTCATAGTAAGTTGTAGCTTGCTCAGAAGATAATGTTCACAGTGTATACGGTTATATTTGATCAACTAACACTAGATTTTGTTTCTTCTTGATTTTATAATAATTGCGTAGTTTTTATCCTTTTCATTTGTACTTAACAGGATCATTTCTTTTACTACCTCTGTCCAAAAATAAGTGTCCAGTTTGACTTTTGAGAGTCAAACTAGTTCAACTTTGACCTATTACAGCATGTATTAGTTAGATGCTAAAAAGTTGGTGCAAACATTCAAAACTACTTAGAGCGGTATACTCTAAACCCACGCAACCTCACTAGGACTCTATTACAGCATCGAGACACAACCTAGACAAATAAATATCCAAACAGCATAACATACATGCCTAGCGATCCAAAACCCACTAATTCGTCTATCTTTCCTACAAAAAATTTCACTTTGGTTGTCATCCCATGTTTTGATATGGGTCATAGTACCACCAAGTCTATACTTAAGATCTTTTATATAATAAAGAAAAAAAAGTTTTTGACATAAACTTTTTTTGAACTTCCCTTATTATATAATAATTGAATTAATTTTTTTTCTAAACAAATCGAAAAAAAACAAATCCAAGAGGTTACTTCCGAACCTTAAAGAACAAAATCCAAACTTAAAAAACAACTAACAGCAATTAAACTCCATTACTTTCTAATGCTAAAGAACAACTAAAATCTTTTAATTTGAACTATCTCAATAAAAAATAATAAATAAAACCTTTTTGGTTTTTTTATAAAAAGAATATACTTTTCAATTGTAACAAAAAATTAAAAAAACACACACACACACACACACACACACACACATATATATATATATATATATATATATATATATATATATATATATATATATATATATATATATATATATATATATATATATAGTGTAACTTTATTTTCAGAACCCTGTTAAGTGCGGGAACTGCGAGAACTTCTTTTTAGCCATTGGATTAGTTGATCAAGGGTTGAGATGATGTGTGCCATTTGTGTCAATAAAGAAAAGATTAGGAAAACACTTGTAAATGATTAAAGGGTATTTAAGTCATATCAAATTAATGATTTTAAATTTTAATAACTGCTCATTTTTTATGGGATATTAATGACCAAGAAAAAAATTTGTACCCACATAAACACGTCTCATCACATCCTTTGATTTCAGCCGCCAACCTCTTCTCTCTCACACATTATTGCCGTCTTCTTCTTCTCACATAAACCCTAACCGCCCCTACCACAAATCCACAACCCCATCCTTGCAATGAATAAATTTACAGGTATCGCATTCTTCTCGATCCACTAATATTGGTTTAAGACGACGAAGGTTTTTTGTATACTAATCATGGATTCGTCTTGATCTCGTAAAGTGTTGCGTGTTGTTGTTTTTTGTTTCTTTAAAGATCAATGATGGGTTGTGATTAAACTCTTAAGATCTTTAAAGATCTATGCTTGAGTTTAACGAATCTGAGATCGTATGAGTTTATCATTTTTTTTTATTTCGAGTCTTGTTATTGTAAGGAAATGGGTTTAGGACTTACATGTATTGATTGTTGTAGTTGAGTGGTGTTTGTTGACTGTGAAGTTAGAAGATGGGACATAGATGTAGGATGTAGTTCGTTGATGGTTTTCGTTAATTATTTTTTGTTAATAATAGCTTTGTGAATCCACGCATGATATTGACCCCAAAAACCAAAGGGATTAAGCTGCAAAATAGCAACGAACTTTTCCAAATGTACCGATTTGGTACGTGTACTTTTTTTAAGTTGTAGAATAGCAATGTACTTTCATAAGTGTTTCAATTTGGTACGTGTACTTTTTTTAAGTTGTAGAATAGCAATGTACTTTCCATAAGTGTTCCAATTTGGTACGTGCGATTCCCATAAGTGTTCCAATTTGGTACGTGCGATGACGTACCAAATTGGAACACTTATGGAAAGTACATTGCTATTATACAACTTAAAAAAGTACACGTACCAAAACGGGACACTTTGAAAAGTACATTGCTATTATACAACTTAAAAAAAGCACACGTACCAAATTGGTACATTTGAAAAAGTTTGTTGCTATTCTACGACTTAATCCCAAAACCAAACCATATGCGGATTGCTATAAACTGGATGATATGTGGATTGCTATATGTTTTGTTTCATAGATTTGTATTTTCTTATATCATAAAAGTGTGACTAGTACTCGTAGAGGTGCGTCTAGATTGCTATACCATTTGTTTCAAAAATGTTTTATATGAAAATGCATGTTTATCTATTAGCTTTATTAAGATGTATGGAAAAAACATAAATGTTTTATATGAACATGCTTCTTTAGCCATTATGTTTATCAAGGTGTATGGTAAAAAAACATACATGTTTTCTATGAACATGCATGTTTATCTATTAGCTTTATTAAGGTGTATGGTAAAAACATACATGTTTTCTATGAACATGCATCTTTAGCCATTATGTTTATGAAGGTGTATGGTAAAAAAACATACATGTTTTCTATGAACATGCATGTTTATTTTTTAGCTTTATTAATGTGTATGGTAAAAACATACATGTTTTCTATGAACATGCATGTGTTATCCTAGTTGTGATTAAATTTCGTTTTCTATTTGTTTGTGGTTTAATTGTTTTTGTGTATTATTCTTTCAGATTATTGAAGATGATGATCATTGAAGACCTAGAAGTTGATGAACATATTTATACATGAAGATAATTTGTAATTTAAAAAAAGATGCGATTATTTCATGTGTGTTTTGTTGTATTTGTAATTAAATGAAATGTAACATATAAATTTATGAATCTTGTTTTTTATTTTATAAATGTTTATTTGATTCGTGTATCAAACTTTCAAAAATAATAATGGTTAGGCAAAAATATCAAGAGGTTGATAAAAAAAGTGTAAACAATTACATACTAGAAACATATTTAAAAAACATACATGCACCTCATCTTTTATAAGAAAAAACATATATGCACCTGTAATATCTGGAACCATGCTAGCCTAAAAAAAAAATTCCAAAAATTTTGGAATATTTAAAAATCCGGATTTATAAAAAAAAATTCAAATAGAATATAAAAATTGTATTTTACTATAATACCCTTTTGAATTAATAATAATTTTTAATATTTAAAAAAAAAATTCATTGGTTTAGAAGAGTTCTCGCAGTTCCCGCACTTAAGAGGGTTCTGAAAATAAAGCCCCTATATATATATATCAGTTTATATTCATGTTCTTTATTATCTAAGAAATTCTATAAATGTCATAATATCTTAAACTATGAATCGACCTAAATCATCAATACACAAACACAACATGCGGTAGCTAAACTTTGTACACAAAATGAACATATATATATGCAAAAACTATATATAAACCCTTACCACGTACGTCAAACATCATTATAAACCAAAATTAAGAACTATAATTAAACAAAAAAATAAAATAATAAGCTATTTGTTTTTTGATAGATTAAAAAACATTATTGAAAATTTTAGAAAAATCTTGTGCGTGCACAACATTATAACTAGTATTCTATTAAAAAATACTAACATCTAGACACGGCAGCCCGAATGCTTAAATCCGGTAAAAAGTTGGGGTTGGACTTAAAATTCGGCCCATTAATTATCATACACTTATTACCATAGTTGTTAAGATCCCGATCTTATCTTAGGATCTTACGATTTTATGATATTACAAAGCTAAAACGATCCCGATACTACATAGGATCTTTGCAAGCTTAAGATCTTATAGGATCTCGAACTTGACCATAGGATGTTAAGATCTAATCCGATCCGATCTTACTTTTCTCGAATTACAAACTAAAAAACTACAAAATTATGGATTATGTTTTGTGGAATTTAAAAAACGACATGTTAATTTTTTTTAAAATTTCATAATCATAATTTAGGACAACATTTTTATGAAACATTCATATAATTGTGTGTGTATAATATAATAATTTGTAAATACAAAGACTATTAAAAAAATGATGTTTTAGTAGGATCTTAAGATCCTAATCCGATCTTACGATCTCGATTTTACAAAGACAAAAACGATCCTGAGTAGGATCCCGATTTTAAAAACCTTGCTTATTACCTAAAAATTTTGTTATAGTACCTTCAAACACACTCTTGTTTTCTAGTCATTTCATTATCATAAGCTAATACAAACACTCAAGTTTCTCAACTTACTTTCTATAAACTAATACAATCACTCAACATACCCGTTAAACATTCTTCTTTTTTCAGAAAAAGAATCGAATAAAGAAAGTGAAACTTACTTTCTATAAACTAAATACAATCACTCAACATACCCGTTAAACATACAAATCACTCAACATAAGCACCCAAAATATAAGTTTAGGCAAAACACTCTCTTGACCAAAGTTCGTTATCATATAAACACTTAAGTGTCTCAGTTTAGTAGTTTACTTTATGCTCAATTCTCAAAAAAAAAAAAAAAAATTAAGTAAAAGTTTTCAGCCCAATTTTAAAAAGAAACATTTTACTTTTAAAATCATCCTTCCTTTTCAATCTATTTTCTTTTTTTCTCTATTTTTGTGATACTCGAGAAAATAACTTTTTTTTTTTTTTTTTTTTATTTAGTTCATTTTCTTTATTTTCCTTCGTTAAGTAATACTCCCTCCGTCCCAGTAAAAATGTCCTACTTTGAATATTCAAAGTCTTTGTTTTTCAACTTTAACCGTAAATATTTTTGTTTGTGTTATATAATACTTGATGAAAGTTATATGAATTAATTTAGGGTGCGTTTGGTATGCATTCCTGGGAATGAAACAATGACTTTGATAGTCATTCAAGTGTTTGGTTAACATTTATAACTTTCACATATTGGATTCAAAGTTGAATATGCTCCGTACTCCATAACCCCCACCTTAGCCACCTATGGCTCGATTCATTCCCTTATTCTCCTTTTCATTTTTTTTACCAACACAAATTTTCATATTTCCAGCCCTTAGTTCTTCATCTACCAAACTCAGCAACTCATAACCCATAACACAATCAATTTTGTCCTATCCTAAACCTATCTACCATCTCAGCTGCTCCAATCGTTCTTGTAAAAACCATACAGCCTTCTCCTTAATACTCATAACCCAAAAGGAATCCGATTCATTTTGGTTTTGATCGATAGTTCTCGATCTGAGTTTGTCGCTGCCACAGATGTCTCCGATCGTCGGAGTTTTATTGGGTTTTAGATAGAAGATTCGGTGATGAATCTTGATTGGAGATGATAGTTTTGATGTTGTTTTGAATAGGTTTTTTTTGTGTGTGTCTGCTTTTGAGTGATTTTTGTTGTTCACGATCTATATTATTGTTATAGATTGGGTTTGTTTTATATGGTGGTGGGGTTGTTTTGTTTTGAATGAAGATGAGTTATCAGTTGTGGTATTCTTGAATGAAGATGAGTTATCAGTTGTGTGTGGTGGTGGGGTTGTTTTGTTTTTGTGTGGGAGAGATGAATAATGAGAATATGATTCCCTTTCTATAATCAAACCAAACAATATTATTCAATATGATACCAACAATTATACCCATTGTCATTCCACATTATACCGATACTCATACTAATTGTGATTCCCGGTAGCATACCAAACGCACCCTTAGTTTTATATGTGTTTTTATTGGGTATACTTTTCATCAAGTATTATATAACACAAACAAAAATATTTACGATCAAAGTTGAAAAACAAAGACTTTGAATATTCAAAGTAGGACACTTTTACTGGGACGGAGGGAGTACTAAAAAACATAACGTTAATAACTTAATACAAATTTTCGATAACTTATTATAGCTTAAGCTCAAAACATAAGCTCGGGGCAAACACTCTTTAACAAGGCTATAAAACCACTCATAATCCACAAATCAAATCCCCCGCCAAAAAAATTACAAATGTTTTCCCGCACCATCCCCTTCCCCAAACGCAACCGCAACTTCTTCCTAAACATCCTCACATCCCCCGCCGCGCAAACCCGCGCCAATCTTGAACAAACGCACGCCCAAATCATCCTCAACGGCCTCGAATCCGACTTATCAACCATCACAAAACTAATCCAAAAAGCCTCAGACACCAATGCCATCACTTACGCCACCAAAATCTGCTCACATTTCCCTAACCCTGACTTGTTTCTATACAATGTCGTTATTCGCGCCTTTTCGCGCAACAATGACCATTTAAATGCGATTTATTTGTATCACAAGTTGCGCGAAACTGGGTTAAGACTAGATGGTTTTACTTATGCTTTTGTTATATCTGCATTGTCTAAACTAATTTCTTGTAGTAGATGTGAGAAAATCGGGCCCGTGATTCACGGGCACGCAATAATTGGTGGGTGTGGGTTGGATTTGTTTGTTGGGTCTAGTTTGGTGGATATGTATTTGAATTTGGGCCGAATTGGGTATGCACGTAAGGTGTTTGATGAAATGTGTGTGAAGGATGTGGTGTTGTGTAATGGGATGATATCGGGTTTGGTTAAGAATGGGTTTTGTGAAGAGGGGGTTTTGGTTTTTAAGGAGATGGTAAGAGGGGTTGGGTTTGATTCGACTAGTTTTGCAAGTGTTTTGACGGGGGTGGCTGAGATGGAGGAGGGGGAGTGAGGGTGGGGATTGGGAGGGGGATTGAGGGTTTGGCGGTGAAAGCTGGGTTGCATTGGCATGTTCATGTGCTTACGGGGTTTATTTCGTTGTATGCTAAGTGTGGTGATATGGTGATGGCGAGGTGTTTGTTTGAGGAGATTGAGAAGCCGGATGTGATTGCGTATAATGCGATGATTTCGGGGTTTAGTTGTAACAAACAGATGGAAAATGCGGTTAATTTTTTTAATGAGTTGTTGGGATCATCATATCATCGAGTTAATTCAAGTACTATAGTTGGTTTGATTCCCGTGTTTCAGCCCTTTGGTCATTTGATACTTACGAGTACTATCCATAGTTTTAGTTTGAAAACGAGTTTGGTTTCTAAAACTTCAGTTGCAACTGCATTAATAACAGTTTACAGTCGGCTTAATGAGATTGATTCAGCTAGAAAACTATTTGATGAATCCCCTGAAAAGAGTATACCAGCATGGAACGCTATGATATCTGGTTATGCTCAAAATGGAGTAACCGATAAGGCAATTACACTCTTTCAAGAAATGCAGACGTTTAAAATACCTCCAAATCCTACAACCATCACTAGTATTTTATCAGCATGTGCTCAACTCGGTGCATTAAGTTTAGGAAAATGGGTCCATGATTTAGCAAAGAATGGTAATTTTGAGTCGAATGTTTATGTTTCAACTGCCTTAATTGATATGTATGCGAAATGTGGAAGCATAAAAGAAGCCCGACAAGTTTTTGATTCAATGACAGAAAAGAATCCAGTCACATGGAATGCTATGATTTCAGGATATGGACTTCACGGGCATGCTCAGGAGGCGCTGAATATTTTCAACAGAATGGTGGATTTAAAAGTACCCTTAAGTGGAGTTAGTTTCGTTTCTATATTATACGCTTGTAGCCATGCGGGTTTAGTAAAAGAAGGAGAGAGTATTTTCTACCAAATGGTTCAAGATCATGCATTTGAACCGTTACCTGAGCATTATGCCTGCATGGTTGACCTATATGGTCGAGCTGGAGAATTACAAAAGGCGTTGGATTTTATCAACAAAATGTCCGTTGAACCTGGACCTGCTATGTGGGGTGCTCTGCTTAGTGCTTGCAAGACTCACAAGAATACTGATTTAGCTCGATTAGCATCAGATAAGTTATTTGAACTGGATCCTGAAAATGTAGGGTATCATGTATTACTATCCAATATTTACACTGCTGAACAAAATTATCATGAAGCTGCTTCGGTTAGGCAGGTGGTTAGGAATCGAAACCTTGCAAAGACTCCTGGATCTACCTTAATAGAAATTGATAGAATCCCGCATGTATTCACATCAGGACAACAATCTCACGAACAAACAGAAGCAATTTATAAAATGTTGGATAAGTTAATGGGTAAGATGACAGAAGCTGGATTTCAAACGGATACAGTGACAGCATTGCACGATGTTGAAGAGGAAGAAAAGGAACTAATGGTGAAGGTCCATAGTGAAAAATTAGCTATTGCGTTTGGACTTTTGAATACGGAAAATGGAAGTGAGATTAGGATTATAAAAAACCTTCGAGTTTGTTTAGACTGTCATAACTTTACTAAATTTGTGTCTAAGATTACTGAAAGAGTTATCGTTGTTAGGGATGCTAATAGGTTTCATCATTTTAAAGATGGTCAATGTTCTTGTGGAGACTATTGGTGAAACCCCTTCGATTCCGCTCTGCAAAGTTTGTTAGTTCATATATGCGGTGCGTCTATAGTAGTAATACTGTCTTCATGGACACAGGGTATTGTAACATCATTCATTTTCTCGGTTCATGGAGTGCTCCCTTTATACGGTGTTTACTCTTTTTGTTTACTGCAAAAGGTGCGAAAGAAAGTTCACTACAGCTCACAGTGTTTAAAGGTACGTTACTTCAAACATTTTTAGTGAACTACGTGCTACTTAACTGTTGCTGTTTTCATGTACCGGAAGGAATATGTATATTGCAGAGTCTCATAGCGTATATGAAACTTGCATGTGTCATTATAAGCTTGTTAAAGTATGCCTGCAAAGGTAATCTAATAAATCTTTCACGGATGGTCTCATTGTCTTCCAAGTTTTTTTTCTGATCTTACTCTGTCTCAGTAACACTAAGTTTTTGGATTGACATATGCTCGAAGTTCTATTAGAGTCGGCTGTTAGTTCATTGGAACTCAATGCATTGTGATGGAATGGAATATACAGATGGTATTATACCATATATCAGAAACTGTTTTGTTCAAATATTTGTTTATTGAATTTCTTTGCAATTCTTAGGCATTCCATATAATATATGAACACAACCTCGTGTGTGAGGCTAAGCTTGATATTTGGATTAGTTGGATAGTCGAAATAAGCATAAATCCTTAGTTGATATAGAATTCGTATCCCGGAAACTGAGTGTGATCGACTGATGGGTATTGACATGAAGTCTTGTAGGTTAATCTAGCAGATTATTTAACTAAAACTGTACCATAAAAAATTAGCAAATGGTTTTTCTGATATACTTTTCCACTATTTCTTTTACCAGCATGTTACTTCTGTTCACGTGAAATGTAACCATTCTTTTGACATGATGTAAAATGCTACAAGGATTTACACTGTTCTCGTTTGAAATTACAAGTTGGTAAAAACACCAGAGCGTAACTCTTGGAGTTGCCTTTTATTTTTTATTTATAACATTTTCGAGGCACCAAACTCAAACTTTAGCGCGTAAGTGAACTCCTGTCATGTTGGACCAGTTAGTACCAGACCCCCACTGCCCCACATGATCCTTCCTTGCATGATGCCCCATCTGTGAACAGGGTCCATGCGTCATCTGTGTGACTTGTGGATTGACTGGGTCGTTAATGTATATGGAATTTTCACTATAAATCACATTCAATGTATTTAACCTCTTAAGATAAGCTAAACCCATCTTGTGCATGTGTTTGGGCTTTAAAGATTTTGTGGCTTAGTGTTTGTTTGGTAGGTGGGAGAGTGGGGTTAAACCCAATAATGTATTGAATCTGTAGGAGGATATAGATTACCTAACTTACCTACACTCCACCTTAAGAATATTCATTACCCATAAAAATCTGTACACAAAATGGTTTTAACTTTACATCGTTTGTTCATTGATGTATGTTTTATGAACTGTTAGATACAATTTGATCAGTATTGTTCGTCGTCTAAAACCCTTTTTAAGTAAATCGGTCTTCAATTATGGTTTCGCAGACGGTCTAATTTCAGTTGTTATCATGCTCACCGAGTCGCAAGGCACCAAAGTTGGCTAACAAACAGATGACAAAAGTTCCAATTCTCTGAATATAGATTTCAAAGTCTTTCTAGAAAAGAAAAAGAAAAAAGTAAAGTGAGTTAAGGGGATGTTTGAGTTAGACTAGCCGTAATGGAAAAAATTGAACGCGTCTAGTGCTGAGGTGGAGGCGTTTTGGACGCGTGCTTGTTGTTACGACGACCCCCTGTGGACCCATCTTGGAGGCACAAAATGAAGGATTCGGTCGATTTTAAGACCGAGTCTTCGAAGAGTTGTGTGGGCCCAAAAGTGAGTTTTGTGAGTGATTTAATTTGTATAAGTGGGATATATTTGAGTGTTGATCGTGATCGCCTTATTATATTAAGTTGGCCATGAAAAAGGTTATAGAAAGACAAAGCTGATTTGACGTTGATGTGACAGTAATGACCACGGTCATGTGTGCTCACCATTACACTTAGTCTTAGCTTCTTACGTGAATTTACGAGCTTATGTAAATATTGAAAAACTCGTAAGCCCACTTTTTTACGGTGTATAAGCTTATGAAGTTAATTATATAAGGTCTCAACTTGACACGTTGTGTTGTCTGCTTAATAATGCACTTTTGCTATAGAGTACTGTACAACCTAAATATGCAAAATATCAAACCAACATCATTGAATTATTTTGGCAAATTCTAACAAATTTCCTTGAAAGATATAAATGAAGTGGTATGAATTTAAGGTGTTGCTACCACCAACCTCAACTACCATAGGTCGCATATTTATGTGAACTGTACTTTTTTGCCACAGTAATTAAATAGAAAATGCAACACAAGCTATCAAGCCTGTTATTTATCTAGCATATGGTTTCTACAACTTTTTATAAAGTTTCTGGAAATGATATCTAAAAAAATGAAAATTTTGCTGTTTATCATCAATTGTCGCATATTTGATTATCTACAAGACAATGAGTGATATCGATCACTCATAAAACCCTAATAAGTACATTAAATAATGAGTGATGCCTTTTGTCGTTTTGAATTATATTGTTTGGTATTGTGTGAAAAGTGGTTCGTATGTCACTAACATCTTGTCCAAATTCAAAACTTATAAAACCATCCGCCTCCAAATTAGACGTTTGAGTTACGTTTTCACTTTGATTCGTGTTTTTATTAGGGGAGGTGATTTGCAAACTCACATGTATTTTTTTTTTTTCTTTTTTTTTTTGAACGGCGGTTATTTTATTGAAACTATCAAGAAGCTAGAAAATAAAACATAAAAAGAAATTACATGCCGGAAGTAAGAATAGATGGGTTTTGAAGCCAACCAACCCAACTCAAGTTTTTGGATCTATATCTACTATTGACCAACACAAACGACTGCGTTACAAATTTATCAAAAAATAAATTGTTCTTCGGTCTCACCTTTCCAAACACACATGCGTTTCTATGACACCACACATGCCACCATAGCGGCAAGAACATTGCTTCCAAAAACTGTTTTTGCACCTTATTTAACCGAAGAGCCAATAACCAATAACCATTGTTGATAGCACATTTTCTCTGGAATATGAATATCCCACCACCTTTCAAACATGTTATATACCTGAGTAACAAATGAACACTCAAAGAAAAGATGGCTTGTTGATTCCGCACACTCCCCACATAGAGGACATGGAACCGATGGAATATCAATGCCACGAGCATCCAAGTTCACACGAGTTGGCAATTTATCAATCGAAAGTCTCCAACCCATGATTTGCACACTCACATGTATAAGCAATTAATGTATTTAATGCATAATTTAAATTATCTCAATCAATATCTAATGTGTGCAAATCAATTCTCTTTTATTAGTGGCGGATATCTCTTAAATTAATCCCCGAGTCGGTCTATAAACATACTTTCTTTTGAACTAGATGTGTGAACTAATTATCATTAGAGAAATGATGTATTCTTCTACTTTTTGTTTTTACTTGTCTCCATACTCACATGATCCTAAGAAATGACAGAATTAACAGTTTGATATAGAGAGATAATGAGTGGAAAAAACATATTATATATTTCTGTGTGTAAGAGGATAATCGGTTATCAACCTTTTTCAAAATATTGGAAATTTGAATGGTTTATAAATGTCAAAATATTCGAGTAACATACTTAACGTGGTGTTTGTGATTAACTTTATAGAAAATATTTATGCGTTTACAAAATGATTTGCAAAATACAAGCTCTAAATTGCTTTTTAAAAGGGTTGTGTTATAACAACGGGGTCTAGCAAAAACCCTCTCTAGGTAGGGTACCTTTTTTTGCAGTTTTTGTCGTTTTGCAATTTTTGTCTTTTTTTTTTTTTTTTTTCAAATTTTGTCTTTTGCTTTTTTTTTTTTTTTTTTTTTTTTTTTTTTTTTTTTTTTTTTTTTTTTTTTTGGTCCAAGTTTTGTCCAGTAAAGCTTTCACTTTTTTGTCCAAGTGCATTTTGCACACAAAACACTTTTTTTTGTCCAAGTGCTATAGTCTGAAAATAATTAAGTCACAAATATGTTAGGCTCGGATATGAAGGTTGCAAAGTGATAAATATCACTTTGCCATCCATTCGGTTTTTAGAAAACCATTCGTCATCGCCTTTTTTTTCCAGCTGCACACACACATAATCTTTGCTGTTGCTGTTTTTTTTTAAGAGTCAAAAATACCAACTCAAGATACCAACTCTGCTGTTTTTTTTTTTTTTTTTTTTTTTTTTTTTTTTTTTTTTTTTTTTTTTTTTTTGTCCAAAGGAAAAGGACAACCTATTGTATAGAAAGTTTTTTTGTCCAAAGTTTTTTTTGTCCAAGTTTTGTCTAAGCTTTTAGTCCAAGTGCAGATTGCACTTTTTTGTCCAAGTGCAGTTTGCACACAAATTTTTTGTCCAAGTGCAGATTGCACACAAGCAAAGCAGGCTCAGATTAACACAGTAATCGTCATCGCCTTATCGTCTGAAAATAATTAACTCACAAAAATATTAGGCTCGGATATGAAGGTTGCAAAGTGATAAAAATATCACTTTGCCATCCATTCGGTTTTTAGAAAACCATTCGTCATCGCCTTTTTAGAAAACCATTTGTCCAAGTGCAGATTGCACAAGTCTCACAAGCTCACATTCCACACAATACACATGTTACACAAGTCTCATAAGCTCAGATTCCACAAGAGAATAGTAAATATTCTCAAACCTGCAATTTCTCACAAGAGAATAGTAAATATTCTCAAACCTGCAAGTTCTCACAAGAGAATAGTAAAGATTCTCACAACAAAGTTCCACAAGGCCTGTGTTATAAGGACGGTCCCTATTTATTTATTCCAACCCACGATCAGTATCACAAACAAAGCAGATTGCAGATTGCACACAAAGCAGTATCACAAATCCAACAAAGCAAGTGAAACACAAGCCAAGTGAAACACAAGCCGCAAGTGACAGCCGCAAGTGAAACACAATCAGTTACACAAACACTACAACAAATATCTTAGGCTGCCTGTAATACCTGAAATTCTGATAACCTATAAAATTACCAAATTGCCCCTGAAATCATAAAACATAAATAAATCACTTATAAAATTCTGAAACGATTCCAAACTTCTGAAAGTGAACCATATATGAAACGAATAAATTTCTGGGACAACATAATATTATTTCTGAATGTCCAAAAATTAAAAATCACTTGTATATGTATTTTATGGTCCGAATTATATTTTAATTAGTTTATTAAGTTTTGTAAATTAAAAATAAATAAGATAAAGGCCAAATTAATTAAGGAAAATATTATGAAAATAAAGTACAATCCTTATATAAATATAACACTTAAGAAATCTGATTTTTAGCTCTCAAAAGTCGGCCAAATATTTATATATACAAAATCTATATTTTCCTAAACCCTAAAAATATACCGATTAAACTAAATCCCTAAATAAATTCGACACCCTCCTCCCCAAGCTTCCTGAAGTCGAACCAAAAATTTTATGAAGATCTTTGATTCATTTTGAAGTTAAGATAAATAGGAACACGAATTTAGAGCCTTCCAATTGTGCTTGGTAATTTTTTTCATTCGGTTAATCACAAAAGAGGTAATTATTTTTAATTCTTAATCCTTACGTCCTAGAATTTTTCCAGTATTTTTCTAGTGTTCTACATGTTAAATATGACCTAAGAAAAATGATAAACTCGAATCATGCACTGTAAATAAGTCGTATGAATTTAAAAGGCTTAAAACACACTTAAATTGCAAATCGTGTTATATGAATTTTCTGAGGTGCAACCATATTTTTTATATGTTATTTAACATTAATATGAGCTAGGAAAAATAGCCCCTTAATTTTTAGAATCCTGGATAAATTGATTGTAATTATTGAATAAATTGGATTTTATAAATAAATAGAGAAAATTATGAAAAACCCTATTTTGAATTAGGGTTAGGGTTTGATCATGCTAGGTCTGATGTAATTAATGTTTCTAATGATTGGGTAATAGTGGTATAATTATTTGATGAATTAGGGTTTTGTTTGGTATTTAAAAAGTTATACGATTTGGTTTTTAATTCACAAGGGTGTGTTTTGTAAACTTTGAAACTTCTGGGATATTTTTGTAATGTTATATACTACTTTAGGAATGTAGGAAAAATATTAATTTGGGGTCCTAGGTGAAATATTGCAAGATAATGAATTAATTACATTTATAAGGGTTGTTTTGTAATTAATTAAAATAGAGGGACTAAATGTGTAAATTCTGGAATCTTGATATTTTTCTGAGTAAATACTGATGTTAAAAGTGTAATGTGAATTTTGAGGATTTATGGGCTTAATATGTAATGGTTAATAAATTATAGTTTAATTTATAAGTTTTGTAAAGTTAAGGGACCATTTGTGTAAATTCTGAATTCTGAGGGACCTAATCTGTAATACACTTAATTCTGATGTTAACTTCTGTATTTTTGTAAAATATGATGCTTGGTTGGTAAATATGAATATTGTAGGGATTTAATTGTGAATATTGAAAATCTAGGGTTTGTTTTGTAAATATTGAAACTAGAGGGGTATAACTTGTAAATTGTGAAACTTGAAGGAATTAAGTGTCATTCTGTATAAAAGGAATATTTAAATCAGTAGGTAAAGTATTTTCATTGTGATACCTTTGAATTTAGAATAATTACAGTTTAAACCCTGAACTATGAAAATCTGTCATAATTAACCCTAAAGTTTTATAACTTGATAAAAGATACCTTAATACCATAATATTCTGTAATTAAGGACTTAACTAAATCTGTAATATCAATATCTGGTTAAATATGGAAATCTGTTAATTCTGGAAACCTGCTAAAAATAGAAAATTACTTAAAATGGAAAGGTAAACTAAAAGGAATAATCTGAATTAGAATCCGTAGTAATTCCGTCTTCTACTTCTTTAGGTGTGAAGAAGGAGAAGTCCTGATTTCTGTTCTGTGTCTGTTTTGCTTATTCTGCTTTGCTAATAAGGTACATATATTCTGCCCTTTTTCAGTAAGGGTTTTTCATCCCCTTTTCTTTCAGTTTTACATTTTCTTTATTAGGATCTCCGATACCACTGCTATGTTCCCTTCTGTTGTGAATCTTTGTTGTGATCTGTTTGTCTTGAACCTTTTGTTTGAACCTCTGCTATAATTCTTTTATTCTGAACCTTTTTCCTGAACTCTGATTGTAAACTGGTTTGTGAACCTTTGATGTGTTTCTTCTGTTCTGAACCTTTCTTGAACCTTTGTGTTTTGATCTCTTGTTCTGAACCCTGAATTTGTGAATCTTGATTGAATCTGATCTGTGAACCTTGTTCTGAACCTTAACCTGATATATCTGTTGTAAACTTTGATTTGATTTTTAGTATAAACCTTAACCTGTTAAATCCTTATCTGAACCTAATTGATTTTGAACCTTTATTAAACTACATATGAAACTGTTTAAGAAAAGCTATTTTAAAAAGAAGCGATACCACTTGAAATGGAAGTTACTAAAAGTTTTGGAAGACCATTTTTATGAAAACTATTTTGTAATATCATTTCAATGAAAACCATTATTAAAGGATTGATTTAAATGAACTTTTGACAGGAACTTCTGAAATGGATTATTGCTATAAACTTGTAATTCTTAACCTTTGATATACTCTTTTGGACTATTGGAAATAAACCTTTTAATCTGAACTTACGTTTTGATATTAAACTTAATCTGATAAACTTTGATTTGAACCTTATTATCTTATTCTGAATTGTTGACATGACCCTTCTACCATGAACCCTTAGATATGACTCTGTTTATTATATGACATCTGACCTTGACCGCAGTCTGATATCCGAGCCAATCACTAGGCATGAGGGTTTCATGTCCATGTCATTGATGCACCGATGGCATGACTCTAGGGCAGGAGAGTGATGACCTGTCCCGACCCTAATTTTATCTGTTATGTAGGAGAAGATTCGGGCCTACTGGGGCGTATGGATGCATCCTAGATCTGATCTGTTTCTGTTATCTGTTATTATGTTATCTGTTATATATATATATATATATATATATATATATATATATATATATATATATATATATATATATCTGGTGACTGATGGTGTGTGCGATACACGTCTTTCACATATCTGGGAGCTGATCACTCCGATTTGATACATGAGGTCACCCCTCATATTATCTGGTTACTTGAGAGGTATCCCCTCTAGATTACTTATGTGACTACACTGTTATGATATTATCTGTTATCTGGGCTCGTGATAGATTTCTGTTCCCTTTATTCTTAAACCTTATTTATTTATTCTTATTTCATTTCATTTATTCCATTTCTTATTCCTATTCCTTCATTTGACTTGTGTCTGTATGATCTGTACTTTCTGATTTCTGTTGCACAGCTCTGTATTTCCTGATTTTCCTTTGTACTGCTATCTGTTATCGTTTCTGTTATCTATATATCTGTTCACTGAGCTTTTGAAGCTCAGCCGCATTTCTTTTCCTGCGGCAGGTTTTTAGTAGGAAGCTGGGAATGAGTGAGAGTGTACCTCTGGACTTAGAAGGCTTGGTAGCTATTCTGGATTAGAATTGGATAGAAGATATTATGTTTTAGAATTGGTTTTGAAAGCTTTCATTGTAACCTTGAAGGTTCAGTATTTCATTTGTAATCCTTTGAGATTTTTGTATTACTGTAAGATGTATGCTTTGTTATGTTCTGATATGAATCCATTGTTGTGATATCTTTACCATTGTCGGATTGGGGTGTTACACTGCCGAAATGTCGAATTCACCATTTAACACACAAGATTCACCATTTAACAGACAAGAGGTAATAATCTTGCCTTTACGCTAATTCAATATTACATGTATACAAAACGAGATAACATTAGGCTCAGTTTATATATTGCTGATTCATAAGCAAGTTTTATCATACATGGCTGCAACATCAAAGGTTGCAAAATTAAGTTTTTATTTTGCCATCCATTTGGAAATGTCACGCCAAAATCAATTTTTTTTTAAATCATCATCGCCGTATCTCGGTTTTTTTTAAGGCCTATGTTATAAAGAGGGTTGTGTTATAACAACGGGGTCTAGCAAAAACCTATTG
Organism: Artemisia tridentata subsp. tridentata; assembly: GCA_021014915.2. Taxonomy (NCBI): domain Eukaryota; kingdom Viridiplantae; phylum Streptophyta; class Magnoliopsida; order Asterales; family Asteraceae; genus Artemisia; species Artemisia tridentata. The sequence continues at coordinate 450,099,336 of CP139508.1, forward strand.
TATAGAAAGGGTTGGAATAAAAAAAGTAGGGACCGTCTTTATAACACAGGCAGATAGACCCCGTTCTTATAACACATCCCGCCACAAAAGATCTAAAAAAATAGCCACAAAAGCACAACATAAGAAAAATAGCCACAAAGACAATCGTTAAATAGCCACAAAGACAATCGTTAAATAGCCACAAAAGCACAACATCTAAAAAATAGCCACAAAAGCACAACATCAGAAAAATAGCCACAAAGACAATCGTTAAATAGCCACAAAAGCACAACATCAGAAAAATAGCCACAAACGCACAACATCAGAAAAATAGCCACAAACGCACAACATCAGAAAAATAGCCACAAAACCACAAGTTAAACAGCCACAAAGATCTAAAAAAATAGCCACAAAAGCACAACATCAGAAAAATATGTTATCCAGCGAACCTGATGATGATGATGATGATACTTCGTTTCAAAATGACATGCGACAATTCAAGAATGTTTTTAGCAAAGCAACATCGTTTGTCAAGAAAAATATGTTAACGTGGATGAGAGCGATATACCAACCTGAATCTGTTGACACACGTGAACCTGTTATTCAGAAAAATACCCGTGGACGTCCGAGCGCAAAGGACAAAAAGGGCAAGGCTACAAAAGTCCCGGACTTGAATGAAGTCCCGGACTTGAATGAAGTACCAACCGTAGATCACCGAAGAAGCACAACTTCAAGATCTACAAAAGTCCCGAACTTCAACAAAGAACATGCAAGACATAGTTCTTACACGGGTCCTAGTGTTCAACAAAGAATAAGACACCGATTGTACGTTGGAGATGTAGATAGCGAATATTTTATGGAGCAGATTCCAGAGAGATGGCATCCGTACATAATAAGTATATATAATGTGGTAGGTGATGGAAATTGTGGGTTTCGGTGCGTTGCCCACGGTATTTGGGAAGACCAAAATAGGTGGCATGAAGTTAGAGAGATGTTATTGCAAGAGTTAAACCTACATAGGGAGGTTTACATAAGTATGTGGTTGTAAGCTGGCTTTAACGGAATTTGCTATTCAGTAAACTGGTTCGGAAATGGAGCCGCACCGTTAGATCGCTATATGATTATGTCAGACACGGGGTTGGTTATTGCATCACTGATTAACCGACCTGTTGTATTTATATCTTGGCGGGGTTGGAATACGTGTTTTCCGCTTGTTTTCGGTCCAAACTTCTCACAAAGAACTGACCCCCTTGTGATAGCCCGTGTGGGGCCAGACGAATGTGGTCACTACATTTGTCTGACGCTAGACGGAGATTCTCCACTTCCGCATCTCCACCCACAATGGAGGAGGCACAGAACCCAAGATGCATCCCAATGGGAAACATTATATTACGATCGAATAAATAAATAATTGTAGTATCTTAGAACTAACTATTGACGAGCTTGTAATTTTGTGAACACTCTATCTTTTGATATATATATATATATATATATATATATATATATATATATATATATATATATATATATATATATATATATATATATATATATATATAACAAGCTTAGTCTTCCTATCCGGTTATTCGTTTTCCTCTGTGGTTGACTTTATTCTTGTATTATTTAAATTAACAATACATTACTTATTTATGTTTATGTTGTAAATAACTGTTTGTATCATTTGAATTAATTCTTTGGCCAGGTGGAACAAAATAATCCTTACATGTGTCGCTGTAAGAACGGATTCATTATAGAGAGGATATCCCGTAAAGAAGCTAGTTATGGTCGACCGTATTACGCATGTCCTCTTTCAGTGGTAAGTAATCATACGTTTGCTTAGTTATGTAAATTATTTGTTTGTTAATAATACATTTCTTATTATTTTCTTAACATGTAACAGCCAGGAACAGATGACTATGGTTGTCGGTACTTTATGTGGAAGGATATGTTTCAAAAGAAGCACTTTAGTCGAGCCTCTTCTTCAACGCAGTGCTCAGACTGCGTTGCTAAAGCTAATAAGATTGACCAGCTTGAAGCAAGAAACAAGCTGTTGATGACAAAAATAAAGACGCTGGAGATGGAGTTAGAATTGGCAAGGAATCCTGAGGATCACGCTTGTCAATCGAGTGCAAGACTTCATGATCTTTTAAATGAAATGAATAATCTTCATATGTAGTAGAAGTTGTTATTTTTAAATAATGTGTTAATGTTGTTGTTTAATTGAATAATAACAGTTGTTGTTGTAGTTGTTTAATGTGGTAATGTTTAACGTGCTATTGTTGTTAATGTTTAACGTGTTATTGTTGTTGTTGTTGTTAATTAAATAAAAACACATTAGACTTTATTATTCAATTAAACATTATACAAAACATTACAAAACAAAAATATTATACAAAACATTACAAAAAAAAAAAAAAAAAAAAAAAAAAAAAAAAAAAAAAAAAAACAACCAAAACGACAAAAAATGAAAAGGACAAGCTATTGTATAGAAAGGGTTGGAATAAAAAACTAGGGACCGTCTTTATAACACAGGCCTTTTAAAATTCACTTTTTAGATGAAACAAGCATATTTGCCCGCGCGGGGCCTTTTTTTTTATTTTTTATATGTTGTATATGTTTTGTAGTTAGTTCTATTTTTTTTGAATAAGTACATTAAACTCTTTATATATTTAATGTGCACATTAAAGTGTTTATATATTTTGAATAAACACATTAAAGTTTTTGTTGTATACGTTTGTGGTTTGTTATGGTTTTAATTATTTGTTTAGACGTTACGACTATGTTTTTTTTTTTAAGGCATTTTTTTTTTCAACATATATTTTGGTTTTTCATGTTTGTTAAAATAAAAAAAGGTTTGGTGAATACAAAAGGAAATGAGGTATTGGAAAGGCATATGGCAGAATTGGGGAAAAAATATTGGATTAATAGTGTTGGTTTTCCTGTTTATATTGAAACTTTATAATAGAATACCACAGAACATTCGTTTGGCTTGCAGATTTAGGCATTTTTCCTTCTAATCATACCAATTAAGACCAAGATCAGAGTTGAAGCAACAGATCTAATTTATTGGTAACCGATTGCGAGAGAAAATTTCAATTTGAAGAATTCATTTCTATGAAAGAAGAAGAAGTGGCTGAGATATTGATGTTTTAAAAGGTCGTTTCGTATCTAAATCAAAACCATATGTGGGTAGTGAAAGAAATGAGTAAATTCGAATGAGGGTATTTTATTTTTTTCATTGGTTTTGTGTTTCAAGATCCTTTTACCTACTGTTTCAGATTTGAACTAACTATGATTCAAAAAAATTTGGTGATATTGTGTGGTTAGAATATGCAGAATGATTATTGGTACGGGTGTCAATTAGAAAGTGGTGTTTCATATGTTTGTTTTTAGTGTGGTAAGAAATGCGAGTGCAAAAATAATTGTTGCACTAAATATAGGTTTGACTACCATTGAACAGGAATGTTATGGTTACATGAATGTTGGTAGTAGTTATATAAAATATAGATTGAACCATCTGTTCAATGCACAAACCTACTTTAACATAATTGATGCTAGTACTTGTAGGTATTTACATATGTCATTGGGCATGAGTAGTTCTAGTAACAATACTTACTTACACAGTTAATCGTTCGTAGGCTGCACTTTAGACATGTGCAGTGAAGTAACAAAAGGATAGACATGCTAAAGCTTAGAAGCTATCACTTAAGCAGCAAAACAGTGTGCGTGCACCTTTCATATTATGGCTTCTTTTTTTTACTATCTGTTGGCTCTTCTGTGAAGAGTGGCCGTTTGGCTGTTTTTTTACCAGTACTTGAGCTTGTGTCTGTTTTCGATCTAGTTTGCATTCCTGAGTATACTGGTGGTGGTGTCACTTGCATTGCTGAGTATCCTGGTGGTGTTGTCGCCATGCCTGTAAAAGGAAAAAAAAATAAAATAAAATAAAAAATAAAAAAAAATAAGTAAATAATTAATGTATAGTTTAAGATTAAATTTTTAGTTTGATTAGTTATTTGGTAAGTATGAAAAGCTTATTATCTGTTTGCTTTTCTTCTGTTGTTAGGTTATCTCGTGTCGGTTCCTGAATAATGGTTGTCGTTATTTCTGAAACATAGTTGTTTATACCCAATGGTATTTTTGTTGTTGGTCTGTCGTGCATACTAGTGTATGCTGGGTTTGTTGCCATTTCTATAGTAATTTAAACAAATTTAACTCAGTATCGTAGATCATATTTAATGTGTGATGGTAAGTTATATTGATTGTCGAAGTTGGTTACCTTTTGGATATTCTCCTTCGTCTATAGGCTTCTGTTGTTGTTCCATAATGGTTACACTTGATGTTGCTGGAATGGTGTCAATAACAGCTAAAGCTGTTGCTGATGCTTCGGGGACTGTAATGTAAAAATTAGGTTGTTTTGTCATTAGTTTTTTTAGATGTGAAAATCTTATAAGTTGTATATTGGGTTGTGGTGTTAAATGCATATGTTTACCTGAAGGTTGGTCTTCGATTTGTTTTGTCATTCCTTTTTTATCAAATATTTCATCGACCACAAATTCAACGGATCCTTCTCTGCAATTTGGATTGTAATGAAACTGAACTGTATGTTTTGTTCCGACAATTGCTTCTAATTCTTCTGGAAAATGCCGTGGGTCAGTATTCTGATTTGATGCAACCAAATTTGCACAATCACCAACAAATTCATCTGCCTTGGGTGTAAAGAATATAAATTGTGTTGTTGCGCTGCCGTCTGTTAGAATTGCCCTAAAATTGTATCTGTATGCATGAATTGGGTCAGTAAGTGAGTGCAAAAAAATATGTGGTATATTTGTTATCTGATTACCTGTAGTTAGGAGCTGGTATAACTCCATGTTGTTTGCATTCGAAGTTTCCATTGTTTTTTGTAGCTTTGAAACTGCAAAAACTGCATGAAGTGTAGTACCAGCCTCTGTCTTTATTCAGTTCCATTATTGTTGCTTCACAACTAAATCGGACTCCCTAATAAAGAATGAAAAATGGTATGTCATATATAGGTGTTTTATGCAATAGATGGTAAACTATAAATGGACATTTGTCACTCCCTAATAAAGAATGAAAAATGGTATGTCATATATAGGTGTTTTATGCAATAGATTGTAAACTATAAATGTACATTTGTTGTTGTAACAGACCTTGTAGGTATCTGGATTATGTGTAAGTAGTATTGCAAATGGGATGCGGTTTTTGTTTCTTTCCTGTTCGATGTCTTGTAAACGGTACCTGGTGACACATAAGGGTGTTTTTTCTTGATAAAGTGCTATGTACCTGTTGCATATGCATATTGGTTTAAGTAAATACATTTAGAACTAAGCCATATATAATAATTGGTAAGGATATATGAATATTACTCTGCTATATATTGTTGAAGCCGGGGTATCTTAGGATTATGTAATAGTATGTTGCTACTGTTGACGATAGTTGTAGATCTGTAAATATCAAACAGTTAGATATATAATGTTTATTACATTGAGTTATAAATAAGCCGTTTTTTTATATGAATGTAACTAAAAGTACCTCTGTTTTGATATCTTGAAACCCTGCATGAGCTGACAGCTATTATTATTGGCCTTTCAAGTTTTTCAATAGCTTCTTTTTCAAATTTTTTGGCAAGCTTGTCCCATAATATCAACTCAATGGAGTTGCGATTGTTGATGTAAATTATTGCATATGTATGTTATGCATTTAATCTATTTTATTTTATTTTATTTTATTTTAGTTATTATTTTTTTTTTAAGGTCGTCTCATAATGTCAACTCAATGGAGTTGCGACTGTTGATGTAAATAATTGCATAAAATGACTTACTTCAGATTCTGTATTTCCACTTTGCGAAGTCTTGTTTGAGTTCTGTTAGGGTTTCCAATGTCGCGTGGTTCTCCGGCTGTAATGTAACATCCAATATAATCTGTACGTTTATACATGGTTATAGATATACGTATTTTTTGTTATTATGGTAAATGAAGCTGTTTAAAGTTGTTTATTGGTACCTGTAAGAACTAGATATGGTTTTTTTCCTTTGTCGCGTGGGTCAAAGACTTTGTTAGGCAACTAATTGTAGGATACAAAGTTGAAGTAGTGATATGGGAAGGATTCTGATGGTATATGGTCCAATTTTGTTAGCCTGATAAATGAAAGTGAGGTTTTGTTATCAAGAGTTTGCTGCCAGTTGTCTGTTTTAATACCCTGAAACTCTGCTGCACGGTATGCTAGGCCAGGTACAAGAATAGGTCTGAAATGTTATATGTCGGCAACTAGCATGTTGGCCTGTATTGCAGTTCACTAGGTATATAAAGTATTGTTAGAATAAAGTAAACGTAGTACTGTTTGCATAATATTAAGTATGTAAATTACATGTCTGTTTGCGTAATAGGTCTGAAATGATGTATGTCGGCAGCTAGCATGTTGGCATGTATTGCAGTTCCCTAGATATATAAAGTATTGTTAGAATAAAGTAAACGTAGTATTGTTTGCATAATATTAAGTATGTAAATTACATGTCTGTCTAATAAGATTGCCCGATAACCTTTTTCAGTTGTATCTGGAGGATCTCGAGCGGTCCGTGCACAGTATACTTTGAACTCAATTATTTTCTCTCTGTCTCCAGGTTTAAGCTCTTCTATTGGTGTTAGTTCCATGCTGCAATCACCAAGTAGTTAAAATATTAGAAGAATAAATTTAAAAAAAAAAAAAAAAAAAAAAAAAAAAAAAAAAAAAAAAAAAAGAAAAAAAAAAGAAAGAAACAGTCTCTGTTTTTAAGTGTATTGAATGCAATTAAAAAAAAAAAAAAAAAAAAAAAAAAAAAAAAAAAAAGTTAATGCAAAGCAAGATTAACATTAACGTTTATGTTTAGTATAGTGTGCAATATAATAGTGGCTAATTAAATCTCTGTGTCAGCAATTTTGTTGAGAAAGTCTTTATATACTATGTTTCATGTTGTATTGGGAGGGTGGTCAGTGTGTGTTTTTGTAAGGATTTTGAGACCATTGGGCGTTGTAGCTCGTGAGAGTGCAACATATAGTTGCCCATGTGCGAATATAGGTTCAGGTAGGTAAACTCCAATCTTGCTTAAAGACTGCCCCTGGCTCTTGTTGATTGTCATTGCGCGGTAAACCTTGACTGGAAACTGTTTCCATTTGAAAATAAAAGGCATTTTGGGATCCGTGGCTTTCAGCGTAATTCGTGGAACAAAAACTTTTTCTCCAATCCTGTTGCCTGTGATGATTTCTGCTTGTATTAGGTTTGACAATAGTTGTGTCACAACCATCCTTGTTCCATTGCATAGCCCACATCCTAAATCGACATTGCGAAGTAGCATAATTGGAGTTCCAATTTTGAGCGACAGCTTGTGTGGTGGGAAACCGGGAAATTTGAGTGTATTTAGAAATTCTGGTGGATAGAGTAGTTCATTTGCAGCACCGTCTTTTCCAAGAGGAATAGCCTCACCAGAACTTATGTAAGTTGTGGTTTCTCCTTTCACCAATGACTGAATTTTTGTGTTAATTGCATCCGCTGTTTCATTCTTAGGACATACGATCGCTTTTTTCTGTAAGATTTCTGCAGTGGGTGATTCCAATGTCTGTTCGTCATAGATGAAGTCAATAAGCATTTGCAGACCCTCGTCGCTATCTGGTATTAGGTATTCTTTAGGTATTGTCACCCAAGCGACATTCTCTGCATCTTCTTCATCAGCGCTTCCTATTTTACCATCTCCTATGTCTAGTAGCCATGAAGAAAATTGTGTCGTTTTGTTTCTTTCACTATCATCAAGTTCCCTTTGTAAAAGCCTCATGTTTTGTGTCAGCCTGCATACTTTAAAATGTCGCCAAAGGTATGAAGAGGTTATTGATGCAGCAAGTATATCTGACTTTGTGCCCTTCTTTTTTACCGGTAATGTTTGTCTAAAGTCGCCACCTAGCATTACTGATTTGCCACCAAACAGTTTATTTGGGTTGTTGAGAACATCTTTAAGAGTTCGATCAAGTGCTTTAAAGCATCTTCGGTCATTCATTGGGGCTTCATCCCAGACGATCAAGTCTGTGTCTGATAGTAGTTGTGCAAGTAGCCTTTTTTTTAACATGACACATCGATTCATCTGTCAATTCAATAGGCACTTTGAATCTTGAATGGGTTGTGCGGCCAGATGGAAGCAACAAAGAAGCAATTCCAGACGATGCAACTGCTAATACTATCTTTCCTTCTGAACGCAGCTTGTTAATTATTGTCTTCCACAAAAAAGTTTTTCTTGTTCCTCCATGGCCATAACTGTTGGTTATTGTTAGTGCATGAACTAACAATAAGATTGTAGATTCTGTGCTGCTCTGAATTTAGTTTTTTAATAGCAAGTGCAACTTCTTCTTTAAGCTCGTCCCGATTGTAATTTTTTTCTTCCATCAACAGGCTGTTGTTTAAGTCGTCTAACAGGTCTTTTGGAGGCAACTGAAGACCGAAATCTGTGACTGATTTGGAACAGCTGTTGAATATCATTTCCAATTCATATAGAACATATCCTTTCAATTATGGATCATTGATATGGAGATTTTTTATGTGAGTCATGTCTGATGCTTTTGCTGGAATATCATCAATCATTAGTGTCCAATGCTTCTCCCATAATTTGATGGTGTCTGAAACGTCGCAATAAAGCAAGATGTGAGCCAAGATCTTTTGTAAATCTGAAGCTGTTGCTAAAAGAGCTGCTTCTTCCAATGCTATCTCCCATTTTCTATCGTCCTTAAGTAGCCCCATAGCCTGGCATGCGGCGCGGTATGTAGGGAATACTGTGTTGTTTACTTTGCGTACGTCAGAAAATGATCGACAACCTTTCTAATGACATAAAAGCATTCTGAAATAGAAGAGTTCTCCTGCAGCAGGGTGAACGTAGGAGAGTCTTCCAATTGATGATCGTGGCCTGTTTTTTCTATGCCTCCATGTTTTTTAAATTTCATACCAAACGAAGTCAAAATGGAAATCTAAGTACGTAAGATGCCGTCCTTGTTCGTATGAATTATTGAATGTAAACCATTCAGTAAGTGTTGTCAATGTTCTTCCATCGTCACTGACAACATATCCCAAGGGTTCTTTATCACGAAAACTAACCTTTTACATACCTTCTAGATGAACAGCAAGAATTTGGACAGCTGGTTCTCGGCAATGTATCGGAAAGTTAAATATTCTCCAGCAAGCTTCATGAGGACATATAAAGCGACCGTCGATGAAAATTTTGATTTCGTCAACATTGATCCTTGGAACATTTGCTGATGTTGATGGCTGACCTAGTGCTCTTCCAATTCGTGCTGCAATTCTGTCGCTTCCTTTTGATATGTATTTGAATAAGTACTTTATCAACATGCTCCATCCACAATATTCAACATTTATATGTGCATGAAACATGAGACATAGCTTTCTATTGTATGGAACAACATACGTGTTATCTAGCTTTACTTTGTTTCTCATCACGTAAGCTGTAGTTTTCCTTCTTTGGTAATGTACATGACCATTTTTGTCAAAAAATGTTTTGTCGTTGTATTTTTTTGGAAAGTTCTTTGTACATGTACCTTTGTCTAAACATGGAGCACTTGGATTAGCTGTTCCACATGGACCATGTATCATCATTTCGGACACAACTTTATACCCTTCTGGATCTGTTGTCTTTTTAGGTAATTTTGCACAAGTAAATTTGTCCACATCTTCGGGTGCTTGTATTTTGTCTTTTGAATGTAGCCATAGTAGAGTGTGACAATGTGGTAGGCCACGTTTCTAGAATTCAATTGTGTATAACACTGGAGTATTTATCATGAAAACAGAAAGTTAGTTACTTAAACTTACTAACTTTTTTTTTTTTTTTTAATGTAATAATTGTAGCGATAAGTTGTACATACCTCCAGTAACATGTCCAAATAGGTTGTCTTCGTTTAAAACTCGTACAAAATCCTGCACCTTTTGGTCGAACACCCGGACAATAATGTCAGCCCTGTCAGATGGTGAAAGTAGAGGAAACTGTTCCATGTGTCTGTGGATTTCTGGCCAGTTTACATTACATGTGAACGTAATAAAAAACTGTGGATTCCCTAGGACTCGGCAGATGGCAAGAGCATCAGGGTAATGGCTGTACATATACCTTGGCCCGCCAGTGAAACTTGAAGGAAGGATTATACGTTGACCTAAGTCGGCACCACAGCGACCGCCTTTCGAAATTGCATCATAAATGCCTGATAAGTACTCGCTTCTAATGTTATTTTGTTTTGCTCTTACAAAATCAAGGCGATCTTGTTCGATTGCACAATATACTGATACAACATATTGCTGAAATAACCTTCCTCTTTTGAATAGTAACCCATAAAGATGCGGCCTTTCATGTAACTGGTACGCGTAATAGGTATTCATAGACATTTTTTTTCTTTCACCATTCACATTACGTGTGTGTAACCTTAATTTCGTGTTGTATCCTGGTTCACCATATACAAAAAGGAGCGGAAATTGTAACGACATATATGTTGAATGAAGCTTGTTAATTCTTTGAGGGCCTATACCTTTTTTGTGTATGATTACATCGTAATCTGTATTGGTATTAGGTCCATCTTCAAAAACTATAGCACCCAGGATGTCTGCAGTTGGCAGTTGGTATTCGCGAGCTCCATCGACATTGTAAAGGTGAATTTTGAAATCAGGTACACTTTCTTGATCACATATGTCACGTGCTGTTCAGAACAATGCTACCAACTGATTGTGTTCGTCTAGAATTTCTATAAGTTGTCGAACAATTTCAGTTTTCAAAGTGCCTGAGCTTGTTGCACCAAAAGCCGTTAGTCTGTTGTCGACTTCATTTTTGGTATCGTATATGTATAACTGCAAAAACTTAGGAGTTTCATTGTTTGGTGGACATAGTGTTCCTATCCAATGATATATTTGCCCTGAAATTTTAAAGACATAAGGGCCTCTTCCATCATTCACATGATTATCTATCTGAGCACCAAATGATGTCATACTAAGCATTTGGTTATAGGAGCGTATGCTTTCCAAAAAATGCTTGTCCTTGAGTAATTCTTTTATAGAATACGGTGGATCAATTTGTTCTTGCAGACGTACTTTTCCTTCCCCACAGCAACGACTATACCGAACCCTTTGCTGTGTAGAACTTTTGAGCCTTTCACCATACCAAAATCTAGCACCACAATGCTCGCATGACCAGTCGCAGTCTCCAGTATCAATGTAGAAGTTTGTAACGCCTATAAGCAAAAATTGTTACGAAATTCAGGTAAAGTAAGTTTTTTTTTCATGCTGCAATAAGAATACGAATATATGAATAGAAAAGTTACCTCCAGGTCTACTTGATGATGCATAACTTCTATTATAAGTGTTTGGCCGTTGTCTTTTTCGCCTTTGCTGTTGGATTATATTAGAAGTATACTGATAGTATTCTACAGGTTGATCCCCAAAGTCACCCTGATTATTTGGATAGGCGTGTATATCGGTTTCCATAGCAGTGTTGTCAATACTATTTGTGGCCATACATCCTCTTTTTATGTTGCAATTTCTATTGATGCACGGTTGATCACTTGTTTGAGGCCCAAATCTTCTTTTTAATTTATAAGATGATCCATCTGTAGGGCAATTTAAAATATTGTATAAGTGTAAACTTACATTTATACACTGTTATTCATGCTATACAAATGGTTGTTTGACTGGTGATGTATTGTTTGCAGGTTGCATACCTGCATTTTTAGTTTGTGTATGAAGAGGGGGCATTCTGATATTACAACTATGGATAGAGTCAAAGGTGTTTGGATTGTGCATAGCCGTTTGTGAATTCTAAATACCACATGGAGTTTGCGCATTGCAAGAGAGACCATGCGACACGGACGCCTCATTGTTTGATCGTAAGACTGAAACCAAATTTTAGGTATTAAAATGCAAAGTTAACATGTTATGAATACTATATAATGAAATTAAGAAAATAATCCATATTTTAAAGGTCACCTTGATTATTCCGACAGGCTTGTATATCTGCTTCCATAGCCGTCTGTGAACTCTGAATACCATATGGAAATTGCGCATTGCAAGAGAGACCATGCGACACGGACGCCTCATTGTTTGCTCGTAAGACTGAAACCAAGTTTTAGGTATTAAAATGCAAAGTTAACATGTTATGAATACTATAGAATGAAATTAAGAAACTAATCCATATTTTAAAGGTCACCTTGATTATTTCGAAAGGATTGTATACCTGCTTCCATAGCAGTATTGGCAATACTATCTGTGATAAGACGTCCTTTTTTTCAAATTGACGTTTGTATTTCTGGAAGTTACGTCAGTCACTTGAGACTGACATTTTCTTTTTAATTTATCAGACAATTCATCTGGAATACAATTCACAATAGTGCGTCAGTGTAACACTACATTTATAAATTGTTGTTGATGATAGACAAATGGTTGCTAAACTCGTGATGTATTATTTTCAGGTTGCATGTCTGCAGTTGTAGCTCGCTGATGTGCGTGTGTATTGCTCTAATTCTTTTATGTCCACAGCAGCGGCGCCAAAGACTTGGTGCGCGCGTGACGTGTCGTTGTGGTTTTAGCAGTATTAATGCCTACTCAAGTTTTAAATTTATATTTAGCCGACTTATCAATAAAACACACACTTTAACGAGCAGTGTACCCGGTCAGTATGAATATAATGGTAAGTAGAGTGTCGATCACTAAGAGTGGAACGTATTATCTAGTTATTCTAATCGGTATTTTAATATCCTAAGTTAGCTATACAACCTAATCTAACGCAAGGGGGTTTCAGCCTGAGAGACTGGCACGGTTTGGTTATGATTAAATATAAACTAAACTAATGAGCACGAATCATCGATTAGCACACACGTACACAGATAGATACTTGAGATAATAAGAAGACCTGTCCTGATAATTAAGTAGCTTGTCACTTGTTTTATTGCTAGTTTTATATGAAGTGTATATAATTAACCCTTTCTCGTTGGCTCTAATCTTATCGGCGAGTAAACCCTTAATTATCACTTATGTCTATCCCACTATCCTAGAATATTGAGCATTTGTGATGCCCACGTTTCGTATAAGCTAGAATAGATAGGCGAGGAAGGGGCATGGCGACCCAAGCAATGCTCAGCTAGACACAGAGGTTATCAATGCACTAATAAAAGTCACCAAAGACATCAACATATAAACTTTAATTAATGGGAAAGCAATTTTAAGGGGTGCCCATGATATTCCGTAGTCACATGAAATCGGCCCATCAATCCTGATGAATTAAAGTGTACTAATACAATAAAACAAAACTACTTAATGAATTGAATACATGCAGGACCTTCTTACAGCTCTTGTATCTTCGTTCAGGGTGTGTCTTGTGTTGCTAATACGTCTGAATTCGGCTTTTAGGGTTTCTGTCTCTCTCTTCTGAGTTAAGCTATCTGTCCGTAGTATCCCGAAATTCGTCTGGCCTTGGGGTATTTATAGTTTCTGTCTGAGGGTTAGATGCGGCGCATAGGATAAGTAGATGCGGCGCATTGACTTAACTTCGCGTGGGGTCCAAGATTAATATATTCAGGAATATTCGTATACCGCCTTAAGATGCGGCGTAACTCCATTTCTCTATGCGGCGCATGTCCTTTGCTGACTTGGATTGTAACTTGTGAAATCTTGATAGTGATACGCCGTATGTACGAAGTATGTTGCGGCGTATCTGGAGCAGAATGATCTTGATCTTGTACATTTCAGTAGACTCTTAACATCTTGCTTGTTTTGCTCCATAATTAGTCCAAAATCGCCAAGTTTCACATAATACTTGTTTTTACCTGAGAATAACAAAAGTAAACATTAACGTATCAATTCTCATATATAATATAATAAAACAAGTCAAATAAATAGGACAAATGATGATAATAAAATTTACTTATTTGAGTTCATCAAATATCCCCCCACTTGAACTTTACTTGTCCCCAAGTAAACCTTAGAATAAATCTTATGAAAATGTATCCTAAAAGATATTAGGATTTATTTTTATATTTAAGCATGTATTCATTTTGTCATAATTGCACAACCAAACACTTAACGAATTAGAAATAAAATAAAATATTTCGATAAAAGCAAATCTAATCGTTTAACTGTCCAGTCGTGATGAATATTCTATCATAAGTTTGGCAAGTATACGCATCTCCCCCACTAAAGCTAAGGAATAACAAGTATAAAGCGGTAAAAAGGGGTTTGTTGGTTAAGGGTTGATCATTCTTCTTAATCTCTATCGATCTCACATTCCAGAAAAGGCGACAAAATCACAAATACATGATCGAATCCACGACCACGATACTTGCAATTGCTCAAATCCTTAACTCGAATGGGCTAAAGATAGGACCAAGTAATCTTTACCAATAATATTATATCAAAAAGGGCGACAAAATCATAAATACATAGCCGAATCCACGACTACGATACTTAAGATTGCTCAAATCCCTAATCTCAATAAATCAAAGGTTTGGATAAAGAACAATATAGGGTATGGATAATATTTGGGATACAAATTGGTGTAAAATAAAAAATAAACAAAACAGATAAATTAAAATCCTAAGTGTGGTAAATTACTTTCCCAACCATCCCATGAATAAGACTCATATCATTGAATAACTCACGCTTTAACACTTGAAACACACGCTTTAGGTAGACACGAATTATACTCAACAAGATCTCAATCAAAGAATAACCTGAGTTGGCGTTCCCATAACGGCCAACTCCCTTTCAATCCATAAATATAATATACAACAAATAGTGGTGATATCGCCCACTTAATACAAAACTTTACATAAGTTGGTTAAAACAAACTTTCCAACTTTTCCTTTTTTTTTTTTTTTCTTTTCTATTTTTTTTTTTTTTTTTTTTTTTTTTTTTTTTTTTTTTTTGACATCAACATATATGTGTAAAATTTCACAACTTTTCTATCACTATCTTTTCGGATAATTTTTCCATACTCTTCATACTTTCAAAAATAACTGTAATAGCGAAAGTAGTAAACACACGAAAAATAAACTCAAAGTTATACAATATTTACTTTCATACCAATTGCATTGTGCAATATCCTGACTCAACCAAAGATAATGAATTACGCACGCGAACACAGGTAATGTAAGGAAACACACTTTGCCTAAAGCAATTAACCAACCACGGATTTTAATCTACAGGGTAGGCTAAGGTGTAAGGGTGTATCGAAACATTATAACAAAGGTGTAAGAAACGAAAGGAATGGCTCTGAGTGTTTTTCTAGGGGTATCTTACTCTAAAAGTGAGAGTAACAAAGGGTTTATACAGGGGTTAACTAACCAGTGTAGTTAGTTAATATCACATAACATATAAAGGCTATTTGGGTGTAATCCTAGAAATTTACCAATTTAGACAAGTCATTCCAATTATATAGATAATACTTATTATGGTGGTCTCAAATAGTATACAAGCAAAGTTCTAAAGTTTACAAGTCACCGGCACACTCATAGATTTGTGAATTTTGATAAGTTCACAATTTTTGAAAATAAGGTTATGTGTGCAGCTATGTAATTTAGACTTTAAACAAAAACATGCTAAAAAATTTTAAATTTTGATATATTAAGCGCATTTTAAGCATATTTTGAAAAAGTTTAGGACAAGTAAGTGTTCTAATTCTCCAATCCCCCCACTTAAGTTAAACAACGTCCTCGTTGTTTGTATCAAAGGTTAAAAACTGGAAAATAAAAGAATTAGAACAGAAAAACTCCCCTGAGATTTGCTCGGTATGATCCTCCATTATTCGTATAAGAGCAAAAATCAACTTTCTTGTGGATTAGAACGTTTAAGCTTCATAGATGATGTATCCACAGAAATGCAGGAATCTATAATACCATTTAGACTTTAACACACCTGAGTTAAGAAGGTTCAAACTTGCATAATACATTAGTAGTTAGTAAAAATAAAACATAAAAAATTAAAATGAAAATCATCAGGTCAGTCGATACGCCGTATCTTATGGAAGAAGATACGCCGTATCGAGCCTGGAATAAATACGAATCAGAATAGAAGATGCGTCGCATCCTTAACCAGGGATGCGCCGCATTAAAATACTGACAGAAAGTTTTAAAGTCAAAAATAATAAAAATGCAGAAAATTAAATAAGATATGACCAGTGCAGGTGATGCGTCGCATCTTAGGATTGAGATGCGCCGTATCTTCTACAGGTCTGACAGACTCAATGCAAAATCAGAAAATAAAATAAAAGATAAGCATGGGTTGCCTCCCACGAAGCGCTTATTTTTGTTCGAGTCACGAGCCTGACTCCACCCTTATTTACTGTGTAATAGGGTGTTGTTCCCCCCACTTGGGATCAAGTGCGGGTGATAGTAGCAATAAACACGAAAAGAGTGTAAATTTGCTATTAAAGATGGAAGAAATACATAAAGATCATACCTTGGCAATATGTGTACATCTTCCCTATTCTTACCCGGTTTGGTTGATAAATTGGATGACTTGACCACTTCATCTGAAGGAGTAGTATGTTGAGGAAAAATGAGTCTTCTTTCTTCTTGGTTAGTCTCTTTGGTAGTAAGGCGTCCCTTGACTTCCGCAGAAGATGAGAAAGGGTCTTTGGCAAGTAAAAGTTCGAGTTCCTCTATATCCTTCATAGGGTCGAAATCATCATCTTCATCAATCATAGCAATGTTTAAGAGCTCATCACCAAATTCTTCCTCGAGCTCCACCAAAAACGGGTTGATCACAGGTGCTTCATGTGCTTCAATAGGTAGTGTAATAAATTTGACCTCATCATTCTTTTGTTTTGCAACCTGTTTAGGAAAACTAGCAAGATTATTAGTAACGGGATTAATAATATTAAATAAATTTGTACCACTTTGTGTTGTAAGTGACTCCAATTCATCTTTTGAATCTCCATCTTCAACTAGTGGTCTTGCAATTTCATAATCGTCCCGAATTTCATCCTTAAATAAGTAATCCCAGATTTCTTCAAAATCCCTCGTTGGGTCAAAATCTGGTTGATGTATGTCATCATAAACTATGGCGTCAAATGGTTCGAAATCAAAATTAGAATACTTTTCATCTTCATCCGTTGGATTGTCTAATGGTGGTAATACGATTGCAGAATATTCTTCAACGTAGGGTTCCGTATACACATCATCTTGTGCAATCTCCGGAGAAAAAGTACTATCAATAACAATTGTCGGAATTGGTTTCACGGTATATGACTCTTCTTCATCATCATTTGACATACACCAAGTGTGTTGAAATGGCAATTTGTTTCTTTCTTTCCTTGACTTTTCTTGTCCTAAAATCAAGTATTCTTCCATAGTGATTTCTTTCGTCTCAATGACTTGTGCACCATATCTTGCTCTTTTCCAATCATACACCTGATTATTGCTCAAGGCTCTTTCCTCTATAAGCTTGACATATTCTTCCATTGTAATATCCGGATCGTCCATCTTCCTGAAATAAAACTTACTCGTGCAAAAGAAGAGTGAAACAATCAAAGTAAAATAAAATTTGCTGATATCAGTAGACGATGCGCCGTATCCAGAAAGTTGGATACGCCGTATCTTATAATCGTTGAAATTTAATCAGACTTTTATTCAGAAAGCAGATACGCCGCTTATGAATTAAAATGCGCCGTATCCAGTTTAATTATCAAAAATCGATTATATTTATTAAAATTAAATGCGTCGTATTAACAAAAGCTAATGCGCCGTATTTTCGTTACGTTTCAAAATACAAGATTTTTGATTTAGTAGATGCGCCGTATCGATAGAAATCGATGCGTCGTATCTGTTTAATAATTCGAAAACTGTTTTTAATTTAAATAGACAATACGCCGTATCTGATAAAACAGATGCGTCGTATGGCGTTAGGGTTTAGAAAAAATTTCTTATTAAAAACAGAATACGCCGTATCTTGGGGAAAGATGCGTCGTACTCGAATTTATTAAACGCGTTGTATTTTATAAAAATTAAACGCAATACGCCGTATCTATGAAAACAGATGCGCCGTATCGTTTGTATTAGCACAGTACAATGATAGCAGAATGCAGAAAAATAGAAAAACAAAAAACTAAAATAAAAATAAACAAAAGGAAACAAAAATTAAAGAAAATAAAAACACACAAAACAGAAAATATGCAAATAATACAATGAATGCAATTTATCTAATATATAACAGAGTTAGTGGTTAGAATCTAAAAATTAAAAAGAAAAACCTAATTAAAATACTAATCAAATTAACAGATAATAACAATTCACTCCCCGGCAACGGCGCCAAAAACTTGATGTGCGTGTGTATTGCTCTAATTCTTTTATGTCCACGGCAGCGGCGCCAAAGACTTGGTGCGCGCGTGACGTGTCGTTGTGGTTTTAGCAGTATTAATGCCTACTCAAGTTTTAAATTTATATTTAGCCGACTTATCAATAAAACACACACTTTAACGAGCAGTGTACCCGGTCAGTATGAATATAATGGTAAGTAGAGTGTCGATCACTAAGAGTGGAACGTATTATCTAGTTATTCTAATCAGTATTTTAATATCCTAAGTTAGCTATACAACCTAATCTAACGCAAGGGGGTTTCAGCCTGAGAGACTGGCACGGTTTGGTTATGATTAAATATAAACTAAACTAATGAGCACGAATCAGCGATTAGCACACACGTACACAGATAGATACTTGAGACAATAAGAAGACCTGTCCTGATAATTAACTAGCTTGTCACTTGTTTTATTGCTAGTTTTATATGAAGTGTATATAATTAACCCTTTCTCGTTGGCTCTAATCTTATCGGCGAGTAAACCCTTAATTATCACTTATGTCTATCCCACTATCCTAGAATATTGAGCATTTGTGATGCCCACGTTTCGTATACGCTAGAATAGATAGGCGAGGAAGGGGCATGGCGACCCAAGCAATGCTCAGCTAGACACAGAGGTTATCAATGCACTAATAAAAGTCACCAAAGACATCAACATATAAACTTTAATTAATGGGAAAGCAATTTTAAGGGGTGCCCATGATATTCCGTAGTCACATGAAATCGGTCCATCAATCCTGATGAATTAAAGTGTACTAATACAATAAAACAAAACTACTTAATGAATTGAATACATGCAGGACCTTCTTACAGCTCTTGTATCTTCGTTCAGGGTGTGTCTTGTGCTGCTAATACGTCTGAATTCGGCTTTTAGGGTTTCTGTCTCTCTCTTCTGAGTTAAGCTATCTGTCCGTAGTATCCCGAAATTCGTCTGGCCTTGGGGTATTTATAGTTTCTGTCTGAGGGTTAGATGCGGCGCATAAGATAAGTAGATGCGGCGCATTGACTTAACTTCGCGTGGGGTCCAAGATTTATATATTCAGGAATATTCGTACACCGCCTTAAGATGCGGCGTAACTCCATTTCTCTATGCGGCGCATGTCCTTTGCTGACTTGGATTGTAACTTGTGAAATCTTGATAGTGATACGCCGTATGTACGAAGTATGTTGCGGCGTATCTGGAGCAGAATGATCTTGATCTTGTACATTTCAGTAGACTCTTAACATCTTGCTTGTTTTGCTCCATAATTAGTCCAAAATCGACAAGTTTCACATAATACTTGTTTTTACCTGAGAATTACAAAAGTAAACATTAACGTATCAATTCTCATATATAATATAATAAAACAAGTCAAATAAATAGAACAAATGATGATAATAAAATGTACTTATTTGAGTTCATCACTCGCGGACAAACAATGGGCCTTTGGATCTCGCGACTGTGGATAGAGTGTAAGGTATTTGCATTCTGCATAAGCATTTCTGAACTCTGACCAACACATCGATTTTGCACATTGCAAGACAGATCATAGGCCGCGTATGCCTCATTATTTGCTGATAAGACTATAAGCAAACTTTAGATGTTAAAAACCAAAGGTGCAAATCTGAATGAAAAAAAAAAAAAAAAAAAAAAAAAAAAAAAACAATTTACCTTTCGCTTTCTTTGAAGTTGCAACCGTAGTTTTTTCACGGAGAATTTGCTTTCTCTTGTTGGTATTAATTTCGGAACCAAAAAACTGGTGTACGAAACCAGGGTAGTAAACTGTTTGTGACTATGTACCTGTATCTGCAATACGGGTTTAATATTTATTAAGTCCAATTGTTTATATCACTTAATATCTGTGTATGATCATAGTAACCGTTACCTTTCATTTCCTTTTGCTGGTTAACTATTGTTGATTCACTTGTGATACATTTACGTCGGCAGTTGTTAATATTGCCCAAAATTCCCAAAGTACCATTTGAATTCGTTCTTTGCAAATTGATTTCATGAATTTCTTGTTCACACATCGCTTTCCCTTTTATAAATTCTGCAAAACAAAAGGCATATGTAGTAGGTTGTACATTTTTACTTAATTTATTTAATTATAAAAACGAAAATTGTAAGACTTACCTGTAGCATTAGGTAGCATATTATGACGGTAGTCTGCATTTGGATATTTCCATGAACCCTGTTGTATCTCGATTTTCTCTTTTCTTTTTTGCAATAGATGATGTAACATGGTAGATGGTATTTGTTTGTTTGAGCTATGCTGAATCTGTGTACTCGGTTGGTTTATACCATATTGCAATGGTGCAATTAGTTTACTGCTTTTCTGAACAGACTCGATTCCACAATTGCTTGTTGAACCACTGTCATCCTTATTTTCATGGTATCCTTTTTTTTTTCTACATTGGTATAATATACGACTGATCTTTGAACATTCTCATGTGTGCAGGCCATTGGTGGAATTTCATTGGGATGACAATTTTTTTTTTCAATTTCACTTAAAAAGTCAGTAATTCCTGCAAATTTGGTGTTTTCCTACCTCTTTTTCTCATACCCTGGTATACTACAACTATTGCTACAATTTTTGTTTATTTTCTTAGGAGTTGCACTATCCATGGGAAACTAAAGGATGCAGAAACAACACAATGCAAAAAGGTACTGTGTATATGTAAGATGCAAGAGAATAATATGCTTATATATTATGTAAAAGTGTTTTTTTTAGCTCAATAATGGAACACCAACTTTATGGACAGGGAAAAAAGGATACGAAAAAACATGCAATTGTAGCATATTCAAAGCTGATCTAAAACACTACAATGTATCTATGTTACTAATATGAATTCCTTGAAGCGGGAAGGCTTCCTACTTGCTGCGGATTTGAGCTGATATATGAAGCAGTTATGGTGGCTTCTTCTTTGTATTTTTTATTTTTTTTTATTTTTTTTATCTTGCTTTGCCTGGGTTCAATGTATTTGTTTAAGAATGCGTATAATGTTGAATTTTTTTTATTTCTTTTTACGTACTGTATTCAAGAAGGTTTATTGTCAGAATAAGACTATGATTAGTGTACACATGCATAGTTTAAATGCTGTATCAGTATAAGTAAACATGATAAGTTTGTATTAGGAAGGTGATTCCCAGGTTAGTGCGTGAACAGTAAATCGAAGCCTTGGAACAGACCAATCATATTTTGCCACAATGGCTTGGTACATATTAAAATATTTTTTTTCTTGTTAAACATAACACATGGCCCAATGATATTTAAGATTAGCGCATAAAATACACATAATGATCCACCACATTGCATAATCATAAATGAGTTTTAGTATATATTATAATACGCAAAGAATCTCTTTCTTAAATAAATTGACAAACACTATTTTCTCACTAATTAGATTCATAAAGTAAACGAATAAGGTTTTACTCATTGAGGTTATTTGATGAACGCGAATACTTTTTGAATTAAATGTACGTGATCTCAACGGGTTACTTTCAAGATCGTTTATGATCTTTCTCAAGTCACTCCAAATATATACAACTAGCGAGATTTGAGTCATTCACTTTTTATTAAAAAACCAAATACCTTACTATTAAACCTTTGATTATAATTACATTCACAAAGCGCAACAAGTAAACAATTAAATGTCAATCTCATTTAAATCAGTGACAAACTCTTTCTTTATCAATAAAAGAAACATTTAAATCAGTGACAAAACTCTTTCTTTATCAATAAAAGAAACAATCACAACAGTCAAATATGTAAGCCTATAACTCTATAAGAATAAAAATAAAACCACAATAATAAAATAATTCAATTCTTATAAATCACACTTTATATTCACATGCACACACACATACAAACACACTCTTTAATATAATATGGACACTAAACCATCTCCAACCCTCTCCTTACCATGGAAAACCCGCATTTTACTCACCATCATTACCACGGTATCCGACGCCGTAATCCGTAAAAACGGCACCATAAATCGTCGTCTCCTCAATTTCCTGGACTTCAAAGCACCCCCTACCCCAAAATCCCTGAAAAGTGTAACATCACACGACATAATATTAGACAAGACGCGAAACCTTTGGTATCGCGTCTTCATACCCACGAAACATGCAAATGAGCCACTTCCAGTGATTATGTTTTATCACGGAGGTGGCTTTGTATTCCTATCGCCAGATGTCCTCGCGTACGATGCAGTATGCAGACGTTTCGCAAAGACAGGACCAGCGATAGTTGTTTCTGTTAATTATAGGCTTGCGCCGGAGCACAAGTATCCGGCGCAGCATGATGATTGTTTTGACGTGTTGAAGTTTTTAGATGACGATTTGGATATGAGTAAGAGTATGTTACCGAAAAATGCGGATTTGAGTAGGGTTTTCGTTGTTGGTGATAGTGCGGGTGGGAATTTAGCTCATCATGTTGCTTATAGAGCTTGTGGATTTGATTTCAAGCGACTTAAGGTATGTCAAATTATATATTACTGAATGCGTAAATTAATTGCGACTGTCATATAATAACAACGTTAACGTTTGTAGTTGGACCATTTGGACTGAGCCTATATCATTTTCGCTACTTCATGTCGTATCATTTGGCGTTTTAGGAATAATATCGTTTTCAATTCTCAAGTTATGAGGATATGTGATATTTTTGATTCTATTCGCCAATATTCTTTTTCTTGGTATAAGTTTAGAGGGAAAAAATGTATTAGTTTGACTGATTGGCTGAAATCGCCTTTGTAGTTGCTAACTCCTTGCTAGTTTCTTTTTTTATAATATGCTGCCGTTCAAAAAAATAACAACGTTAACGTACTTTCGATTTGATATTTTATCTCTTTTTAATATCGAGATGATTTGATGATACAAGAAAGTGTTTGTTTTAGCTTATTTTGTTCGGTTTATTAGTGAAAGTACTTTTTTTTTCATATTATTTTTTAGCTTATGAGCTTATTTTCTAGTCTAAAATACGATGGAAAACATAAGCCGAACAAAATAAACTTATAAATCTGAAAATAGACTATTGTAAGACATCTAAACTTGATAACTGATTTATTTACCTCTTGTTTTTACACTAAATTTGTAGATTAGACCAAAACTTATAATTATAGAAATGAATCGAAGTTAGTTACAAAGATATACAGTAAATTTATATGTCAATATTTAAATTTTGGAGCAGAATATTTTGTTTTTTTGTGTTGTTTTCTTCTAATTTAGTTGGTGATTGTATTATGTGTGGTTGTGTTTGTTTCTTTTGGATTAAAATATTTTCTGAGGATAGCCACCACCAAGTACTGATCTATGACCCACCCCACCAGTACTATAGATAGAAAACGTATAGAGGTAAATATGGTACCAAAGACAACCTGACACACAATATTAATAGGGACAAGTTATCCAGGCCTCTATTTTTGTTATCCAAGCCTCCTTATTTTTTTGATTTTTTTTATTTTTATTATTTTTTTTTATAATTTTATTTATATTAAAAAATTATAAACCTGAAAGTACGGAAAAAAAAATATAAAGTTTAATATGTCAAACGCTAAAAACTGTCAAAAATACGGAACAAAAACTGACAAAGAACTTTGTAATACTGGAAAGTCAAGGGATAAAGAAAATGATTTGACGGGAGGCTTGTATAGTATAACCCTAATACCTCTCACTTTCATAAAGTATAGGATCTAACCACTGACAGACAGAAGGTGATAACCTTGACTTGCATACTGCACACTGAAGAAGATACTGTAGTAACTGGAACCAAAAAACTAAAGTGAGGATCAATGTAATTTGTCTTAGGGTGGAGGGTGTGGTTGAGGGTTTTCGCTCGCCACATCAGCTCCACATCATCAAAAAACTCTTCCTTTAATTTTTCCCTCAACTTTCTTTTAACATTTGCATCACCTTCTCTCTCTTCTAATTATTTTTTTTTTCTATTTTTTATCATTTAAAAATACCCCAAAATACACGTACCCACTCACAATACATAAAAAAACAAAATACTAATTCTCTCTCCTTTTGGTATTGGTGAAATTGCTACGGGACTCAAACCATGCAAGGAAAAAATTATCACTTTTTCCGAAATGAGAGGTGTCACTTTTTTTGTTTTCCCGCTAGGGAATCTTAGTTTCCCCCATCCACACCCTATACACTTAAGGACCTTATGATTTGGTTAAAAAAAAACACTGAAGCTGTATTGACGTGAAAAATGTTATATCTTCATACCCATCTTATCTTATTATTGTAAAATGTCATTCTACCGGTACTCACCGGTGAGGGAGAAATGGGCCTTTTAAATAAGTCAACGGATGATTGACACATAAGACGTAAGATTGTAACACCGGAAGCAATGGGTGTGTGTGAGCGGTCACACCATTTTTCACCATTTTCACGCGCCACCCCATTACTTGGGACAAACCTCACGCGTGACCAAGGCCAAAAAACGGAATAAGGGTGACCCAGCTCACCTCTCGGCCTTTGTGCAAAGTGTTTTTGTTATATTATTAAACATTTGATTTGTGTGTGTGTGTGTGTGTGTGGGGGGGGGGGGGGGGGTTATTTTGTAGGGTATGTTTGTATAAAATGGGTATTTTAGTGAAAGGTGAGAGGAGTGGTGACCGTGGCGCTGATGTGGAAAGTGAGCCGGTGCGACCATTACCTCACATTTTTCGTTATGAGAAAGTTGATATTTTAGTAGTAAGATTGAGCAATGTAGTTGGATGATAGTATACTTTCATATTTGTACCAATTATAGCAATTCATCTTTGGTATAGTCTTAAATGATATATCTTGTATGAAGGTAGCTGGAGTGGTAGCAATTCAACCATTCTTTGGCGGTGAAGAACGGACAGATTCCGAGTTGAGACTCGAAGGGACGCCAATAGTTTCAGTGAAACGAACCGATTGGACATGGAAGGCTTTTTTGCCACAAGGAGAAGGGTTCAATCGCGATCATCCAATTGTCAATGTTAGCGGACCCAATGCAATGGACATATCCAAAATAGACTTTCCGCCAACAATGGTTGTTGTTGCTGGTTTTGACGCTCTACACGACTGGCAAATACGGTACTATGAATGGCTAAAGAAATCTGGAAAAGAAGCATACTTGTTTGAATACCCTAATATGTGTCATGCCTTCTATATCTTCCCGGAATTACCTGAAGGTGCAAAACTAATTGGCCAGATATGCGAGTTCATTCGCAAGTATTGAACAATGTTGGCACCTGATTAACAAGTATGTAACTTGGTTAATAACTTGTTTTTATTTCTCGTGTATTAAAGTTGTACCAGATATATTTTCTTTGGTACATTTTTGTCTACTTGGTATGAATTTGGTGTTTGAACCTCGAGGTTTTTATTTGGTATCTAACACTGCTCAACAATCTTTAGGTTTTGCTGACAAACAACTTGAATCACCAATATGTATGGATGTGTGTCGCATTACATCTCTTTTACATAGAATGTTAAGATGGTACGATTGTGCGAATAGGGATGTGTTAACAATACAACCCCGAAACAGAGGGGATCATAAAATTTCAAAACATGATGATTAAGAATCATATATTGCAATTGTTTTTTGAGCAAGTTTGGTCCTGGAGGCGGACCAAACTTGTTCATCAAGTTTTAAGTTCCGTTATGAGTTTTATACACTCAAATGTTTTGTTCAATAATTTTGATGAGAGGGATTTGTTTGGTATGTTAGCAACACAACCCAAGTATCCATCTGCGTTTTGCTTAGTGTTTTGAAAACCGGACTGAACTGGCCGGTTCAACCGGAACTGGACCAGCCGATTGAATAGGAAAAACTTGGAAAATCCTAATCTAAACAACTTATAATTTCGTTGAACCGCCTACTCATAGTCGAAACTTGACCTTCACTATTGCTAACGAGTTTTGGTATTTGACCAATATCAACTTATTTCATTTATAATCTAGTGGGGAAGTAAGATCTAAATTCAGAATAAGAAAGCTAGTGGTTATTTTCGGGCAACCTACATTTAGGAAAATGTTGAAATTCATGACTTGCTGAAGTAATGTATCGAGTTGACTAAGCAACTAAAAATATATTTTACACGACAGGTTTAGTGAAACTTGTCGTGGTTAGATTGAGTTACTTATTTGTATTATTTCAAGAATAGAGACATCATGACTTTGACAATGAAATTAGACTGAATGCTCTGTACCATAATTTTACCGTAACTTCTCTTGTGAGAGTAAAAGTCATGACATGGTTAAATTATTTTCTTGTGTCAAAAATGTTTAACTAAGAGCACAAGGTGCAGCTCGCCACTCCAGCTAGCCATCCACGGTGGCACTTCGCCACAGCTCGCCACCGCACCGGAGGTCCCCATTTTTTCTCGCCACTTCAAGCCTCGTCGTCTGCACGACGAGGCAAAATGTCTGACAATTGGAACATTTGCTTGGGAATAGCACGAAGAAAAACGGATATATTACTGTTTAAATTCAAAAGGTTACTTTTTTTTTTTTATTTTTTTTTTAAAGAGAACTTAAACACCATATAAATACCAAACAACTACATATATTTTTCTCACATACAAATCAACCAAAAAATAACATTACTCTCTATATCTCAACTCAAAAAAAAAAAAAAAGTCTCAAAACCCGAATGAAAGCGGCTATTTCACGAACCTCCTCACGTCAAACCCACAACAATAAGGTGGTTCGTCAAACCCGTCTACACCTTCGTCGCAAAATTCTAACTCGTCGTCGCCATATGGTACGCAATTGACCCCGGAGGCAATTTACCTTAATCAACAATATGCGTTTCAACAAGGATTTGCAAATCACCCCAACGATTTCCGGCACCACAGTTTTTTAACCCGTCACAACCTTCAACATTTCCTCAATCTCAACCACAACCACAATTTGAATCACAACCATCAAGTTCACAATCCAAAGTACCACAAGCACATGAACCGGCCAAATCCTGAGGAAAAAAAACGATGGCAAAAAAATCAAAAAAAGCCGTGAATTTGGACGCGGACGATGACGATGACGTGGAAGCAGTAGGTACACGTGTGAATAGGAAGTGGACCAAGTATGAAGAAAAGTTACTTGCGAAAATTTGGATAGAAATTTCCCAAGACAAAGAAATGGAAAATGACCGTTCCGAATAGTACTTTTAGAACCAAATTTTGGAGGTGTTCAACATTCAGACTGACCGTGACCCTCGTACCAAAAATATGATCACGGGTAAATGGACGAGGATTAATGGTGATTGTCAAAAATTCAACGCTGTTTATAAACATTTGCAGTGTAGAAGTGGTGAAAATGAGGCTGACCATCTCGAAAATGTGAAGACGAACTTTGAACAACGCTTTGGTTTGAAGAGTTTCATGTATGTTCACATTTGGGAGGTTTTGAAAAATTACCCGAAATGGGATGCCGAGGACCCGATATACATTACATGTCTCGAGGATATATTCGGCCCTGACAAACGACCTTGTCCCGAAAGAGACGGCGCCAGAAAGAGTCGAGCTGCAAAGAAACAAAAGTCGACGGATACGTCGAGCGCGGCGAGCTCCGGTGGGAGTCAAACGAGTACTTTTTCGGGACACTTATCCGAAAAATATTCGCAAAAAGCCGACGTTCAAATGGCCGCGGCGAAGAGACAGAAGGAAGTGAAGTCCTTAGAGATGGAGGAGATGAAGTTTCTCATGATTGATCCCGACCAGACGACACCGAAAAAAGCCGCTATCATTCATCGAAGACAAGAACAAATCATGAGAAAATATCAAATCAACGACGAGGACGAGGATTAAGTTTCTTTTTTTTTCCGTATCGTTTTTTTCCTTATCGTTATTTCCCGTATAATTTTTTTTTCTGTATCGTTGTTTCGTATGTTTTTTAATATGTTGTAATGTTTTTTTTTTAATGGAATGAATTTAGTTTATTTGAAAATTTGAATAAAAAAAATAAAATTGTAAATGGTAGACCCCAAATGAGTAAGTTGAGGTTAGTTGTTAGTGAGAGAGGGTTAGTTGTGGAGGTTTGTTAAAGTGATGTGGCACCCCGTGGGCCCCAAATGAGGAGGTTCACCTCCTCACTGCACCTTGTGCTCTAAAACGCGACAGGAAACATGTTGGCCCGAGTTTCATCATCATATTCATTTCGTGCTGTAAAAACCAAGTTCAAAACACCCGGTACAGTAGAACAAACCACCGAGTGTGGCCGCATGCCATCAACACTGTTGTCATCCCATCCTCTTGAGACGTATAGACTATTCCCAATCAATAGTGAAACTTTTGACCCGTTTGGCATATAAAATGATCCATTTGGTTTTGTTTTATCTCCATCCAACATTGAAAATACATTGCATAGACTTCAATAGAAATACTCGTAAACTCAATCTGGACTTATAAACATTTTTGTACTCGACTCCATAACATTTGATCCAATCAAGATGGGTTCAAGTTGCGAACAACCACAATAAATAAGAAACATGTCTATCATTTCATTTAAATTCCTCACCTACTCCCTCAGTCCCGTTATAACTGTAATAATATCTACTCAATAATTGTCGTCATAACAATCAATGACTTAAAAAGCCAAAGGTTTCTATCAAGCTGTTAGTCAGATCAGACTTGTAACTTTTGGGAAATGAAGATTACGAGACTTAAAAAAGAAAAAAACTTGTGAAAGATGTTGATATGAAAAGTAGCATTATGAGAGGCTTACAGAATGTTCGCAATTCCATGCATTTTACACATTTTCCTTAAATAAAAGCTGCTTCACGCAGATTTCTTCAACCTTACCAATTGCCAGAAGGATCAGCATCACGAGATGGATAAAAATCATCTGGTTTCACTATGTTTACATCCTCGAATTCATTGTCGTCTAAAAGTAAGAAAACCAAGTTCATTTCAGAATGAAGTCCTTAAAGCAGTACATACCAAAGAATAACATAGAATAAACAATTAGTGACACCAGGTGGCAATTTCGACCCATTTACTTATTGATGTGTTAAATTAGGTGAAGTTTGATCTCTTACAGTTCTAATGGATTTGAAAGAAAATAAATAAATAAATAAATAAATAAATAAATAAATAAAATAAAATAAAAAATGAAAGCACGTTGAATGGGTCATATGGATTAAATGCTATCCATTTTTTATTGATGCATACAAGTATACAACCTACCTAGATTATTATTGTCAAAGTATAGTTTTGCAATCAATTTTAAACGAAATAGAGTTATAAAATATTAGTAAATGAAGAAAAAACAGCTTGCACATCGACCCTCCCCTAATCTGTTACAAAACTACATTATTACAACCCACTGCCCTTTTCGCCTGCTATTAATTAGTATATCAGACATCAGTAACTATATTAAAGTGACTGGTATTTCCATTCTGCAATTTCAGTAATTTGAATGTTGAAAACTGCTTTTGTGATCACAGAAAATATAGCACGGGATTCACGACATGATTACAGAAAATTTATTGAGACAAGACACATCAAAATATGGGAGGTGTTGAACAAACAAAATATATGCTATTAATTAGAGTTATAAAATATTAGTAAATGAAGAAAAAACAGCTTGCAGATCTACCCTCCCCTAATCTGTTACAAAACTACATTATTACAACCCACTGCCCCTTTCGCCTGCTATTAATTAGTATATCAGACATCAGTATATTAAAGTGACTGGTATTTCCATTCTGCAATTTCAGTAATTTGAATGTTGAAAACTGCTTTTGTGATCACAGAAAATATAGCACGGGATTCACGACATGATTACAGAAAATTTATTGAGACAAGACACATCAAAATATGAGAGGTTGAACAAACAAATATATGCATACGACACACAACAAAGAATGACCAGACAGCAAAAAATATAATAAAAGAAACATAACCTTTTCTCAAGACAAGTGCCACAACAGCATCGTTTTCAACCTACAAAGACATGGAAATATAAGTCAAAAGAAGTATCTAGATGAAGGCACTTAAGGAAGGCAATGGGGTCAATGGATTGTCCGAACTAAGAGAAATAAGACTATATATTTTTAATATTATGATAGATAAGATTCAATGTAGAAAGAAAGGGATGGCACCTTTTGATCTGCCAATGTCTTTGAATCATCTAAGACTTCTCCAGTTGCAACTAAAATAAGACGTTGATCGAAAACTGGTTGATCTATGAGGTCATGCAACTTTTGCTTAATGTCTAGAATTTTCTCAGTTGCATCACACTGCAGAAAGTAAGTGGTCTTATTGCGCTTAACACGAATGTACATAGCCTGCATCAAAGATTTTAAGGGGAAGAAAGCATGTTGTATAAGAAAACCACAATGAGCAGTTACAAGATAAATTACTACCATATAAAAACAGTTACAACATTCACATCGACTATGCTAATGATCCAGCAAGCTATGTTAATTTTATTATCCAAAAAAAAAAAAAAAAAAAAAAAACTTAATGCCAGTTTTTCGATAGCTTTTTAGGTTTTCCCGTTTCGAGTTTGGCAACAGCAGTTATAATTACTACAACTATAATTCTATCAAATGCAAAACAAAGTCATACCACATCACATGCATGAGAAAACAAAGAACTCGTGAGGGAAGACAATTCATGCGGCTACTCATTCTATGACATAGCTAACTAAGCAAGCAACTCTAAATATGACAGAAATATATATATGCTTCAGTGGAATATCATCTCTTATATATCTCAACATCATGACAAGTTTATTGGCACGCGAGCAGGGAAAGAAGACACCTAGTGTAATAGTCATCAATTATTTACCAAAAAGATGTTCACCTCTAATCACAATTCAATCTGTAACTGTAAGTCACCTCAATAGTCGTGAAGACTAAAGAAAATGAAGAGTATAAGTCACTACTAAAACACAAGTTGAAGAAGCTTCACCTACTTCTACATCAAATGCACAGGGCATATCCTAGAAGCACATTGTAGTTCCCAAATCCTTGGCTATTTTATGAAAAACACAAAGATACCTTTTCAATCGTATAAATCTTTATTAGAATGAATTAAAGAATTACAAAGTGTTATACGGAGTTAACACTTAATTGAATAACAATGGTTTAGCTCTCTGACCAAGCAAACTTAAACAAGGTATAAGTTTGCAAGTGAACTCTAAGTTCGTTGACTCGATTAGGGACCAAAACGAGCTCAAGTGAGAGTAAATGCTCTTCTTAAATGTTACAATAAATATGGAAGTGATAGCATTTACTCCAACCAACATTCTCTTTATATATGGGAGTACGAGGATGTCCCGTGTGGGGTTTTTGAGACGTGTCAAGCATTTAATTGAGAAGTACATCTACCATTAAATGCTTCTATTCTTGGAAACATAACAACCATGCTTTAGTGAATAGTTTAGCCAACTGTTCACTGCCTTTTCACCAACTCGTACTTATTTTGACTTCATCAAGGATGCACTTTATCCCGTTCTTTTGCAATCTTGAAAAGTCCCACCTAAATATCTTAAGAGATATTTTCGAGTTATGCTCTGTTGGAAGAATCAGAGAGCTGATAGGTTCATCAGGGATTGACGGCATTATCAATCCGTGATGAACCTTTGTCCTTCAGCTTATACATATTAGCTGACTCCGCATCAACTAGAGAGCATGTCTTCAAGTTATCTTTGATTCCTTAACGATGTCTCTGACTTGAACTTCGCTGAGGTTGCTCGCTGATTTCCATATCAGCGAGTCTTCTTTACTTAGTCTAATTTATGTCTAAATCTAGACAAGTCTAATTTATGTTTAAATCTAGACAGAGACCATTGGGCACTGAATTGGCCAACACACATACATACACTCGTGTAATATAACGTCTTGTCTAACCTAAATTTGAGATGTTGCCTTCATGTAAAACAAGGCAGAAAACAAAGTCATTGATTGATGCATCAATATCGTTATTATCACAACAGGTCTACAACCATTCAACTACAACGAACACACTATGTTAGCTGTATGAAAGCACATATCTACAATTTCACCTCTTGTCAAATGTAAACGAAAGTCACACTGGGACAAAGATAACAAAGACAGCAACTTTGATGTACATAAGTATAAGTATAACATAATGCATAAAATTCAGTTCTACGGCTTCTACCCATTTCTAAAGTTACATATAAAACTGTTGGCTTCATGCATCATAATTTGGGATTGTTGTAACTTTTGTATGTACATAATGCCTCCGTACCAAATTAAGCAAAGAAACCCGTGCTAAGTTTCTTGTTTTACTGGTATTAAGAAGAAAACAATTATCAACAAACGAGCTACTGCTAAGTTTTGATAAGGGTTCTTGTGTATACCTAATGTTACATAAACTCTTTCTTTCACTTTTGAGCAACCCGTATGTACCTAATTGAGGATGGCTTATTATGAGAAAATCCAACATGTTTCACTTTCACTGGCTACATAACTTCACTGGCAGATGCGAATTGTTCAAAAGTGAAAAAAATGCAGGAACCCCTTTTTTAAAACACAGCAGATAAGCCCCCTTTCTGATAATCCTTTTTATCCTAACACCATTCAGAAAGGGGAAAAATACTCAGGCAGTTGTTTCTCAAATGGCAAATCTTTTACACCACATCGTAATGATGTTGCTGAAGAACAAAAGAAGTATATCAGAACACCAAAAAAATTGTTTTCAGGAGCTGGTTATCTGTGATATGTTCCAGCATCATGACAAGTTCATTGGCATACAAGCACGAAACGAAGACACCTAGTGCATATAGTCATAAACTGTTTATTATTATGGAAGTGTTTATTATTATGGAAGTAAACCTCATAATCCTCATTTCCCTGCATGACTGTAAGTCAATTCAAAATCTTTGAGCGAAACCATGGCCAATGCTAACAATGTCATTAGAGAAATGTCCTGTATATTTAAGCCACTCCTATCACACTACTTGAAAACCCTACACCTACTTCTATTCTGATTGCCTGGCATTTCCCATAACCATGTTCATAAACTCTAGAATTTTGCAGCTTGTCTAATACTATCATTTTGTCATGACTCATGAATCTTAGACATAATGTGCCTCAAAATAAGGCATTGTCTCCGCCCATGGAACCAACCAGGGGCGGAGCCAGAACTACTTTCGTTACTTCATAATCAAAGAGAACACTCAAATAACAGTTTCTTCTACAAAATCACTATTTTGTTGTAAAAATATGCCTGATACACCTAAAATACAAATTTGATATGGAATTAGATGCATTTAGCACCACTTCAACAGTTGTTTTTTGAAGTGTCAAAATGAAACTGACGTGAAGTTTCTATTTAATCTCTTTTCTGTATTATATTAGGAATCCACTAATATTATAAAAAATTCAAACAATAAAATGAAATCAGAGAATATTTCTAACAATGCTAAATGAACAGCCTCTTTGTTGATATTCAAAACAAGCAGGTGTTAGTACGATGCAGTATAGTTTCCACTTCCGTTACATACACGTGGTGGTTTAACCCCATTAACTGAAGTAATTTGGCAATCAACATGAATACATAACAGCAAAATTTCTGATGTTTGGTCTTCGCACTTTGTCTTCTCGTTGTAGTCACATTAACGCAATCACTATAAAACAATTATTGCAGAGCGATAGCACCAAATATGCAAAATTCTCAGTCTAAATACTAAAACTTCAATATCCAGAGCCTTTTTCCTAACAACTCCAGTTCCATGGCAAATATAATCATAGCAATTCAACATCAAAAGTTGAACAAGCTACACTTCCATCACAATTCAACCCTATATTGTCACGATCACAGTGACCATATGTTGACTCAAACGTCAATATTGGTAGCATCTTTGCTAACAACTCCAAGTACATATCTTAACTCAAAATTAACGCAAATTAACTTCAACCAGATTCAAGCCTAAATTTTCACAACCATAATCACAACATACAATACCTAAACAGGTTAATCAAAGAACATAGAACTTCAATATCTGCTTTTCAAAAAAAAAAAAAAAAAAAAAAGGAACTTCAATATCTAGAACAAATTTGCTAGTTTGCTAACAACTCCAATTTCATTGATTATTATCATAATTTAAACAAATTAAACTTCAATCACAGTTTAACACAAGTTATCACTTCTTTTTTTGGTAACCATAATTTCCGAACTTTAAGCCGACCACCGCCACACAGACTCAAACCGGGTAAAGCCCTCCCTTTTCAGGGTGTTGCCGTGACCACTTGAGAGTCATTTGCCCCAAGCAGTATTTAAACTTGAGACCTCTTATATTTTAGTGATGATAGTCAGTAGTCACAAGCTTTCCACGCCTAAGTGGTTAACATACCTTATCACAGTCATTACTAATGACAACATTCAACACCTAACATACACTGAGTGTAAAAATATAGAATTGCATACATACATAACATCATCGCTTAACACTCTAATTCCATAGCTAAAAATCACAAGTGATGCTATTTAAACTTCAACCGCATTTTAATCTAGGGCAAATCGCACAAGTGATGTATTCAATTTCCTTTTTTTTCATCAATTCTAGGTACCGAACTTAATTTTGTGCTCAGTGTAACGTTTTTTCTACTTTTTGAAAGATGATACTCAAACCGGTCATTATTTTAGCTAAAAATGGTTGATCAATCTTATGTACTTTATAGTAGAGCATTTAAAAGTCATTTACGCTAGAAGTACAACCAATAACCCCTTTCGAAAAGTCAAAAAACCTTGCACCGCACAAAAATCGGCCTAAACTATAATACTTTTTTGTGCGATTTGCCCTATCACAAAAAAATCGACTCCGTGACTTGCGACCGCAATCCATGCAAACTGTCACTTCAACCACATTTTAACCTAAATTAACACAATCATAATCACAACCATAGTTATATAATTCGCTGAACCTACCACGAATTTCGAACTGGTTCGTGCGAACCGGAATCGGGTTCGAAAGCGAACCCAGTCGCATTCGGTTCGCGAACCCATGTAAGCGAATCCAACAGGGCCGGTTCGGCGAATTCACAAGGTCAAAATCGTGAATATGAAAGATCGGGTTCGAAAAAAGTGAGAGTATCTAAATAAAGATATAATACTATTAAAAACAGAAACAATATTTTGTAGCCATAATATCCGGTTTTAATAACCATAATCCAATCAAATCAATAAAAACAAATCAATGTATTTATTTCTAGTTTTCTACTATCTAATACGAATCTATTATTGTATTTTAATATCGGGTTCATCGAACCGAAGCGAACCGAAATGAACCTACCCCCTTCGAACCGGATTTTAAGGACCTAGCGAATTGCGAATTCGTACCGCGAATTCGAACCGGAGCGAACCCCGACTCAGGTGACTATGATCACAACATGCAAACTAGTATCACTTGAACCACATTTTAACCTAAATGAACACAATCATAATCACAACATGCAATAGCTAAACATAATCAAAAACTGCAATTGAATCAATAACACGTCATAATTCATATAAATTTCTAATCACAATTTTTAACCTAGTTTTTAACGATCAAAAAATCACAATTGATCACGAAATTAGATATATAAACAAATTGATTGAGGAATTTAATACATGATTAAAATGAAGATTATGAAAACGGACCATTTGAATGAGATCGGAGCTCCGAACAGTAACTCGCCCCGGAGCAGATGACGTAATCTTATTAGGGTTTATACTTTCTCTCTCTATCTGTACTTTCAAAAATAAAGTGAGATTATTTTGGTTTTTGATCCTTCGTGTATGTTTTAGAGCTTCTTTTAGTCCCCAAAGAAATAAAGGTTTTGTGAGTTATGTTCATAACAACTTTAACTTTAGGTGATGTTTGGTTTATGAATTTAAAATTCTGAAATTTTAAATCGTAGGAAATTTTAATTGTTGTGGATTTAGAATTTTATATTTTAAAATACTTTCACAGTTTTTGGTTGACGGAGATTCCTAGTATTTTAAAATATGTTTTAATGTTTGTTGTTGTAATTTTTTACTTTGATTCGAAAAAAAAATTCCAAAAAAAAGAAGAAAAAAATGAAACAAAAACAACAACAAAAAAGAAGTAAAAATAGTATTTTTTTTTTTTTTTTCTTTTATTAAAAAAATTATTTTCAAGTAAATTCAAATTCTCCAAATTTTTAGGACATTCTAATTCTACTCATTTTACCAATTAATGGAATTATAAATTCTTTCATTTGACATACCAAATGCAATAATTAAAAGAATTTAAAATGCAAATGAGCCATAAAATACCTCCAATATACCAAACCAAACACACCCATAGGCCCCGTTTGGTTCGCTGAATATTTTTGATGGAATTGGAATTTGTCTATGGAATTGAAATGTGAAGGAATGGAATGTTAAAGAATTTGAATGTGAAGGATTTGAAATCTGAAGGAATTAGAATTTGCAAAAACTAACGAGTGTTTGGTTGAAATGAAAATGAAATAAGAAAAAATAAATTATATTAAAATATTTAAAATTTTATATTAAACTAAAAAATAATCTTAATAATAATAATAATAGTAATATAAAATAATAATAATAATAATAATAATAATAATAATAATAATAATAATAATAATAATAATAATAATAATAATTGATTTTTGATGATAAAAATAATGAATTCCATGGAATTGTAAACATTCCTCTCATTTTGCTATAGAATGTTGATCCTACCTGAATTATACGTAGGTGATCAGGCTTTATATAATTAAGGTCCAACGATGCAATGCTGAGTTTAGTTATTAGAAAAATATCGGTCCTTCTGTTTGCGAGGTTACAATATAAAATACCTTTCAAGGAAGTGGATAGTTCAGGGGGTAATTGCAGAATACTTTGTAAAATGGTTTGTGAAATAATTTGTATGGTAAAAAGGAAACAATTTATTTATTTATTTATTTATTTATTTTTTTTTTATTTTTATTTTTTTTTTTATTTTATTTTTTTTGCAAAGTAGTAGCAAAGTAGTTCATAGGGTGACAGCAAAATAATTTGTAAAATAACAGTGAAAGTCTTATTGCTTTAATAGACAGTGGCTAAAGCAGTCCACAAGGGAGTAAAATAGTTTATAAGGTGTTAGTAAAACTTGTAGGATAGTTGTAACATAGTTTACAAAATGCTAGTAAAGTCATTTGTTGGTTTATGAAATAGTAGTCAGGTAGCGAATCGGTTTATTACATGTTAATAATATAGTTTGTGAATTAGTTTATAGGGCAATAGGAAAACAATTCATTGTTTATAAGATAGTAGTAAAGTCACAAGTTTTGATTTTTATGATATATTGGTAGGACAGTTCATAGGACGACCG
Source organism: Artemisia tridentata subsp. tridentata (assembly GCA_021014915.2). NCBI lineage: Eukaryota > Viridiplantae > Streptophyta > Magnoliopsida > Asterales > Asteraceae > Artemisia > Artemisia tridentata. The sequence continues at coordinate 450,136,958 of CP139508.1, forward strand.
CAAAATGGTTTGTAGGATATTTGAAAACAGTTTGTGTGTTCATAGCGACACGGTTTATTATTTTATTAGGGGGTAGCAAGGTAACCAACTGGTTTATAATATGAATACAAATAATTGAAAAATGATGACAAAGCGGTTTATTAGGTGGTAAAGTAGTTTGTAGGAGAGTGACAAAATGATTGATGGGATAGTGACAAACAGTATATAAATTTTTTTAGCAAAATGGTTTATAAAGTGATAGTAATGGTTTCACAAGATAATAGCAAAACTGCCTGTAAGGTGTTTACAAAATGGTGGTCAAAACAGTTTTCAAACGGGTAATACAGCTTATAAGATGACAACTAAAAATTATTGTAGAATAGTTACGAACTAGGTGGTAACAAAACAGATTTTTATGGTACTTAGCAAATCATTTTATAGGATGTAGGAGTCTATAGGGTATCGCCCAAATATTTTACGTGTTATAAGTAAATTAATTTAGAACAGGGTAGTAATGTATTTTCGTAAAGCGGTTGAAAAGATGGTGGAGAAATGGGGAGTGAAATAGACGAGAGTTATAATAACATGGCAGCAACAAAAGATAGAGAATTCATTGGATGGAGACATACATAATACAACGAGGTTAACTCAACCATGATGAGATTGGAATAAGTTGCAATAAGAATCAATCATAATAAGGGTGAATCACGACAACCATAATATATAATCATAACATGTGTAGATACAATCACAACACATATGAATATAAGATGGAAAATCTCGGCTTACATAAACCGATATCATATCATAGCATAACCATACCACATGTCCTAAAATAACTTGCTATGGTTTGTCATACAACAAAATACCACAAGTGTCATTATTATGGCCACACATCCCGTGGCTAGGATAATAGAAGCTATTGATGATAATAGTCTAGTCTAGGAGTTTCCTGCTGCTCCTCTGGGTGGAAGGCATCATCAGGGTCAAATCCCTGTTCGGGAACGGGTGGTGCAAGGTCGAGAATCTCTGGTAAGGGATCGAGTAAGTGAATTGGGGAAGCTGGTACTGACATAATGCCCTACAATTGGCATATGAGGTCAAAATTAGTAAAAAAAGTTTATATAAATAATCTTTTATATAAAGAAATGGTGATCGAAAGTAAATCAAGTATATATAAATGTCCTTTTTATAAATACGTGTGTATATAAATATTATTTATATAGACATGTGTAATAGTGTACAGAATAAGTGTTCGGAAAGTGTAAGCGCACGGAGAGTGTAAGGCAATGCAAAGTAAAGTAGTTAAAATATAAAAAGCGGTTATAGTCTAGGTCTAAAAAAAATGCGACCTGGTTCTCTATAACCATGGCTCTAGTACCAATCTGTAACACCCCCAAAATATCGCAGCGGAATGTAATATCATTGGGGTGCTACTTATTAGTACAACAGTCATAATCATAGAAAACGACTCTAAATGAGACGTTTTAAAAGTTTATCATACGATCAAAATAAAATATCAGAGTTACAAGAGGTCCCAAGCAGTTTTAGGTACATAACACATCAAACATAAAAGTTTTTAAAAGTTTATCGAATGATATCAAAATGCAAGCCTTCAAAATATTCTCCGTGCGACTTCATGCTAGCCAAATACCTTAAGGACCTGAGATAAAACATGCTAAAAAGTCAACACAAAGGTTGAGTGAAATTCACAGGTTTATAAATAATTAATGGACCACAAGATTTCAGAGTTAAAGTAATAATTGCAACGAATACAATTATGGTAAGCATACAGTTTAAAGCACTTGTGTCCAAATTGTAAAATAGCATGTATCTCCCCCAATGGGTTTATAAACAGTTTAAAGAGTTTAAGTGGGGCTATGAACTCACCGTAAGCAACAGTGAATAGCAAGGTGCAAATAAAGTGACGAGTAAGCCGAGAAGTCCTACGAGCAACCTAGACATAATATGTTGCGTCTTAGGTTTTTAAAATAATAGAATATGGATGCAAGAAAGTTTTATATATTTATTACTAGCTTAAGGACCCGTGGATTCACAGGGTTTTTAAAGAAATATGAAAATGAGATAATAAGAAAACAACGAACGTAAACATGTTCCATTAATATATGAAAGAAACAATGAGATAATACGTGAATTATTTGATAATCAATTGAGTTTGTAATAATTAAATAATAAACGTCCATGTGTTGTCGTCTCCAAATTTGATGGTCTTGAATAGCAAATGACGTCTGTGAGCGCTAATCAATTTAATAGCCAATGTACATTCTGTAAACATCTAATAGTTCTTGAACTTTGATCATATATTATAATCTAAAATATGGTAAAAGAAACATGTGATATGTATATTGTATATAGCTCTTGAACTGTGATCATAGACCTTGAAGTAAACGTGGAGTGATAAAAAGTTATGCTTCCATCAATGTAAATGTAATGTGAAATGATGTTTATTTACTATGAGAGTAAATTTTTTTGGAACGGTGTAAAGGATGGCGTCGAGGCAGCCAACGGACTTCCAGAGTTGACATTAGCAGGTACACGATTAACTACACAAGTTTAACAACAAAAACTTATAAAGATATATGACAATGTGTCTAGGCATGTTAAATAAGTTTTTAAATAACTTTGAACTAAATAAATGAATGTAAAATTACCGTTCAAAATGCAAGAAAAGGATGTTCTTCTCAGAGGTGTTTGAAAAGAAGTTGTCGGTGAAGGCAAAGATCATTGCATTAGCAAAAAGATTAAAAAATTAAGATGGTAGTGGTCATTACTGTTAGGAATATAAATATTCATATGAAAGACTCGGTCACCCCAAGTATCTTTTGGCATTAGATAGCTTGTAGGCTTTATAGTTATAGTTTAGATATCGTTTCACCATGGAGTCGGGTCGGGTCTTTACCCACTGTAGCCCGCTCCATAGCCCACATGGGGCGTTAAGTAACTTGTATAAATACCCTCTTCCCACCAAGGGAGAGGGTTGGAGCTTTCTTTCTAATCTAATAGATTTACTTTCTCTCTCAAGAAACTCCCATTTCTTTCTCTCTCTAAACTCTCTTGAATTCGGCCAAGCTTAGATCTTTAGTGTGTGTTATGATTTCGAATATCTTAAAATTGGTATCAAGAGCCATGGTTAGATTAGCTTGATTGTGTATGCTCGAATTTGTGGTTTATTTGTTTGCTTTTGTTTTGGTTCGAATATGTTAGCTACATAGGTCACGATCCTTGTTCTTGTTTGTGGTTTGATTTGTTAAAATCAAACACTTTCGTGGTCTCAACTATCTATTGTATCATTTCTTGGTGATCTTTGACTTGTTTGGTGGTTTACTTGGAAGATTTGAGAAATTTTCTTGGTTGCGGTTTGATGTTTTGCACTTGTTCTTGATTGCGGTTTGTGTTAAAACGGGAATTCTTAGTTGCGTTTTGCCTATTCTGTCAAACTGCGTTTTGTTTGTTTTACCACTTGTGGCATAAGGACAAAATAGTACGAAAGTGATAGCTCATTACGGTTTGACTGGTCAACTGCGATTTGACTATGGTTTGATTGCGTTTTGTATTAAATTTCTAGGTTGCGATTTGGACTTTTCTTGGTTGCGAATTGGACTTTTCTTGATTGCGATTTGGTTATTGGCGGTTGTTCTTAGTTGCGGTTTGGTCTTCTACGTTTTGTATCTAGCTGCGGTTTGGTTCTCTGCGGTTTGTGGTCTCTGCGGTTTGCTTCAAGTTGCGTTTTGGTCACTGTGTTTTGCTCAAGACTTCTGTGATTTGGCATTGCGATTTAAGTGTTGTGACTTGACAGTTGCGATTTGTCTGTTGCGGTTTGATTGAAGACTCTACAGTTTGACTAAAAGTTGACTTTTTACGACAAAACTTCAAATGGCCATAACTTTTGAACCGTAACTCCGTTTTCAGCGAAATACCTGTCAAAACAACCAGAACAGCCTGAATATTGTGAGGTTTCATCACAAAGTTGTGAAACGAATTTTTCGAGGCCCAAATTCCCTCCAAAAGGAAGTTATTGAGGTTTTAAGTTTTTATACCAAAATTTCACGATAACAACTTGCATCAACCAAACCAAATCACAACTAAACAACATATCACCTAGTCTATCAAACGATCTTCACTTTTAACACACAATCACTATTCATTGTACCGATCCAACAGCTATCATAACACATATCTATTATCATTTCACGGTTTCTTCTTGATTTTGTAAAATCCCGTGAAAGATTCTATTTCTTGGTTTAAATCATAGAATTAAAATCCCGTGCACGTTAGCATCATGTCAAACACTTCGGATTCAGTCATAGCTGAGGTACTCAAATTGTATGACATGATCGATGAACATAAGATTCCCAGCAAAGTACAATGATTTAACAATTTAATTCAAGGAATTACACAAAGGAAATATGCAAAACCCGAAGTTCGTTGTCCCGATGAAGGATGAATGGAATTAGTGATTTCGGGATCGTGAAACGTGAAGTGAATGGGAATAAAAGTGAGTGATTGTGGTTTCTAAACTAAATTAATGAAATACAAACTAAAAACGATTAATAACGCGAGGGAAAAACTAAACTAAGGCAAACGTATCATAAAAACGCAAAATAATTCTAAAAATGCACATTCTTGGGCTAATCCCAAGAATAAAAGTGAAATCTATGGAATATTAACTCTAGGTACGAAATTATATTTTTCCTAAGTCCTAATTAGCAAAAGAAAATTTTAGAAAAAGGAATTATAGTTTTTTGATTTTTAATTAATTTACTATAAATTAAAAACTATTTAAAAGAAATTAAATGATAAAAAATATTAAATGAAAAGAGAAAAATCTGAAATTTTTTGTGAAATAACTTTGTGATACAAACAGTCCTAGGAAAAATAAGAAAAGTGAAAATGCTTTTTGGAATAAGCAGAAAATAAGCAAACAGCCTAATTAAGCTAAATTGGAAAACTAATGGTTAAGAATTAAAAGTTGCATTGTTATACTAAGAAAGTCCCTAGGGCAAGTGGTATGGTGTGTGTGTTGTGAGTTGAGAGACCCAGGTTCAAACCCCAGGTTTTGCGACTTTTCTTTTTATTTTATTTTTTTGTTTTTCTTTTTGGAAACTGATTAAGCAAAAGATAATAAGCTACTTTAAAACTGAAAACTCGTTTTGAAACCCACTGATAAGCTCAGAAAATAAGCTGATAAGCCTAATCAGTTAGCAACACATGAATAAGCTAAAGCAAGGGGCTATTTAAGCTTATATAAGCTAGGTTGTAATTGAAATAAGCTAAGCTGATTACAATAAGCTAAGGGGAAAACAGATTAAGCCACAGAAACAAGAAATAAGCACTTAAAAAGAACAATATAAGCCAAAAGCCACAAAAAGTATGCTGATCTGCTGATGACGCAGGGCAAAAAGGCTGTTTTTGCAGCTATAAAAAGCAATGAAAGAAAATTATAAAAATTCTAAAAAAAATATGAGTAGATAGGCAAGCAAGCCAAATATATATGTGCAAAACTATAGCTTAAAACAACTTATCATCAGCAAATGAAAAATCTAAGAGGAAGCTACAAAATGGGAAATACTAAAACATGCAGTCTGCAAAGGCAAGTTGGACTGAATATGGACTATATGGGAACAAGGCTTTAAGGGGATTAACCACTACTCATCCTAGACTAAAAGGGACCTAATAATACAAATAAAAAAAACTGCAAAAGCTTAAGCTCATAGGGAGCTTATATGATCAGTGCATACCAAGTTACTCCTAAGGATCACCCCAAATCTGTCAAATCCTTCATTCAAGCTAAAGTCTCTAAACAAACATCTTCTAACGGTGATTTTAAGCAAGATTCACAATCCCTAATGTGAAAATTAACAGTGACAAACTCATTTTGACCCATTTTAACCCATTAACCCAAACACACCTATATGGGTGACTGTTGTTAGATTCTCAAAAGCATAGACTGAATTCAGCTGAGCTAAGGAAGGAACAAGTTACTCTAAGTCTAAAAAGAACTAATGATCAAAAATTAACCAGCAATACGCTCCTAATTAAATTAAAACTACTTTAAGCTATTTTTTTTTTAAATTTTTTTTAAAGCTTTTTAGGTAAAATCTTAAACTGAAGAGAATCTATCTTGTTTTAGCTGCAAGTACTATAAAAGGCCATGAATTCTATCAATAAGCAGAAAGAAAGCAGGAAATAAGCTAGAAATAAGCAGTGTTGACTTTCATTGACTAAGTATTTAAAAGCAGAAAACTTAAATATTCAAAAACCAAATTCAGATTACAAATGCTACAATTGAAATTACAACTAAAAAAAAGATTGCACTAAATTAACCTACTCCTAACCTAACCCTAAAAATCCTAATTATCTAACAGCTCCAATATGTGACAGGATCGGGCTATTTATAGCCATAAGCTAGGGTTTTGGAACCCTCTGGATGTCCCCTGTCAGCCCTTGATCATATCTTGGTCTCCAATCCTTTACTCACAGCCCTTGGATCATTTTGTGATGTGTCTTGACCAATCATAAAGCTCTATGGTGCCACGCTGTCATTCCTTCTGTCGCATCACTTCTGCCATGTCAGACATCTTCTGGAATATACTTAAGTACGGGGTAAATGAGGAGAGGAGGGTAAAAGTGAGAGAGACAATCCACAGTAACTGGGATTTGGCGGGTGGGTAATTGGGGCGCGTTTGGCTAATTTTTATTTATTTGACTGGAAAGTGGATAGGGTTTGACCGGATCAGGGATCCGGGTCTCGGTTTGGGTTTTATAATGGATCCGGGTTGGTTTAGTTAAAGGGAGTTTGGCCTGGGATGGTTGGGCTGTGTTGGGCTGTGTTTGTGTTTGGTTTGTAGTAGTTTTAGGATTTAGTGTATTTTTAGGTAAAATGAATGGACCAAAAGTGTAACTTCTGAATTTTCAAGGACCACTTCTCCAAAATAATTCCAAGGGGTTTTCATGCAATACTTTGATTCTTCAAGGACCAAATCTGACATATGAGCATAAACTTTGATCATTTGCTTCCCCGGCTTCGGCTTTTGACTCTCTTCCAAATCCCGTGCTCGGTTTTGCCAGTTTCTTTTGAATTTTTGTCCATTTCTTTGATATCCGTACCTGCATAATTACAAACACAAAAACACAAATATCTTTGGCATTTTGGTTAGTTTTTGGTTGTTTTGGTCTTAATTTGGTCAAGAAAAGGTATGTGTTTAAGCACATACCATACAACTGACAAACATTTTTGAACAGACAAACGTTTTTGAGCCAGATATTGCTAATATGGAATTGTCGTGCTCGAATTCTCAAGAGAAAGAGTTTCATCAGCCACTAATATTGCCTAATGCAAAGGAAAGTTGCATTGAATGTTTTCGATTACTTCACTCACATCTCAAGGTTCTCTTTGAACAACCTGGATACTTGGGAGGATACAAACGTGCATTCGCATCACTCTTTGGTCAAGATGTTCAGACTTTCACAGTCAAAATGATTCTGTATTTAGATCAACTTGAACAACAACTTGACAAAGGAGAATTTTCTGAAGGTAGATCCATGGCTGCCTTTTGTGTGATCAACAACCAACTCCAAGTGTTCATTGATTCGCAATTCACTGAGGATTATGATTATGATAGTCAAATGATGAAAAGGTGTTTTGCTAATTACAATGGAATCGAGGTTGACATGTTCAGAGTTACACTACTCCAAGTCATGGGTAATGTTAAGGAGTTCATTAATGAAAGGGCACAACATCAACAATGCAGGGACACTATGTTTAATAAGCAGGATACAAACGACAGTTCTGGGACTTATACCACACTTGACATGGATACAGATCACAGACCATAAAATGATCAAGTTCCATCTGCTGAGGTACATGTCACTGATCAACACAATGTGCTCCTGATGTGTCGTGTTGTGTGCAAGTTTTAAAAATTTATAAACACGATTTATCTAATTCTCTAATCAACACATACGAGCAAGTATACTCGTCCGTGGTAGTAAAGGTGGGTAAGTCGAGATCGTCCCAAGGGAATTGTTGTTTGAACTTAGTAAAATAAGTTTTAACAAAAAGGGTTGTCAATCCAATTTGGTGTAAGTTCTAAAGCAAGTAAAGTCCAATCAATCAAAAACAAATATACTTGTGTGTAATTCCTTAACTAATTGTATAGAGTAATCTACCAAGTTGGGTGTAACTTGTAGTGATGCACAACTTTAATATGAATGATTCAAAATCAATTTTTTTTATCATGAGAAATCATCTCTAAGAATTCAATCTCCTAGTTAATTCCTTTCGGCCTTTTTAACTATTACGACAATTCTATTAAACTCTTTATTGTTTGAAAAGCATTTCTTATCTTAAGAATTCTTACGAATCCTTTCGGCCTTTTCTCGTGATGAAATCGTTTCCAAATCTATTTTAATGAGTTAATATGGTGCTTGTCACACACCATATCCCATACTAATTCGTGCACTAACTTTTTGGAATAAAAACATAAAGAAAATCCTTTCGGCCCTTTTTATTCTTTAGAACTGTTTTTACCAACTAATTAAGCAAGATTAGATTGTATTTCAACAAACTCATAAAACAAGACATGTTTTCATGCATCACTATAAAATAAGAATACTCCAACAATTGTCACATCATACACACAAGTATACCAAAATCACTCCGTAACAATTATAATCAAACACAAGTAACAAACCATTATTTCATTCAACTTAAAGTAAAAGTAGTTCATAATAACTCAAACAAGAAATACCTACTTGTGGAATTACAAGAACTAGAATTGTGGAACTATAGCAACCACACTCCTCCAATCGCCTATGATTACACGTAAACAACTCCACACTCGAACACAACTCTTGAGACTCTAACTCAAGGTTCCCTGGACGTTTTCACAGCAATTACAAGCTTTCGGGCAATGATAATAAGTTAGCAAAGACTTGGTGTAAGCCTTTACTAGGTTTTGGGTGTCACACTTTGTATCTAGCCTTTGATTCTATTTATAAGTACAAGAACCCTTTCTCTTTAAGCAAAAACGTCCCTTAGTGGTAAATAAGCAGGAAATGATAAGCCACCATGATTATGGGGCTTAAATTCGTCAATAAATGCAACTTTGTAACAGCAGTTTCTCCCAACCGATCGGTATTGGGGTCCAACCGATCGGTTGGTCTCTCGGTAAATTCATCTCCTCCCATCCGAATCGGATGCGGGCACCATCCGATCGGATGGGGCCTTCATGCACACACATTTTTTTATTTTTCTTTACTTTTCTCATCGCGTGCTTGTTCCTTTGTTGTGGCACTAATTCCTTTCATAGAACTTGATCTTTTCTTGATATTTGAACATAGAAATCTTGACATTATCAAATCCTTGAGTTCTCGTGTGGTTTCTCTCTCGTTTTCCTCTCGGGAATCTTCCAATGTGCGTAATCACTTCAATTCTTCATCTTTTTATCTTCTTTTCCTGTACTTGGCTATATTTACTTACATATACACTTTTTCATGATTTAGTAACAAATACACACAAATATAACCAAATATGATGCACAAAACTAACGATAACGCGACTAAAAACATGTTCAATTTGAGCGTTATCAGCTCCCTAATGAACGACTGCATATTGATCAAGTTATGCCCACTTATGACACATATTTGTTGGAAAATACTGATAGCAATACCATTTCTAATTCAACAAATATGAATCATAAAGGGGGAGAAAGTGATCAGGATGATGCTGAACATGATGATGAGTCAAGTTCTTTGTTTACGGCTGAGACTTTTAAATCAAATGATGGGGTTGATAAAAAAGTTTTTAATGAACTTTCAAACAGATTTTTGCAACTTGAAAAACATTGTATTTCACTTGAAATCTCAATGCAACAAAAGGAAGAAAGTCTTCAAACTAACCGACCATGTAAAAATCCGGAATTTCCTGAATTCCATGAATTTTTTATGATAAATGATTTGAAAGCTCAGTTAGAAACCAAAAACTCAACGATCAATAACTTGAAAACACAAATTACCGAGATGCATGAGATAAGAAATGTAGTCAAGGCTAAATATGACAGTGATGCAACTGAAACAAGAAACATTAAATTGGAACTTAAAGTGGCTGAATTACTTAAGGAAAATGAGACTTTGAAAAAGCATTGCAAAAACCTGTGTGATTCAATCAAAGAAACGAGATCTAAGACTATAGAACATACAACCTCTTTGATTGCCAAAAATGATGAATTCAAAGCTCAACTTCAGGAAAAGGGTTTTACAATTGCAGCATTAAAAAACGAGTTAAGAAAATTAACAAAAAATAGTGTGAACACTAAGTTTGCAAAACCATCAATCTTAGGGAAACCAGTTTTACAACCACTTAGAAACCAATCAGTTGTTAACTAATGTAAGCTTGAAAGAGAGCTTTGAAACTCCTCAAAAAGAAGATTATCGGTTTGGGGGGAAGCTATCAAAGCTTCACATTGAGAAGGCTCAAGTTCAGACGATTATTCAGGAGCCTCGAAAGCTTTGGTGGTGAAAGTTTAAGAGATGTTGACTACATACTTCTACAACGTACAGAACGATATCCTTATTTCGGTATTCATGTCAACATCTTCTTAAATTGAATAATATATTTTGTACATATCTTAAACCAAAATGTAAATAGAAAAATATAAAACCAACAAAAACCATAAAAAATTCAGAAAAATAGAAAATTCCAAAAATAGTTTTTCAAGGCATGTCTTCTGGTATCGATAACATTTACGATCCTAGAAATGTCATTTAATAATGACACGGGTCTTTAAATGAAGTTCGAGCAGAAGTTCAAAAAGTTTCCAAAACATGCCTAAAAGGTTTGCTATTATTTCAGATACGCAACCCGTTCTTCATAATGAGTAAAGCACGTCGCCAAAAAGACGGTTGTTCCTAACAACGGGTGATTAAGTTCTCCCGGGCATGGATTACTTTACATCCGTGCACCCTCGATCTGATGTACGTTTCAGTGCATCATTTCTCGTATAAGAAGAGAAGTCTTCTTTGTTTAACAAATAATTTTCCTTCTATGATTCTTCTGAAAATTATTTATGAGACACATGGTGGTAACGTGTTGTTTGAAATTCTATCAGACTTAGATTGTTCACAAAATTGCCACTTCTCCCAATCAATGACTACAACTCTTTAACTAGAATACGGGTCATTGATTGAGGGGGAGAGTGATTTCAAATTTTATATCATCAGCCGGGTTTCTTGGTTATCTCATAATTGTTAGAAAATGTTTTGTAGTTAATGGGGTATTAGTTGAAGAGGAACTTACTAAGCTTTATCTCAAATGGCCAAATGTGTTAGTTGTTAGAAAGATTAGGGCATTATGTGCAATTTACTTATAGTTTCCTAGCTTTATGTAACTAGAAGGTTCATTTGTGTCACTTTGGAATCCTCGTTTAATCCCCTAAATACTTTAAAACTCAAAATCTAAAAGAAGTTAGAAAACCCATTGTGTTTGATGTTCTTGAATACTCCACAGGCATTTGTATGATCTGATTGAATGAGTTTCGAATGTTGATTGACTTTTGTTAGTCGATAGCTGTATAATTGTTGTTGACGTATTGCTTGTGCTCTCAGGATATGCTTAGGTATGTAGCTATCGTGTTAGAATCTTGTTTATAAGATCCTGAGTTGAATGTTGAAATATGAGTGAATTGCCATGTTCATGATTGCTGCTTGCTCTTCATGCTAGATAGCGGTTTGAAAAATTTCCTGATTGTGGTTTGATCATGACATGAATATGATTTTATGAGTAGGCAAACCGCTGCGTGGTAGCGGTTAATGTAAAGTTAATCTGTATGTATTCCCATCTTTGTGGATATTCCTATGCAGATTCCATGGCTGATGTGAATGTGCCTGCTCCCGCTCTAACCACTTGATCAGATATTCAAACTCCATTGACTGGCTCTGAATTCACCACAACAACAACATCGGCATCATCAACAACAACAACACCTTCACCACCACCACCACCTTCACTTCAACAAAGCATTACTAATTCTGGTCTCGCCGAGTGGGGATCTACAATACTTGGAAAGTTTTGTTGGTGGATGGATAATTGATGTTGACTACTGACTCCCTTATAGAAGCGAATGATCACATCATCTGTGCGTAAAGGTCAACATCATTTGTGTCGTAACAGTTATCTTGTACATAATAAGCAAGTGAATAAAATTTGTTGTTATGTGTCAGTGTATGAGTTTCATTCAAATATCTTTCAAACTTATCATACCTGACACTAACATTCTCCCTCATTGATTGAGGGGGAGCATAATCATGTTCCATTATCAGAATACATTGAATCAGACCACATTGTCTCCCAAATTTTCTAACTTATTTAAATCAATTGAGATCCCAAATCTCAAAAGGTTTGAAATTTTTGATCGGGGGAGAGAATGTGATTTAAATATGAAAATCTGATAAAAAATGTGATCTTTTGGACTCAAGTGTAGGCTCTCTCATATGTGCTAAACTCTTTCGTATATCGATGCACATATTGAGGGGGAGCGAATGATTTATGATGGCAATTGTGGAAGAATACCAAAGACTGACCATTTTATTTAATGTACTGGAGTTATAAGGATGGTAAGGTTAGGTATTAGTTCCCATGATCCAGCCAGAACCGGAGGGATCTTCCCAGGGACAATCCTCTAGTTAGAATAGAAGTCCTTAGGAACGATTAAAAAGGAGAAAAGTGAGAATAAGGGAAGAGTGCCGACTGAGATAGAGCTAGTACTGGAACAAACCCAACAAGGTACTAGTGATGAAGTCTCGGTAAGCGCTGAAGGGGTTGAAGAATGAAAAAGAAATGTAAAGATAAAGGGTGAAAAGAAAGAAGCCCTCTTTACACTTTAGGCAGAAATCGGGTCAATACATATGCTGTCAGAATCACTTAGTTGATTGATGACATTGAAGACAAGTATCATGGACCCAGTGATACGCTGCACAACCCTCCCTAGCCACTCAAGGTCCCTCAAAGGACTCTTGTTTCATTTGTCACAGAGATCAATACATTTCTATCGTCTCTCTCACTCCGAGTTAGACGATATTGAAAAGGTGGCAGTCCTCTCTAGCCTCCGATCACTAAATTAAAACGCACTATTGAGTCTAGAGCCAAGAGATCATCCATAAATCTCAATAGGACACACTTAAAATGTGCTTGTTATTTCATAAACCGTGAAAAACAAGAAATATATATACATTAAGAGTCCTACGCATTACCCTCGTGGTATTGCTAAAACGTCTGAGTGATATGAAAGTATTCACAATGAAGATGGAAATCCTTCTAGAGCGAACATCAAACAAGCTCTTGGTAGGTGACATGTGAGATCCTTCATGGATCAAACTAGTGACAACTGGAAAGAAAAGATGGGGCGATTCACATTTGAATCAAACTTGTTCCAGGAAATGGATTGACGGATGCTTTTGGAAAACCTTTCAATGTGCTCACCAACTGAGTTTCGAGCACATTGATTGCGTAAATTTTCAAACAAAAGTGTTTATGACAGAAATGTGATTCAATTTATAAAACCCTCGTTGTGTTGCATAAAATGTTTATCCAGTGACACGCGAGTGATTTTTCTAATCAATTTCTCATCAATCAGTGGGTATTTAATTCACTGATTCACTCTACCGTGTTGTCTGCTTTGAGACGTTCCGGTATGAGAACATGCTTAGTATGATGATTCTGATGTTAATTCGTTGGATAATTCTTTACAACAAGCTGGAAAGTCCTGTCAAAGAGAATTTTCTTTAAAGGGGATTCTACTTGATCACAGGTCGGTCCTCAGGGAACCGAAGGTTAATCCAACCTCACCGAGCGAATGACAAAGCCATATTCGTTCTCCAACTTTATTGCTAACTGTTTTATTTCAGATTTATATAAAGATGGTGATGGTGGTACCTAATTCCAGCAGAGACATGTCAATCCACACCCCATGCTCACACGACCAATTTATTATCAAAGGATCATGAAAGTTGAGAGACTTACAACAATGCTTCCGCAACTCTGATGCAAAGTCTCCTGATCCAGAAAAGTGTGAGCATGTCGGTCCAATGGTCACTACATCACATGAAGGCGATACTACAAAGGATGAACTTGGAGATTTACGGTGGCTGATGATCTCAAAGAATACTCAAAGATCACATATGCCAAAGGAACATTAATCACACGATCATTGCTTGAAATACAAAGTGTGCTGAACTTGAAGAATCAAAAGACTACGAGCTAGGAATTTATAGTCATGTAATAGAATGCTAGAATTCAAAGTGTATTTTCCGGGGTAACCTCCTTTAGGGGGAGATTGTTAGAAATATAAATATTCATATGAAAGACTCGGTCACCCCGAGTATCTTTTGGCATTAGATAGCTCGTAGGCTTTATTGTTATAGTTTAGATATCGTTTCACCATGGAGTCGGGTCGGGTCTTTACCCACTGTAGCCCGCTCCATAGCCCACGTGGGGCGTTAAGTAACTTGTATAAATACCCTCTTCCCACCAAGGGAGAGGTTGGAGCTTTCATTCTAATCTAATAGATTTTACTTTCTCTCTCAAGAAACTCCCATTTCTTTCTCTCTCTAAACTCTCTTGAATTCGGACAAGCTTAGATCTTTAGTTTGTGTTATGATTTCGAATATCTTACAATTACGAAAAGGTGAAACATAAACCTTTGTAACTCATGACATACTATATTATCTTGTGTAGTTCATGACATATATTTATTTTTTATTTATATTTTTGCTAAGTAACATAAGATGATATATAAAAAGTAAACACATATGCACTATATTGAAAAGGGCACCTGGTAGAATGGTTCGAGAAGGCGTTGGTGTCGTCGGTCTCAAATGAGGGAAACCATTACCGGTCTCATACTTATAGTTAATGGATAATTTATATTTCATTTATGGTTGAGTGTTAGGTACGTGTACAAAAGATGATAAGCAATGAGAGTATATAATGATAAGAGATAAGTGTATGAAACATGATCTTACAATTCAATATTTTCGCTAACGATACCCTTTTCTTGGCAGCAGGTGTTTTTGTTGGTATTTTCTTGAAGAACGTTTTCTTTTCCCATTGTTGATTTCGAAAGAAATTACTCATTAAGAAGTTACGTGTATGAATAATATATAGTAGATATGTGCAAACATAATACTTAAAATGTCAATTATGACCATGCGATTTATGTTCCCTACACTATATTTTCGAAAATAAACTAACCAAGACTACATAACCCACTTATAAAAGGTTTGAAAACGACACAAAAGCCTTCTCATACTCTTATAAAATATTTACATATGAGCAAACTAATTCTATAAGCTGTGGATACAAATTAAGAAATATAATCGAATCCAACCTAAATACCTATTACAAATGTTGTCCAGTGTTTCTTTTTCAGAAGCAACAAATACAAAGTTTCTTGTAAAAACCCAGTATCCCCACCAGTTATTTGTTCCCTCTAGCGTAGTTCCCTCCAGACCATATTGAACTCTTGTTGCCACAGTCATTTGTTCCCTCTAGCGTAGTTCCCTCCGGACCATATTGAACTCTCGTTACCACAGTCATCCTCACTTGGACATGATATGTTAAATATGCATGAATTTCATGTAACCACACCTCGTTCGACATGCTTACCCACAACTCGTTCTATACTATGATCATTTGGATACAAAAGATTGTCTTTTTTCTTAGGATTCATTATGTCTGCTTGGGTATTTGTCCTCATCATTGTCACAAACTCGTCATAGTTAATGCGGCCATCCTGTAAAGTTTATAGAGATTTAGGTAGAGGCTCCATTTTGGCTCTTCAACTATAGGTGGGTCTATTTCAGTAGTGTTTCATCTCTATTGCGTCAAACAGTCAAACGTTTGATTATAAGAAAACACGTTAAATGGGTCAAGCGTGTTTTGCGTATCAAAGTTCGCCTTGGTAATATAATAGAGCTTTTGTAATGATACATGACACAATAATTATTTCTAATTTTTTACGTGTTTTAGCCAAAAAAAAGTGTTTTAATATGTATACAATGTATTTTCTTGCAACAAAGGTTTAACTATATTTGAGTTACTTACATGATCGGAATCTACTTCAGAAATAAATTCCTTTATATCTTTATCATCGTTCATTCCATATTTGCGGAGAGCATGCTCTAATTCTTCTATAGTAATGTACCTGACAACAGAGAAGTCTGTTAATGATTACAAAATGGTTTTTATTTGATGACAAAAGAGGCCTCTTAAAGGTTTATGTACCCACTGTTACCTTTGTCAAAGTATGTGAATGTTGTGTACAAATGATCTTCTTTATCTATTCTATTGAGATGCATTGTTGCTATGGTTCCATTTCCATCTACATCAGCCTGTTGCATATTAAAAAGAAACACATGAATTTTGTGACCATATAAACACTTCAAGGAATTAGTTAACTAAAAAGGATACATTAGTAATCAAATAGAGCCATGATGTTTGTGGTTTACTAATGTATACTTTATAGCACCTGATCCTTTAAATTAGTATCATGTTATACGGAAGGAGGTGAGTGGCTCTAAATGGTATAAATCCTGCCTTAAACGTACCAATATTTTAGCCTGCCAAGAACCGCATTATCAAGTGGCTTATCGGGTGCTTCTCCATCTTCCATGA
Source organism: Artemisia tridentata subsp. tridentata (assembly GCA_021014915.2). Lineage (NCBI taxonomy): Eukaryota > Viridiplantae > Streptophyta > Magnoliopsida > Asterales > Asteraceae > Artemisia > Artemisia tridentata. Next base: position 450,153,627 of record CP139508.1, read on the forward strand.
TCCATGAATGAGCTATAAGAATGATCAAATTAATAATCTATTATTTAACCATTTTAACTAAAAAGGATACATTAGTAATCAAATAGAGCCATGATGTTTGTGGTTTACTAATTAATACTTTGGGATTTATAGCTCCTGATCCTTTAAATTAGTATCATGTTATATGGAAGGAGGTGAGTGGCTCTAATTGGTATAAATCCCACCTTAAACGTACCAATATTTTGAGATATTTTAGCCCATTTGTGATATTTTTACACTCACAAGAAAATCGTAAAATAATGACCCAAAAACGGTTGAGGGCTACATGGCAAGATAATATTAAACCATTCTAACGGTGAAACATAATGGGTTTTACCATTATTAACCTTATAACATAATTTTAAGAATTCAAAGAAAAAAGAGTTTGAGGTCACTAGGCCGCTTTGGAATATAACAAAATCTCCCATATCGACCCGTTACACAAAACCACCCGACTCGATAATTTTGCAAGCAATAACCTCTAGTATGTTATATAAAATAAAAACACAATAAAATTAATGGAATAAAAAATATGAGCATACCCTGATATTGCAGTCCTTAGAGGTCTTAAAAATGTCATATATGCGAGCCTTCTGATCAAAGCATTGAATTTCAAGCAAGGTATGAGCTGGGATCATTAGATTATCTACAGTTATAACAGCCTTCTTATCATTCGACAAATTTCCTTTGTCGAAAGCTCACAGCTAAACAATTCATCTGCAATTTCTTGTGATATGGAAGAATACCCTTGATGGCTTTTGTACTCAACCCTGCTAACTGAAGTTCACAACTAATACAACACTCTTCTAACACACCACTTAGGTGCTCACATGTTTCATCTCGTCTATCCTTTGTATGCAATAAGTCCCTGCAATAATTTCACCATTACCAAATATCAGATAATAAGTTTCAATATGCCAATCCAAACAACAATTAACATGATATTGTTATCCTTGTAAAATCTTACCCATGTGGTGTGGGCATTCCAAAGTTGTGTTGAATGTTTTCTTTCGTATTACGACCCTTTTGATGACCCATAAACATGAATCGTCTTCCATCTATTGTTCCAATGCCAGTGACGATTGTGGGATCGTCATAACCACTCGGTCACTATGAAGCTCAACAAACTGAAAATTTAAAAATACAAAAAAGGGTATGTATTAAATATGACTATTTCATAAAGACTATAGAGTTTAAAACTTTTAGCATAAAAAAATAAAGTTTGCGGAATGAGTATCATACCTTGTCAGTAATGTTGACGACATGATCAAGAAACGTCGGTCTGTTTGGGTGTCGAACAATATTAACTCGTTATATTAGAGTCAAATGTTTATAAAGATCTTTAAGAGCCTGTATGATATACATAAAAATGTGAATAGCCATGACAACTCACATATGAACATATCTATACATGAGAACTTACATTCGGCATCTAAAAACTTAGTTTTAAGACTAATAAGAGGATGTCAATTTCAGAAGAGATGGTTTATTTGATTTGAAATAATAAGTTGTAATAAAATAGGGCAGAGGAAATATTATTTGAATCGATTTTTTTGTTTATAGTTGTAATAATCAAATTATCAGATGTTGGGGTGTTTCACAAATTCCTAATATCCAATACTTCAAGACATACAATGACCATAAAAGAATTTCTCAAGAGAAAACCATAAGACGTCAAGAAGAGGCTATGTTTTACTGTAACCATTATATTTTGAACCTTATCATCCAAAACTAATTATTTCGCTCCAAAATAATCACATAATCAGAAACATAACTTTTACATCAAACATATGCTCACTATAATCAATTGCAAAACCTAAATTCAAACACCCCTAAATCTTATAGTAAGTAAGTTTACCTACTGATATTTGTTTTCCAACAAAATGATCTGATCAATGAAATCCAGACATGTTTCATTAGCCATCTTTTGCACCTTCAATCATCAAAAAACAATATTTTAAACACCTTTCACACACCCCTACGATTTAAGTTATTTTTTAGTTCTATCTGAAAAAAGACATGTGATGGAAGAGACTATCATAAGTGTGCTTATATACATTTAGTATCAGAAATACAATTCCATACACCATGTATCTTGGAATAAAGACTAATAAAAACAGTTGAGCGCTATATTTTCCAATCAGTTATAAGGCGTGGTTTCATATTCTAAACATATTTTGAGTCTATAAAAGAACTAAGAAAAGCATACCTTTAATATGCTTATGTCCTCCAAATTGTAAAACTATTATATTGATTACAAAGTTAAAGAGGACATGGTAAAAACAATTATGTTCAAGAGGACGTGATATGGGTCATAATGGGTCAGTTCAGGTTGACGTGACAACACTTTTGATATGCTATTTTACATTCAATGTACAATTAACTTGTCCCTCTTATCTTTTACTAACCATCATTCACCTATAAAATATTGGTCACTTTTAGCATCCTTACACTGTAAGCTACAAAATTTAGAAAATGGTAGCTACGTAGTCTCCAGTTTATTATAAGCTACATCCTTTATAAATAATATATATTTGGGTTTTCTTTATATAAAGTATAGTATGGCAACCCTTGAACAGACAAACTGATATTTAACGGCATACCTCTTTTGTAGAATCGACACTTTTTGGAGAGTAGCTGCAAGCAGAAATACTGGATTACGTGAACCTTATTTCTCACTAATTTATGCATAATTCACCTCAGTTTATTCTAATGTAGCATTGATGCATTTTGGTGAGGAGCTGCACATAGAAACCATTGAGGACATGGACTTTATTTATCACTAACTTATGCAGAATGCACCTGAGTTAAATTATAAAAGGGATTTATCAAAACCAAAATTAGTGATGAGTTTCCTATTTTACAAACTTTAATCTGTAAACTCAGTCCACTACAAACCAAAATTAGAGTGCGGTTGATAACCTTGAAAAGTATTAGCACTAAAAAAATCATTGACAATCATACCAAGTATAACGCGGATAGAACCTCTCATACGAAACTAAAAACCAAAAATTACTTATTAGGTCAATCGTAGAACACTAACTAAGAAAAGCATACGTTTAATATGCTTATGTCCTTGAAATTGTAAAACTATTATAGGACCTGGTAAAAACAATTCTGTTCAACAGGTTAAATTAGGCCAAATTGAAGATTTCTAAATGAAACTTTGTTGTTCCCTTTACACGTTAAGAGTTAACTAGAAAGTTAATCTATTTGTGTTAATGACTAATACAATGTTTATTATTAATTCTAACAGTTATAAAACGTGAATATAGAAAACTCAATATAATTTTCAACGTTTAAATTCTTATTAGAAATGAATCAAAGAATCTATACCCAAGTGTTTTGCGGAACAAAACACTTGGGATTGAATAGACAAGGTATGGTGGTGTCTCCTATCTAAACTCAAGTTTTGCTTGAGTGGTAACAATGCGACCTCACTGAGCAATCTCAGGGATACGTTACTCTTTGTAGGAGAGAAGTTGTTTTGCAAAAGTCTAAGCTTTAATTGTACAAAACACACACAACTTCTCTCCTTCTCAATCTATTTATACACAAGTAATCTGAGTAAAAGTAATTAAAATATTGCAAGTTGTTGAGCAAGTTGTTGAGAAAGCGTGTCTGACAATTACAACAGTAATTGTCATTTCCAAGAACCAATAGAAATGGCTTATTAAGTCTTTAGAAGTGGTTGGTCTGACACTCCAAGACTTTAAGCCGTCTTAGGAAGGATTTCTTCCTGACAAGATAAGATTTGATCTTATCTTAAATCCTTCCTAGATATTTTTGCCTTTCTTCTCAGGCACTTAGTTCTTCAGGACACGCTTCTCAGTAATCTTTCATAATTACTTCATTTTTGTTGAGGAGACTGGGGTTCAGTGAGTTCTTGTCCAACACTCACTGAACCATCATCTTCTTCTTTGGCTTAAGTGCTACTTCAGGGAGTACCGCCTTCCTGTGTAGTGAATCCTTCTTTATGAATTCGCCTTAAGCATCCTGAAGATGACTCACTGAGAGGCTGTTCTCTCAGTGACTTGAATTGTTCTCGGTTTAAGTTAACACTTAGTTAATTTGTGTCCAAATCATGTTTTAAGTATTCTTGGATTTTTCATGACCCAACAATCTCCCCCTATTTGGATATAAATTATTCCTAAGTGTTTTGATCAGATATGAGTGAGCTAAAGACTTCTACTCATACTGAATGTACTAGAATGTAAATAAGGACACTGAAATAATAAAAACATCATCTTATTGATATCATTACAAGTCCTATCAAAACTAAGTACAAAAGGGATAGTGGGGGTATTCAGGCAGGTCTATCAGTTCAATTTAATACCAAGGGCTTCAAGCTTGGGCTTCTTTGACTGCAGCTCTTGTTGGTCAGGATGCTCATTGATTTTTCTTTTCAGATCTGGACAAAACTTCACATTTTCAGGACTCTTGAGTGGAGAGGCCATCATTAGAAAACCAAGCATTGCTTTAATCCCTGACAAGTCGATGTCACTCCACCTTTGGAAGGCTTTGTCTCTGAACTCATCAATGAAGAACAACCCTCTTTCAGGTTGTTCAATGACCATATTGTTCCTGAAAGGAACACCTTCAGGGAGAGCCCTATTGCAGTCAAGACCAGGAATCTTGATCTCAGGCTCAGCTTCTATCTTCTTTCTTTTCCTTGAAGAAGACTGAGAGGGAGCTGGTTGTGCTGACTCAGGAAGAAGAGATGGAGTACCAAGTTCCTGAGGTGCTGCTGCCAATCTTTCGTACCTCAGACTCAAAGACTTCATCAGATTAGGGACCACAACATTTGATTTCTTTGCTATTAATGGACCCAACTCATCCAATTCTGTGATCCCGAAGTCAGCGAATCTGAAGGGTTTATGAACATCAAAGTTTCTCATGTCAGCACCTCTGTAGACAGTGACCGCAGCAGGATTGGTGTTTCAATGAATATGAACATCAGTGATTGGTTCTGGCTTCAACCTGTCAGTCATATACCGCTGATATTTCTTAATCCTGTTCTGCCTGATCTCTTCAGCCCTTTTATTCTTTCTCTCTTTTCTTCCTGAGAGTGATCATCTCCTCAGACTGAGCTTTCACAAAGGTCATACCACCCTCTCTTCCTGAGAGATCCTTAGCCTCAAGACCAATTTTCTCAGCCTCTTCATGAACAACCTTAATGATAGCAGGCTTGCTTACCTTTTCTTCCTCTTTTAACTTCTTCTTTGCTTCCTCTTCCTCTAGGTAAGCACTGAGTTCATCAGCTGAGAAGTTGTGAAGAACTCCATCAATATCATACGGGATCCTGGGTGGTGATTCAGGATCCTTTGCTACCATGATTGGTGCAGGTTGAGGCTCAGGTTCAGTGAGGATGCCTTTGCCTTTATCTTGATGGGTGGTAGAGGCTTCAGGAATCTCCTCCTCAGTGTGAGAAGGAGGAGAAGGAGGTTGTTGGCTTGTTGAAACTTCAGGGGCTCCAGTGTCTTTCTCCCCCTCAACTGTTGCTTGAGCCATGGTGATAGCAAGAGTTGGAGTCACTGGAGCAGCAGGACCCTTGAAAGCCTGATAGATCTCAGTCATCATGGATTTGATGTCCGAGGTGTCTTTCTGAAGAGTTGAGATCTGATCTGCCAGAGATGCCTGAGAAGCTTCGATGCCTGACATCCTTGACCCAAGAGACCATGCCAAAGATGTTGAAGATTGTGCCCAAGTACCCAGATGTTTTTCCTGATGACCCAAGGAAGTCCTGATTGAGTCCAATGAAGAGGTAAGACCCTGAATCTTAGAATCCTTCAGTAAGCAGAGAAGATCACTGAATTCAGCTGATTGCTTCTGGTAAGTCTCAGCAGCCTGAAGGACCTTCTTGTTGAGTACGGGGTCATCCTTGACAGCTGTTTGAATAGTTCCAAGGCTTTTGGTGATGCCTTCAAGGGTAAGATCGAACTTCTTGAAATGAAGATCAATAGCTGTCACGGAGTGATTGGTGTCAGAATGTATTTCGATCACATCATCATGAAAACTTTCAACATCTGCCTTCAGGTTGGCATAGTGAACAACAACTTCAGTGTGATGATCGAACATCTCTTCAGTGAGACCATTGTAAAGAGCTCTATTGGTCTTCAGTAGGAACTTGACCAATTTTCTTTCAGTGAGGGGAAGAGAGTCATCATACTTCTTGAGGATGTCCCCAGTATCAGAAGAATCAGAAGATTGAGAACCTGACTCTTCACTTTGGTGTGGAGGTGACTGATGTGATTGTTCAGGCTGTTCATCAGTTTCCATATCCTCACCTGCCTCAAACACCTCTTCATCACTCTCTTCCTTGAGCTCTTCATCAGACTCGATAAAAGCCTGAAAGTCCCCCATGGACTCAATACCCAAAAATTCAACCGGCTCCTCTTTATAAAAAGACTTGCCTTCGGTTTGGTCAGGTTCTGACCCCGTTGTCATAATAACTGAGTGGGTTTGCTCAGCCTGACTAGCCATAATAACTGGGGTAACACCAGCCTGGCTTTTGGGGGCAGTTCCTGAGAGAATTGGACCGCCTGAGGGGTTTGTGGGTTCCGTATCAGCGGGTTGTTTCTTTCCCTCTGAGTCTTTGTCCCCCTTAGCACCTTCAACCACTGATAGGTGTTTTCCAGTGGTATCACTAGGTACTGATTGTGAAAGTTTGTGGACCCCTTCCCATCAGGATTGTGCTGTCCTTCAGGGGATTTAGGGTCCTTTTCTCCCTGAGATCCTGAGGGTGATTGCTCAGGAACGTTAGCGTGATGTGAATGTTTGTGGGTCCCCTTCTCAGTAAGGTAGTTCTGCCTTACCGAGGATTTAGAACCCTTTCCTCCCTTGGGAACTGATTATTTTTTGACAGTTCCTTCATCGGGATGTGAGGGGGTGTGGGTCCTCTTCCCAGTAGGGTGGTGCTGCCCTACCGAGGATTCAGGACCCTTTCCTCCCTTGGGTACTGATTTGATTTATCAGTACCTTCATCGGGATGTGAGGGGGGAATGCTTCCTGATCCCTCTGACTTGTGTATGTCAGTTGAACCATGTGGAATGGGTGTGCCCGAGGTCACTGAGGATGATTGCTCAGTGACTTCCGTTGGCCTTTGTTTTGAGGTCAAGAGGGTCTCAGAAATGGGTGTCTCAGAGGTCTCGGCCTTTTTCAACCTCTTTTTAAGGTTGAGTTGGTTTTGAGGATCAGTCTCAGTGGCGAGTGGCTTGGGTCTAACCACCTGGCTGGACTGACCCTTCTTTATCTTCTTCACCTTTTTGGTCGGTGAAGGAACTGGAGAGATAGCGTCATTACCCTGAATGACTGATTGCATGTATTCAGTCAGGGCAATATGTGTAACCTCACTGATGCTACTAGTGAAGTTTGACTTGTGCAGTACGTCAGGCTTCGTACCTTCTGCATCAGGCCTCACATAGTTAGAACCAAGTAGGTCCTGAAGCACACAGGAAACAAACCTAGGATAGGACATATGCCTTTGCCTATGTTTTCCTGAGAGCTTAGCAACAAGGTCTCGGAAGATTATTCCTCCGATGTCAATTTTTGTACCCTCAAGGAGACTGAACAACATCAATTGTTGTGATGAGTTCAACTGTTCCGTAGAGGATTTATTTCCACCCAGGACCTGAATGACAAATGTCATCAGTATCCTCCAAATAGGATGGAACCATGTTTTGACTATTGGAGCCTTCTCCAATAAGCCTCCCGCAGACGTTGTAGGACGTCTGGGGTCATGGGGTGCAAGAAAGATCAGTTCATTCTTTATGTCCTGATCAGTAGGGTTGGGTGAGAACGCTTCAGCAAAGTCAAGGCATGTGGCTTTGATGAAGGTTGTGTAGTCAAAGGAGAGGGTTCTGCTCCCATTCATCACCGTGAAGGTGATGATTGACTCTTTGGTGTCTTTGGGGCTGGTAGCCACAGCCGTGCACCAGAATTCCCTCAAATAGTCATGGTAGATGACTGAGGGGGTGTGGGTGAAAGCCTTTGCAAGAAAACAATTACGAAGAAATTTCATAACGTTCTTGTAGGCTGGGTAGTTTTGTGGATAAGAGAAATTTCCTACCACATTGTTCTTTGTTAGGTCAACGTCCCCAGTGAGGAATTCCACATTGGGGGCGTATGCTATAGCTTTAGAAGAAGCCATTTGTGGGTAAGTCTGGTTTGACTAAGGTTTCTAAAGCTTAAGAATACACACACAATTTTTGAGAATTAAAATGGCAGAGTTTTGCTTAAGTTCTATAAAAACATGTGTGTGTGTTTCTTTTGGATGGGTTATTTATAGGGAAGTGGAGATGGGGGTGTTTTAGACATTTGAGCGATCATAATTTATTCAAAAAGAATTATTGGAAATTGTTTTGAATAATATGTTTTGGGATCCGCATTTAATGCCAACACTCCACTTTCCTGGTTTGGCGCAACAGTCGAAGTGAACAGTTGAGCAGTTCTGCAAAAGTGTAATTTGCAGAGATGAGTCATCACATATTTGTAATGTGATTGGAGAGGCATTTAATGCCAAGTGGGAATGTGGTGGCCCAGAGGTGGAAGCCAGAAAGGCAAAATGAACAAATATTCTTGAATTAAATATGTGTTCAGTTACCAACCTCGGACATTTACTAACTAGATACTTAGAGCATTTAAGTCAGTATTTAATGTCTCTTATCTGGGCCCTGAATGACACTTCATTCAGTGATTGGTTTTTCAGGGACTTGGGATTAGTCACTGATGATTCAGGAATATGGAATGATTCCTGAGCAACAAGGATTCAGGAACTTGGGTTTAGTTCCTGAACCCTCAAGATTTTAGGAACTTGGGTTTAGTTCCTGAGGTTGAGGATTCAGTGAGATGTTTTCACTGATGTACACATTGAGTCAGGGACCTGAGGTTTTAAGAATTTACACTTCAGTTGGAAGGATTCAATCAGTGGACTGATTCTCTATATCCAACATTCCTAATTCAGCTTTCAACCTTGTGAAAGTTGGTTCATCCAAAGGTTTGGTGAAGATATCAGCTAACTGATATTCAGTAGGGATGAAGTGTAATTCAATGTCACCATTCATGACATGGTCCCTGATGAAATGATATCTGATATCAATGTGTTTTGTTCTCTGATGAAGAACAGGGTTGTTTGAGATTGCAATTGCACTTGTGTTATCACAAAAGATGGGTACCATCTTGTACTAAATTCCATAGTCACTGAGTTGACTTTTCATCCAGAGTACATTTGCACAACAACTAGCTGCTGCAACATATTCAGCCTCAGCTGAGGACAAGGCAACTGATTGTTGCTTCTTAGCACTCCAACAGACTAGTTTCCCACCAAGTATTTGGCAAGAGCCTGAGGTGCTTTTTCTGTCCATGTTGCATCCAGCATAGTCAGAGTCTGAGTATCCTTTAAGATCAAGTCCTGAGCACTTTGGATAGTATAATCCAAGGTTAGGAGTGCCTTTCAGGTACCTGAATATCCTTTTCACAGCAGTGATGTGTGATTCTCTTGGGTCAGATTGATATCTGGCACATAGACATACTGAGAATTGGATATCAGGCCTTGATGCAAGTAGATACATCAGTGATCCTATCATTCCTCTATAGAGAGTTTGATTTACTGGTTTACCAGTTAGATCAGGACCAAGATTGTTTGGGGGGACCATGGGAGTTTTGACTGAGGCACAGTCACTGAGATCATACTTCTTCAGTAGATTCTTTACATACTTCTCTTGACTGATAGTGGTTCCTCTATCAGTCTGCTTGATATGTAGACCAAGGAAGTATGTCAGTTCTCCCATCATGCTCATTTCAAACTTCTTTGCCATTAGTTTTTCAAATTGTTTGCAAAGTTTGAAACTTGTTGAGCCAAAGATGATGTCATCAACATACACTTGTACTAGTATGACATCATTATTTGTCTTATAGATAAACAATGTGTTGTCTATCTTGCCTCTGAAAAATTTGTTTTGGATTAAGAAGGCTGAGAGAGTCTCATACCATGCCCTGGGAGCTTGCTTCAGTCCATAAAGGGCTTTGTTAAGCTTACAGACATGATCAGGAGACTCATGGCTTTCAAATCCAGGAGGTTGCTGAACATAAACTTCTTCTTTCAGTGAACCATTTAAGAATGCACTTTTAACATCCATTTGGTACACCTTGAAGTTCATGTATGTAGCAAAAGCAAGGAAGATCCTGATGGCTTCCATCCTTGCTACTGGTGCAAATGTTTCCTCATAGTCAATGCCTTCTTGTTGATTATAGCCTTTGGCTACAAGTCTGGCTTTGTTTTTAATGACTATGCCATTTTCATCAGTTTTGTTTTTGAATACCCATTTCATGCCAATGACTGAGACATTCTCAGGACATTTGACCAAGGTCATTACCTTGTTTCTGTCAAATTGTTCCAGTTCGTCATGCATGGCCTGAACCCAACTTGGATGTGTAAGTGCTTCTTTAACACTTTTGGGTTCAATTGTGGAAATGAAGTCCATAAATAGGCATTCATTGGATGAGGCTGCTTTTAGACTAGCAGCCATGCTCCTGGTGAGCATGCCTTCAGTAGGCTCTCCAATAATATTGACAAGTTCAATGTCCTGAGACCTAGTCCAACTTTCTTGAGGTCTTGGATAATGATTTGAACTTGTGGAGCCCTGATTGGGTAGAGGGGTTGGTTCTGGAGTAGACACATGATCATTGATAGGATCTTGAGTGTCTACCAGATCACTGAGATTGTTTGGTTCTTGAGCATTTTGAACAGACTGATCAATTTCATCAGTGTTTGCATGTGCCTCAACAAACTCAGTGATTGTTGGGTTAGGTAGGTTGTGAGGGATTATGTAATAGGAGAGATTAGCATCATCTTGATACTGAGTAGAAGGATTGTTTTCAGAAAGATATTCATCAGGAGGATATCTTAAAGAATTATCAATTCCTATCTCTTCTACTGAGGCAGTTGAGAACCTGATTGCATCAGTGCTTTCATCAAAGGTAACATGAAATGTTTCCTCAGTCTGCTGTCTCCTTGTGTTGAACACTCTGAAGGCTTTAGAGACAAGTGAGTATCCCAGGAAGTATCCATCATCAGCTTTTGCATCAAATTTCCCTAAGTGATCCTTGTGATTATGAATAAACACAGGACACCCAAAGACATGAAAGTAGCTGATGTCAGGGATTCTTCCTTTGAATAACTCATATGGGGTTTTCCCATGTCTCTTAACAATGATGGATCTGTTTTGTGTATAACAGGCAGTTTTGACTACTTCAGTCCAAAAATGGTTGGAAAGGACTGATCCACATAGCATTGTCCTAGCAGCTTCAATGAGTGTTCTATTTTTCCTTTCAGCAACACCATTTTGTTCAGGTGTGTATGGAGAGGAAAAGTTTTGGGAAATACCTTTCTCATCACAGAAACATTCAAGTTCATAATTTTTGAACTCAGTCCCATTGTCAGTTCTAATCTGTTTGACCTTAATGTCATTTTGATTTTCAATGTTCCTGACAAAGGACATGATTGTTTCAGCTGCCTGACTCTTTTTGATCAGGAAGAATACCCAGGTGTATCTAGACTCTAGAGTATTCATCCACTATGACCAGAGTATACTTCTCATGGTTAGTAGACCTTGGACTGACAGGTCCAAATAGATCCATATGGAGAAGATGTAGGCAGTTCCTGATGGAAAAGTTTGTTTTGGTTTTAAAGGATGCTCTGTGATGTTTACCTTTTTCACAAGCTGAGCATGGTTTATCCTTTGAAAACACAAGTGATGGTAAGCCAAGGACCTTGTTTTGTTTTACAAGATTGTTTATGTTTTTAAAGTTCAGTTGGGTGAGTCTCTTATGCCAAAGCCAGTTGAGAGTATCAGTGGCCTTAGCAAAGAGACAAGTTCCATCCTGAGTTAGACTGGACATGTCTAATACATAAACATCTTGTCTTCTTGGTGCAATGAGGACAATTTCCTTATTTGCATTGAAGATGGTTCCTTGTTTATCATCAAACTGAACTATGTATTTTGCATCACATAGTTGACTGACACTTATCAGATTGTACTTAAGACCATTTACATAAGCTATCCTAGTAAAGACAATACCATTGCAGTTTACTGAACCATAACCCTCAGTGAGACATGTTGTATTATCTGCAAATATCACTTTGGGTCCTGGTTCTTCCACATATTTGTGCAGACACTCCTTAACACCAGTCATGCTCCTTGAACATCCACTGTCTAGATGCCAAATAGGATCCCTGGCATTCTTCTGCACAAATAGTAAACTGGGTCAGTTCTTTCTAGGACTCCATTTCATGGAGGGTTTGGTTTTGTAGGTCTTTATGAAAGTATTAACTGATTCATGGTCAGTGGTTGAGTGGACTGAGCTACCACATGTTTTGCATTTAATTGTAGGGGTAGCCTCAGTAGTCTGAGAGGATTGTTTCATTCCTCTTTTTGACTGAATGACCTTCTCTTTTCCTGAGGATTTCTGAGTGGTGATTCCACTAGATTCACAGTGTTTGTCATATTGACAGTCCTCAGGATGATGATCATTGAATCCACACAATGGGCAGGGTAGAAAAGGTTTGGCCTGTTGCTTCTGTTTCTGCTTAGAATCAGAAGGGTAGTTCAGGCACTGAGCCTTAAGTCCTGAAAAGTTTGACATGACTGAGCATTTTTTATGATCAGAGGTCCTGTGATCTTCCTTTTTGCAAATCATGCAGTAAAGGACTCTATAGCAGTCATCAGTGAGATGATTTGTATAGTTGCACAGTTCACACTTTTTCAGGGGTTTGGTTGGTTTGGGTTTGGTCTTTGAGGAGGCTAGTTTTTGTTCCTTCTTTGATTGAGAAGGTTTTTCAGAAGATACAATCTTCTCACTTAGCTTCCTGACAATTTCAGTCAACTGGTCAATTCTTGGATCAGGACTTTGAGTTGCAACTTCAGAAGGGACTGAAGTTGATGAGTCATCAGTATTTACTGAGACTTCAAGGGGTGGTCTTCTCAGGAGGATTCTACATTTTCCTGATCTCTCCTTTGGAGAGTGTGGGGAGTAGACCAATGGTGGGAGGTCTGAGCTTGGTGCAGCACCCTGAAGGGTATTTAGTGGAGGGAGTGGAGGAGTTGATTCAGATTCAGGCTCACTGATTGGATCAGAAATACTGAGTTGGTCAAAGAGTCCAAGCATACCTTTCAGAGCCTGACTTTCAGGGAGCAAGATGTTTCCAGTCTCAAAGTTTGGCAACTTACTGACTGGGTTGTCCCTGACAATCCAGTCATTTGACTTGGGTTCCATCTCTTGCTCAAAGGATATGCCAGCAGGAACAAAGGTCATTTCACTGGGACTCTCACTGGAGGTTTCAGTGAGGTGGTCAATTCCTATAGTTATCTGAGGAATTAAGCCCACAGAATCAAAGACCTTAGGGTTCTTTTTGGTCCAGCTTTCAATGACAGCTTTTTCTTTCTTAAGTTCTGTTTGAAGGGCTTGGTTTTGTTTCAAAATTTCAGTGTTCTGAATTTGTAGAGTAATAGATTCTAGTTTGGCTTGTTTTAATGCAAGCAGTTCATCTCTACATTTATTCAATTCTGACACAATTTTGTTATATTTTGAAAACAGGTTAAGCCTTTGTTCCTCAACAAACTTTAGATCAACACAAATATAACTCATGTAAGACTGCCAATCAGAATCATCATCCATAGAAAGTAAAGTATTTACCATTTTCATGGTGATGTTGACCCACTCTCCATTCCTAGCATGGCTTTTTCCCACAGCCACCTGATCCTCTTCAGAAAGTGCCATCAGTGCACTAACTCTTATTTCCTCATTTGAGGAAACCTCTTCTTCATCCCAGTCATATGCTTCAGCTACTAAAACCTTGTTCTTAGTCTGAATAGGTTTAGATGTTTGAGCATCCTGAGACAATATGGGGTTAGTTTCAAGAAGTGCAAGTTTAGCTTTGATTTTCCTATATTTTGTTTCAAAATCCTTTTGACCCTTGTTTTGAAATTGTTGGGTGGACTGAAACATTTTAGGTTGAAACTTGCTAGTTCCTGAGGAACTGTTTCCTGAGAACTTGTAAGAGGGTTCTGAGATAGTTTTAGAATAACAGTCCCAAGCAAAATGACCCTTTTTACCACATTTAAAACATTCAGTGGTCTCATTTGCTTTTGGTTTTGTAAAGTTGGACTGATTTCTTTTGATGAAACGTCTTGAACTAGCAAGGAGTGCCCTTTCTTGGAATTCCAAGTTCAAGTCGTTCAGGTACTCCTCACCAGTCCTTTCATCAATTTCTTCTTCAGAATCCTCTTGAATATCCTGCACAACACCATTAGAATAGAAAGCAGTTGATATGGGTGTGGAGGTTAAGGCCTTTTTGGACTCAAGAGCTTTTGAGTCAGGGTATCTCCTTGAGATCAAGTTGTCTTCATAGACAAACTTCCCATAAATTTCAGGGAGCTCAAGGGTCTGAATGTGATTAGCATTCCTTAGGCCTTGTGAGAAGTTGAGCCACTTCTCAGGGAGACTATTGACAAAGCCAACATTTGTCTCATGCTTAGACAGTACAACACCATCATTTGATAATTCATTTATCAAAGTCTTGTATCTGGTGTAGGTCTGTGAGAGACTTTCAGAGTCTTTTGCCCTGAAAGTATTATACTCAAGTTTAAGGTCCATGACCCTATTTTCCTTGGTATCTGAGGGACCCTCAAAGCTGTTTACCAAGTCATCCCAAGTTTGCTTGGCTGTTAGACAGTTGATGACTGATTCCATTATATCGTCAGGAAGACATGATATAAGGATGCTTTTCAGGCGTTGGTCTTGATTGACCACCCTCCTCTCATCAATGGTCCATTGGGCCTCAGGCTTGTTTAGCCCTTCGGCTGTCTTAGGGACAAATGGGCCATCCCTGATACAGGTGATGTAGTAGGGTTCCATACCGGTAAGATAGCAAATCATACACTTCTTCCATTTGCTAAATTTCCAAGCTTCAAGTCTGGGTGCAACAGCGGAGTAGCTGCCACCCTTTTTGTCGACTAGCTGGGGTACATTGATATCAGCCATAGTAGGATCTTGGTTTTAAAAACCTAGAGCACTCTTGGTTAGTTTAAAAAGATTTTATAAACCAAAGGCTCTGATACCACTTGTTGTTCCCTTTACACGTTAAGAGTTAACTAGAAAGTTAATCTATTTGTGTTAATGACTAATACAATGTTTATGATTAATTCTAACAGTTATAAAACGTGAATATAGAAAACTCAATATAATTTTCAATGTTTAAATTCTTATTAGAAATGAATCAAAGAATCTATACCCAAGTGTTTTGCGGAACAAACACTTGGGATTGAATAGACAAGGTATGGTGGTGTCTCCTATCTAAACTCAAGTTTTGCTTTAGTGGTAACAATGCGACCTCACTAAGCAATCTCAGGGATACGTTACTCTTTGTAGGAGAGAAGTTGTTTTGCAAAAGTCTAAGCTTTAATTGTACAAAACACACACAACTTCTCTCCTTCTCAATCTATTTATACACAAGTAATATGAGTAAAAGTAATTAAAATATTGCAAGTTGTTGAGCAAGCGTGTCTGACAATTACAACAGTAATTGTCATTTCCAAGAACCAATAGAAATGGCTTATTAAGTCTTTAGAAGTGGTTGGTCTGACACTCCAAGACTTTAAGCCGTCTTAGGAAGGATTTCTTCCTGACAAGATAAGATTTGATCTTATCTTAAATCCTTCCTAGATATTTCTGCCTTTCTTCTCAGGCACTTAGTTCTTCAGGACACGCTTCTCAGTAATCTTTCATAATTACTTCATTGTTGTTGAGGAGACTGGGGTTCAGTGAGTTCTTGTCCAACACTCACTGAACCATCATCTTCTTCTTTGGCTTAAGTGCTACTTCAGGGAGTACCGCCTTCCTGTGTAGTGAATCCTTCTTTATGAATTCGCCTTAAGCATCCTGAAGATGACTCACTGAGAGGCTGTTCTCTCAGTGACTTGAATTGTTCTTTGTTTAAGTTAACACTTAGTTAATTTGTGTCCAAATCATGTTTTAAGTATTCTTGGGTTTTTCATGACCCAACAAACTTTCTAGTTACATTTAAATGGAATTGGAAAAAGTTTAAAATAACATAATACGTATGATAAGCTTCAACAGAATACTCCCATTTGTTGGCTCACATTTTGGCGGTAGTACATGTGGTTTTCACATGTTGATGTTCAAATTAGTGAATAATCATAGTAAAAGTAGGATTATTAAAGTTTGTTGAGATGAAGAAAAACCTTAAGGACATTAGGTATCCTCCACTTTGATTGTTCAGTAACCAATTCAAGCTATAGCAACAAAACATGTGTGTTGTATAAATTAACAAAGATGTCCATCCAACTTAAGAGAACTGATATAAAAACACTAACCACGACACCTTCAGTTGTATCAAGAATCCATTTGCAAGTCTCTCATAGTTTCTTCTCCACATCGTGAATAAAAAATATCAAAATCTAAGTCAACCATATTAAAAAAAACTGATTAATACCAAAAATATTAAACAAAATTGGTTTGTAATCATATAAAATCATAACAAAAAAGAAGCTATAACATAAAATTTGAAATTGAGAAGATTAATTAGAGAGATGAGAGACTTACCATTGAAACTGAACTACACTTTGCGATGGACCTCTAATCTGCAAGAAATAATGAAAATTATAAACAAAACCAAAACCATATAGTAAATCAAAGCATAACAACAAATAATCAATACGTATATTAAATTGCAATTACGCGAACTTGGATCTCTAAAAACCCCTCATTACAGAAAATTAAGTTTCCTCAATCAACCTTATAGCATATTTTTATTGTTATTTTATTGTCGTTATTAGAAAAACCTCTTGTTATATCGATCGTAAAGATTTTGAAGTAGTCGATGAAGATAGATAGGCAATAATATAAATCGAATGGATTTAAATACAACTGAAACTTACATAAATTATTGGGTCGAATTCAAAGGAATCATTGTAGATCATATGTGAAGCCTGCAAAATAAAAAGTAAGAATACAATCAGTTCAACCTATATCCAAATCATAACATGTAAAAAGACAATAAAGAATTGCAAAAGTAGGCGATATTTTTGAACGATGCCGACAGCTAACAACCATCTTAAAACCGATTGGAAAACCATCGATCATGATCCCTTTACAAAAATAACTCAATACACTCCTTCAATAAGAAGTCATATTAATTGTGTCCCTCGGATTTTTGGAAAGTTTATAAAAAGGTTGTTAGGAATATGAATATTCAGCTGAAGACTCGGTCACCCCGAGTAATTATTAGTATATCATAGCTCATAGGATTATCAGTAATATTATTAGTAGCTTAGTTATTATTATTAGTATTGTGGAGTGGGTCGGGTCTTTACCCTCTGTCAGCTCACTCTACAGCCCGCTAGGGGCATAATATGTAGTAAGTATAAATACCCCTTCCCAAGTGTGGGAAGGGTTGGAACTCTCATTACATTTCAATCTAATACACATAGTGTTTCTCTCACTAGAAGTTCCCACTTTCTCTCTCTAAGTTATCTTCCATTCGATCCAAATCTAAGCCTCAAACAAGTGTTTCTTGCATTGTGAATACCCTACAATTGGTATCAGAGCCATGGTTAGGTCCATGAGAGTTGGTATTCACGGATTTGTGTAGTTTTTGAGGTTTTTTGGTTCGATTTGTTAAGTTACATTTATTTCATTTTGTGCTTTGTTTAGTGATTAAAAGTTGTTATACCTTGTACTTTCTAGCTTAGGAATAGTATAAGAGTAGTATTTAGTGCTTGGATTCACAGATTTAAGGTTTGTGTGGTGTTTTTGGGTGATTCGAGTGTTTTTCTTTCAAGTGTTCTTGGATGCGGTTTGTGTATTTTGGACGTTCTTGAACGCGGTTTGTGTCACATCGGGTACGCGGTTTGTCCTATTACTAGTTTAGGCAAAAGGACAAACAGCATTGAAAGTGACGTGTTTGGAAGTTTGTGCCAACGCGGTTTGTCTCTAAGGTGCGTACGCGGTTTGTGTCTACGCGGTTTGTCTCTGCAGCGTGAACTCGGTTTGTGTCAACGCGGTTTGTATCTCCAGCGTGAACTCGGTTTGTGTCTACGCGGTTTGTATCTGCAGCGTGAACTCGGTTTGTGTCTACGCGGTTTGTCTTTGAGGTGTGTATGCGGTTTGTATCAACGCGGTTTGTCTCTCCAGCGTGAACTCGGTTTGTGTCTACGCGGTTTGTCTCTGCAGTGTGAACTCGGTTTGTGTCTACGCGGTTTGTCTAGGCGGTTTGTATCCTCAAGAGTGCTATTTGTCTAGGCGGTTTGTGTCTTGGTGATTTTAGAAATTCCCGCGAAAGATTCGATTTCTCGGTTAAATCACAAGATCTGTAAAATCCCGTAGTTACTATGGCTACCACATCAAACACATCATCAGAAGATATTCAAGCAGCAGGATCTGACACTCGTCCACCTATGCTAGATAGGACGGATTATGAGTCTTGGGCACAACGGATAAGACTTTACTGCTTGGGAAAAGATAATGGAGTTAACATTCTTAAGTCAATTGACGATGGACCATATCAGATGGGTACCACCAGAGATGTTGTTACAACTGGTGAAGATGGGACTGTAACTTGGGGCATAGACAGACCTAGAAACTACAATGATCTTAATGAAGAAGAAAAGAAGAGGTATGATGCCGACATTAGAGCCTCAAACATAGTCATTCAAGGTCTTCCAAAGGATGTATACAAGCTCATCAATTTCAACACTGAAGCCAAAGCTGTGTGGGACAACGTTAAAATGTTGTTGGCAGGGTCAGAACTCACAAAGGAAGATCGTGAGTCACAGCTGTATGATGAGTTCGAGCATTTCAAAATGAACCCAGGAGAGAATGTCACAGACTACTATGTGAGATTTCATAAGTTGGTGAATGATATGAGGATGATCAGAATGACTATGCCCAATATCCAACTAAACTCAAAGTTTGTGAACAACATGACTCCTGAATGGGACAGATTTGTTACTGCTGTCAAACTCAACAAAGGTTTAAGGGATACCAACTATGAACAGCTGTATGCATACCTGCAACAACATGAGAAGCATGCTGTCTATGATCGGGTGCTGAGAGAAAAGTTAAGTCCTTCAACTACAAATGATCCACTGGCATTCATGACAAATGTTTAACCGACAATCCAATCATCATCCAACCCAAGCTATCATCAACTTCACTCACAAGTACCTGCTATGAGCTCTCAACTTGACTCAGGCTACTCTCAGACCAACAAAATGATTGATAATCTCACCAATCAAGTTTCATTACTGGTTCAACAGTTTCAAGCATCACTCCCTCAGACCAACAATCAGTTAAGGAATTCATCCAACCCACGCAATCTAGCAATGGTGGAGGATGGGAAAATTGTGGTTCAGAATGTGCAAGGGAGAGATGGTAGAAACATGGGTCGAGGTTATGTGCAGAATAGAGCAGGGAATGCCAATCAGGGGCAAGGGAAACAGATCAAGTGTTATAATTGTGGGGGGCTTGGACACATTGCTAGAAACTGCAATCAACCTAAACGTCCTCAGAACTCAGATTATTTCAAAGACAAGATGCTGTTAATGCAAGCTCAAGAGAATGGAGCTGTATTGGATGAGGAAGAGTTATTGTTCTTGGCAGGAGATGGAGGAAATACTTTTGATGAAGATGTGGACGAGAAACCTGTTCAGGATCTAGCACTTAATGATCCTAACATCTTCAAGGCAGATGACTGTGATGCATATGACTCTGATGTAGATGATGAACCTACGGCTCAAACAATCTTCATGGCTAACTTGTCTTCCCTGGTCTCATCTCCCCGTCAAGCTGGTCCTTCTAATGCATCCGTGATATCTGAGGTACTAAAAATTTATGACACATATAATATTGTCGAGGGACATAAGATTCCCGAAGAAGTACATCAGGCAGATGTTTCTGACTCAAGTAATGTTGACATGGAAAATAGCAATATTATTTCATATGAACAGTATTTGAATCACAACAACTCGCCTGATGTACCAAATGGTGAATCTTTTGTCAATAATGATGTTTGTGTTATGAGTAATGTATGTGCCTTAGATAATGCGGGTAATATAGATAATACATGTGAGTGCCATGAGAACAAATTGCCTGTCCCTGATGATGACTTGATCACTAGACTAAACATCTATAAAGAACAAGTGGCTATGTATGAAATGCGTGCTAAGTTTGAGCTTAATGATCGTGAGCAGAAATTAGAAGGTCAAATGAGTACACTTATTAAAGAGTCTAGAGTGAGAGAAGAAACATTAAAATTAGAGTTGAGTTCTTTGAAAAGTCAGCTAGAACAGTCTGTCAAACAGAAACAGGAAGCACAAAAGTGTGTAACTACACTTAAGCAAGAATTCAAACAAAAAGAAACAACTCTTTTAAATGATTTCTCTAGACTCAAGACATTAAAAAATAAGCTTGAAGATAAGTTGTACACACAAAATCAAACCATACAAACTGCTCAAATGATTCATAAGCACAGAAAGTTGAGTGATAAGCATAGTAAAATCATGATAGGTGAACCTAAGTCAACCATCCTTAGGGACATGAAAGCCCTTCAACCAGCCCTATATGATGGTAATGTGATGCTTATGCCTATTCATGACCAACCTGAACATATCTACACAAATGAAGAGGATGAGATAAGTGATAGAACGAGCGAAAAAATGAATGAGAAAATGAGGGATCCCGAGTGCATAGTCAAACGAATAATAGTCAAGCCCCATGATTATTATGAGGAAAATCGTTTGACTGTGTTTGCTCCTCAAAAGAAGTTAACACCTGAACAGATTTTATGGAAACAAGATAATGAAAAACTTAAGGTAGAAAAACTTAAGGCCAACACCCCCCTCATTAGAAAAGTTGCGTCCATAACGGTGTATCCTCCCAATACACCTAGGAATTTAGTGCCTTTGTCTCTTCCCACTGAATGCAAAACTTTTATTAGCTTATATGTGCTTTGGCAACTGTTTGCTGATTTCGATAAAACATGTAAGAAGAGAATCACACCCTCCGGTATTACTGAAGGGGAAAGGTGTTTTGAACATGCAAAAAGGTGTTACTTAACTGAGGTCATGCCATTCTTTAAACTACTTAAAGAACACTTTGAAGGGTTGCAAACTGCCCTTAAAGCCGAAATAAAAGAAATGGAAGTAGTGTTTAAAGATATGGAAAATGAGGTGAATGAACATGCAATAGAACTTAAGAGTCGAGAGATTGAAAGAAAAAACATACTCATTACTAACGACAACTTGATTGCTAAATGTATTGCACAAGATGTATTTTACACTGTCACTGATTCTGCATTGTCTGCTTGTCAATTTAATGAGTATGCTATTGCGTTAAATGTCACCCAGAATCGTGTTGTTGAGCTTGAGGGGGAGAATTTAAAATTGCTTGAAAAAAATCAAAATGATGACCATGATAATATGGTTAAACGTTTTTCAAAATTGGAAGTTGAATATCTTAATTTGCAATTGAAATATCAACATTTAAATGAAAAACATAAAATATCAAATGACAAGACATCCTTGGATGCTCCCGAATTTGATACTTATTTTGAATTAAGCAAACGAGATGAGACAATTCAAGCTCACACGAACACGATTCGACTGCTGAGGGCCCAAATTGCCCAATTGAAATCCAACAAGTGTGAAGTATATGGCACCAATAAACCTTCGTCTTCAGATTCTCAGAATTTTCAATATCAAAACACCATAAATAAGTTACATTATGAAAATGAGTGTTATCGAGAAGAAAATTCAAAGGTTAAACAACATTTCAAAGAGTTATATGATTCTATTAAAGTTACAAGAAGCAATCACAATGATCAAATAACCTCTTTGACAAATGAAATTGAGAATCTGAAGGCTCGGGTGAAAGGTAAAATGCCATGCACCACTTGTAATTGTGATGCACCAAAGGCTACTGATAGTAAAAAGTATGATGTTGATGTTGGGCGTATTCCGTTTAAGCTTAGAAATAACAGCTTTGCCCATCAAACATATCTCGATCATCTTAGAGAGGGCCTTGACACACTTCGTGAGGTAGTTGAAGAGGATAGGACTGATAAGCCACTTGATAGGGCAGTTGTCTATGCATGCAAACTCACGAAAAGGATTCAGGAAAACTTAGAATATGCCATAGGCTCAATTCCTAAGTTTAGCTGCCATAGAGATAGATTTATTGCATCATCATCCAATGTTGAGAACAAGCATGTAGCCTTTGATCTACCACCTAAAACATCAGAACCCAACACATCATTATCAGGAAGGCATGTGACAGAAAAACAAACTAATGTTACCTTCGATGCTTCTACAGGAGTAAAAAGTGACACCCAAGCTAGCGGGTCAAGGTCTAGAGGAAATGCAAGAAAGGATAGGACTGCGCCAGCTAAGAATGATCACTTGAAGAATGTAGAAGCCCAACCTAGGAACAATAAGTTTGCAATGAGTAGGATGAATCGTGTTGATTCTAGTATCAAAAGTACTGTAATTAATTTGAATTCTAATGCTATCTGTAAAACATGCGACAATTGTTTAATTTCTGCTAATCATGATGAATGTGTTGTGTCTTTCTTGATGTCTTCTGCATCATCCCATGTTAAGAATGGTAGTATAACTGAAGCATGCAAAAAGGTTTGGAAAGCAACAGGAAAAACATTTGCTAGCATAGGCTATCAATGGAGACCCACTGGAAGGAAATTCAATTTAGGAAAACAATGCACGTTACCTAAAATGAATAAGCATAAAATTGTGAGAGTTAAGGAATGGAGACCCACTGGAAGGAAATTCAATTTAGGAAAACATAGATCATTACCTAAAATGAATATGCATAAAATTGTGATGAATAAGGAATGGAGACCAACTGGTAGAATCCTGTCCTTAGAGTCACAATGCCTTCCATCTAGGTCTTGTCCTGCCTCTAGTTCTGTCTCCTCAGTAAAGACAATAGCATCTGTGAAATCTGTGGTTCCAGAATATGTGTGTGCTGACCAAACGGACCCCAACTTCACTTGGGGATCCACATTTTTCAGTTATCCATTGTTGTCTGGTTTCAAATGCAGGTCGTACAAATCGTCCTGTGGTATTTGGACTCAGGCTGCTCAAAACATATGACTGGGGATCGCTCACGGCTCAAGAACTTCGTGAAAAAGTTTATCGGGACAGTTAGATTTGGGAACGACCACTTTGGTGCTATTATGGGTTATGGAGATTATGTGTTTGGTGACAGTGTAATCTCAAGGGTATACTATGTGGAAGGACTAGGGCACAATCTGTTTTCTGTGGGTCAATTTTGTGATTCAGATCTGGAAGTGGCTTTCAGAAAGCATACATGTTTCGTCAGAGAATTGGATGGTATAGATCTCCTCAAGGGCAGTCGGGGCACCAATCTATACACCATATCGATTGAAGAAATGTTGAAGTCCTCTCCCATATGCTTGCTTTCTAAAGCCTCTAAAACAAAATCATGGTTGTGGCATCGTCGTTTGAACCACTTGAACTTCGGTACCATAAATAATCTTTCCCGTAAAGATCTTGTTAGAGGAATGCCCAGACTGAAATATGAGAAAGATCATCTCTGCTCTGCATGTCAACTGGGTAAAAGCAAGAAACAAACCCACAAGCCTAAAACCATCAACACCAACTTGGAAGTTCTTCATACCCTCCACATGGACTTGTGCGGTCCAATGAGAATACAAACCATTAATGGAAAGAAGTACGTTCTGGTGATAGTAGATGATTATTCTCGGTTCACATGGGTAAAATTTTTGAGAACCAAGGACGAAACTCCAGAGGTTATCATTAAACTGATAAAACAGCTGCAAGTAAGGCTCGATAAAACTGTCAGAATCATCCGCACTGATAATGGTACTGAGTTTGTTAACCAACAACTCCGTAATTTCTATGAAAGTATTGGCATCACGCATCAGAAAAGTATCCCTCGCACTCCTCAACAGAACGGAGTGGTTGAACGAAGGAACCGTACTCTGGTGGAGGCTGCAAGAACTATGCTTATATTTTCAAAGACACCGATGTTTCTCTGGGCAGAGGCTATTGCAACAGCATGCTACACTCAAAACCGATCCCTAATTCATCCGGTTCATGAGAAGACTCCCTTCGAGTTAATTCATAACAAGAAACCAGATCTTTCCTTTCTCCGTGTGTTTGGTGCACTTTGCTACCCAACTAACGATAGTCAAGACTTGGGAAAGTTAAGAGCTAAAGCAGATGTAGGTATTTTTGTTGGATACGCACCAGACAGTAAAGGGTATCGAATCTACAACAAGAGAACCCGTAAAATCATGGAAACCATTCATGTTACGTTCGATGAGCTGAGTGAGCAACCTGCTTCAGGACAAATTAGTTCTGGACCCGATCTTAACCTTTTGTCACCTGGACCCATTAGTTCAGGACTTGTACAGAATTCCACGCCTGCAGATTCTTATGTGCCACCTACATGTGAGGAGTTGAAGAAGTTATTCGATCCTATGTTTGATGAATACTTTGAGCCAACGAATGGAACCATCCCGAGTGAACCTGCTATACTTCCTATGACTGAGGTTCAAGCCCCACAAGGTTCAGAAGGCCCTACAGCTTCAGTATCAGTCAGTCACAATGCTCCAGCTGCCAGTCAATCGCCTTCGTCATCAAACGCTCAATCTTCTCCAGTAATGCAAGAATCTTCAGATAATCATTCTTTGGAAGTTAATCCTTTTGCTCCTGTTGATGAGGTTCCTTTTGAAAACACATTTGCTCCTGAACATTCATCAGACACATCCTTACTTGAAGAACACAGCACTGCTACGTCTGTTCATAACCCTCAACCTCACGACCATCTCAGGAAATGGACCAGTGATCATCCAATCGACAACATCATAGGCAATCCCTCACGTCCAGTATCCACACGTAATCAACTAGCCACTGATGCACTATGGTGCTTTTTCAATTCCGTACTGTCCAAAGTCGAACCAAAAGATGCCAAAGAAGCAATGACTAAAGATTGCTGGTTCCAGGCTATGCAGGATGAAATACATGAATTTGATCGACTTGAAGTATGGGAATTAGTGCCTCCTCCAGAGCTTGCAATGATCATTGCTTTAAAGTGGATCTTCAAAGTAAAGCTTGATGAGTATGGTGATGTCTTAAAGAACAAGGCACGGCTAGTTGCTAAAGGGTTTAGACAAGAAGAGGGCATTGATTTTGAAGAATCGTTTGCTCCGGTTGCTAGAATTGAAGCTATAAGAATCTTCCTGGCAAATGCTGCTAGTCGTAATATGACAGTCTACCAGATGGATGTCAAAACGGCATTCTTGAATGGTGACTTAAAGGAAGAAGTTTATGTGAGTCAACCAGAAGGATTCGTGGATGCTGAACACCCTACTCATGTTTACCGCTTGAAGAAGGCTCTTTATGGGTTAAAACAGGCGCCAAGGGCATGGTACGATACATTGTCCAAGTTCCTCCTAGTGAACGGATTCTCCAAGGGTGTTGTTGATCCCACACTATTCACCAGGAAGTCAAGAAACCATCTACTACTAGTTCAGATATATGTAGATGATATCATCTTTGCTTCAACAGATCCTAGTGAATGTGATAGTTTTTCAAAGGAGATGAATTCCAAGTTCCAAATGTCCATGATGGGACAAATGTCAATCTTCTTAGGATTACAAGTTTCTCAAAGTCCCGGTGGCATATTCATTAATCAATCCAAATACGCCAACGAGATCTTGAAAAAGTTTGGATTTTATTCAAGTGAACCTGTTGACACTCCCATGGTTGATAGAACGAAGCTGGATGAAGATCCTTCAGGGATTCCAGTGGATATAACAAAATATCGAAGCATGATTAGATCTTTGATGTACATCACGGCTAGCAGACCAGATCTTCTGTTTGCTGTGTGTATGTGTGCTCGGTATCAATCCAGACCAACCAAGAAGCATGTTGAAGCAGTGAAAAGGATCTTTCGATATCTTCAAGGCACGGTTCATATGGGCCTCTGGTATCCTAAGGACACTGCAATGGAGTTAACGGCTTACGCGGATGCTGATCATGCGGGATGTCAAGACACTCGTCGAAGTACTTCAGGAGGAGCTCAGTTTTTAGGGGAAAAGTTAGTTAGTTGGTCTTCTAAGAAGCAGATGAGTACTTCCATATCATCTACTGAAGCTGAGTACATTGCCATGTCTGCTTGTTGTGCACAAATCCTTTGGATGCGATCACAACTTTCGGACTATGGATTCTCATACAACAAAATTCCCCTATATTGCGACAACAAAAGCGCCATTGCTCTTTGTTGTAACAATGTTCAGCACTCCAGGTCAAAACACATCGACATCAGGCATCACTTCATCAGGGAACAAGTGGAAAAAGGAATTGTGGAACTATACTTCGTGAGGACAGAGTTTCAGTTAGCTGACATCTTCACCAAGGCCCTCCCAAGAGAAAGGTTTCAGTTTATTCTCCCACGCCTTGGCATGAAAAGCATTACTCCTGAAACCCTCAAGTGTCTTCAGGAAGAAAAGGAGGAGTAAAGGATTGTCTTCTTATATCCTTGTACATAGTTGTGTATATCTTAAATCAAAAAGAAAAATACAAAAATATAAAACCTATAAAAACCATAAAAATCGAAAAAAATCAAAAAATACCAAAAATAGTCCTACCTAGACATGTCTTCTGTTTATCGATAACATTTACGGATCTAGAAATGTCATTCAACAATGGCACGGATTCTTAAATGAAGCTCGAGCAGAAGTTATACTAATCAGTTAAAACATGTCTTAATGGCTTGCAGTTACTTCATACTGCAACCCGCGCTGTACAATGGGGAAAGCATGTCGCCAAAAAGACAGCTGTTCCTCCAACCAGGTGATGTTCACCTGGGCATGGATTACGCTATATCCATGTTTCCCCGACTTGATGTACGTTTCAGTGCATCACTTCGTATATAAGAAGAGAAGTCTTCTTTTTATCAAGATTCTTTATCTTGTTTGATCCTTCAAGAGAGTCTTGATGTTACACAAGGTGGTAAATTGAACTAAATTTTCACAAATACCCGTCGCTCAATTGAATGACTACAGCTCTTTTAATGGAAAATGGGTCATTAATTGAGGGGGAGCATATTTGTTCAAATTTCCGACACCTTGCCAAATTTGTGCAAACATCAGCAGTGACACTCTCTCGTGGTTTCAGGGGGAGCATAGTATGCTCTAAAATCAGAATACATTTAAACCTGACCACATTTTCTCCCAAAATTTTCTAAACTTATTTAAATCAATTGGGATCTCAAATCTCAAATGGTTTGAAATTTTTGATCGGGGGAGAGAATGTGATTTAAATATGAAATTCTGATAAAATGTGATGATTTGGAAGTAAATGTAAGCCCTCCCGTATGTGCTAAACCATTTTGTATATCAAGGCATATATTGAGGGGGAGCAAAATGTTTTGAAGAAGGAAGTAAACTCTCCCATAAGTGCTCAGTTGTACGTCAATGCACTTATTGAGGGGGAGCAAAGGATTTGGCATCTCATGTGACCGTGACTCAGAATTAATCAATGAATTGACGAAACTTGAACTGTCATCAATCGAAAGGATTCGTCTTGGCCGGGTAATAATTTCAAGCTGGTCTAACCAGTGATGTAAGCGTGTCTCGAAAAAGATGAATCTGAGTAGAGTGTACCATTTCGAGAAAATTTCTGTGGACTTGACCAGGCCGGGTAATAATTTCAAGCTAGTCTAACTAGTGATGTAAGCGTGTCTCGAATCGGTCATGTTCACTGAAAGTGGATCAATTCAAAAAGTGCGAGCTCTACCTAACATGTGCAAATTTATAAAACAATCAACCGAGCACATGTTGAGGGGGAGCATTTGAAAAATATAAAACTCTCAAGTGTTTGCAAAAATGTGTTTCTTAATCATGAACACTTTGAGAGATTTTTCAAAGATTTGGTTTGGCAATTGTGGAAGAACACCAAAGACCGACCATTGTATTTCATATAATGGAGTTATAAGGATGGTAAGGTTAGGAACAAGTTCCCACGATCCCGCCAGAGCCGGAGGGATCTACCCAGGGACAATCCACTAGTTAGTGTAGAAGTCCTTAGGTATGATTAAAAAGGAGAAAAGTGAATGAGGGAATAGTGCCGACTGAGATGGAGCTAACACTGGAACAAACCCAACAAGGTGTTAGTTATGAAGTCTCGGTAAGCACTGAAGGGGTTGAAGAATGAAAAAGAATTGTAAAGAGAAAGGGTGAAAAGAAATAGCCCTCCTTACAACTTAGGCAGAAACCGGGTCAATACATATGCTGTCAGAATCACTTAGTTGATTGCTGGCATTGAAGACAAAGTATCATGGACACAGTGATACGCTGCACAACCCTCCCTAGCCACTCAAGGTCCCTCAAAGGACTCTTGTTTCAATTGTCACGGAGTTCAATACATTTCTATCGTCTCTCTCACTCCGAGTTAGATGATATTGAAAAGGTGGCAGTCCTCTCCAGCCTCCGCTCACTAAATCAAATCGCACTATCGAGTCTAGAACCACGAGATGCATAATAAGATCTCGTAGGGACACGAATTATTTCTACACTGGTTGTTCAACATTAAGGACACCAGTTGTAAACTCATGAGTCCTACGCAGATCTTAGCAATCTGCCAGAACATTTATGAGAGAATTTACAAATGTAATTCTCAATGATTGAATGGAAATTCCTGCCAGTGTCAACATCAAGCAGCCCTGAAAGCAGGTCACTTTGGTAATTCCTCGTGGATTACGCTTAGTGGTCGCGACGGTTTCAACCGGTCTACAGTCGTGGAGTGATCTCCAGCGACTCACCTAATCGTTGATTTACCACGGTAAAATCTTAAAAAGCCCTCTGTGGGTTTTCGATTAGGAACGGTCTTGGTAAGGATTAGAGAGAGTTTTCACAATATGCTGTTGACTATCTCGAAGTCCAAACTTGTAAGTACCGGTCGAATTATTGCTAACTGTCGTATGCAGGAACTTCTGGCGATTGTAGCTGTGGAATGCTGTAGCTGGTTGCTGTTGTAGCTGGTTGCAGAAAAGATGCCAATCCATCACCACATGCTCACACCACATCATCATCAAAGAAGTCATGATCACCCTAAAAGACCTTCAACACAGCTTCTGCTAACTCTGATGCTGAAGATCATGACACCATATCGTGTGAGCATGTCGGCTCTAAGTATATTTCATCACATGGAGTCTTACTACTGAAAGATGACTTGGAGACTCAAGTGGGATGATACTTTCAAAGATTACTCAAAGTTCATCCAAGACAAAAGAGAAGTTATCTTCTGATCACTGATGTTTGCACAACAATCTATGACATTGAAGATTCAATGATTACGAGCTATGATGTCAAGATCCAAGGAAGAAGTGCTGAAATTCAGAACATTACTTCTGGGGTGACCTCCCTTAGGGGGAGATTGTTAGGAATATGAATATTCAGCTGAAGACTCGGTCACCCCGAGTAATTATTAGTATATCATAGCTCATAGGATTATCAGTAATATTATTAGTAGCTTAGTTATTATTATTAGTATTGTGGAGTGGGTCGGGTCTTTACCCTCTGTCAGCTCACTCTACAGCCCGCTAGGGGCATAATATGTAGTAAGTATAAATACCCCTTCCCAAGTGTGGGAAGGGTTGGAACTCTCATTACATTTCAATCTAATACACATAGTGTTTCTCTCACTAGAAGTTCCCACTTTCTCTTTCTAAGTTATCTTCCATTCGATCCAAATCTAAGCCTCAAACAAGTGTTTCTTGCATTGTGAATACCCTACAAAGGTTATAAATTGAAGGTTGATTTCGAAACTGCAGAGGAGGAGCGTATGACTTTTTGAATGGGAGCGTTTTTCATTCAATGGTATTGAATACCTTACAAAAATAACACACAGAAGGAGCGGACATGAGTTTGACTGTGTTTACTCCGGCTTTGAAAGAAATAGTGCTTGGGGTGTTTGTACATTGGCTCTAATTATGGAAGGACATTAATAATTTTTTTAATGCTCGTGCTTTATAGCACTTGTGCAAAACCTTATTTTATTATATAGTATAGATATCAATCATGCAATTGTACATAGAGTTTTTAAGGTTTATAAAGTGACATGGACTAAAATTGACAAGTTAGGAAAGTGTTACGAGCCTTAATATATAAGTTGTCCGAGGTTCGTGTTTTATGTTATTTTTACAGTCCAAATATTCTAATATGTTAATACGTGGTTAAATTGATCTATAAAAATTTAGTGAGTTTATTTCCTAAAAGTGGGTCCTACCAGTTGTAGTAAAATAAATTAACAACTGTTTGTAGAAATTTATAATTTATAAATTTTTAAGTTACAAAATAATTATATTCATTATTTTTAATGTTTATAAGTTTTATAAAATATGTGAGACCATTTTCAAACTAGTTTTGATAAATTAACTAGTTTTTATATAAAGTGCGGTTTTTGATAAAAAAAAGTTTATATTTGATATTAAAAATATCGTTTCTCCCAAACCGTAAGGAGTTAAGCTTCAAATTTTATATACCTGGAAAGGTATTTAAGTGTACTAATCAAATTTGTGGGTCCCACTGCTCTGAAAATTATATAACTTAAGTGAAATTACCATTTTACCCTAATATGTCAAGTCTGATCCGGGACAGCACCTAACAGTCCCACCGTTTTTGCGATAACTTGAGTTACGTAACTCCTTTTTATGCGGGGTTTTCGGCTACGTTCAAGTTAATGTGTTACCTACAACTTTTATGTTTTGTGCAACAGAGGGTTCAATACAAATTTTTATACTTTTTAGCCATTCAATTCTGGTGTGCGTTTTCCGACAACCTTTGCCGTTTATTTTATAATTAATTCATCGGGTATCGTCTCACGACCAACCACTAGGAAAATCGAAGCTAAGAGATAGATCTACAAGCCTATATTTTAACCTAAGTCTCAAAGTGTACTGATTAAGTGCAGTAATTATGAAAACAGTCCCTGGTCCAAATGGTCTTTGCAAACTTAGTCCCAATCATAGCTTTTGGTATTATAAGTTATGTACAATGCATAAATTAATACAACAAGTATATGAAACAAGAAAATACATAAAATACAAATGACATCAGATTTGAAAAGGAGAGTATGAAGTGGTTCCTTACAAGTGTGGAATGGAAACACAAGAAAATCAAGATCAAGAACACTAGATCTAAATCACCACAAAAACAAGCTTCCAAGAAAAACCCATGGAAAAGATGAGGTTATGATGTTGTTGTTAGTTTTATAGACATAAAATAATAGTTTTGTGTTAGGATCGAACTTGAGATCACGGGATTGCACACGTTACAAATGAAGAATTAATAATTATTTATTAAATGTTATATTTAATTATTATATGCACAAAACATTTAACGGACGTTAGTATTTAACGGATAATGACTAACGACCGTTAAACGATAAAAGGAAACAATTAAAGAGTGAATAAAAGGAAAGTCGAGAAGGATCTGGAAACCCTTATGGATTATGCCGATCGGCCAAGGGTTAGAATACCTAATCCTTGGTTAACTTGTCCTCTAAGTTTGCTCTACTATAAATACAAAGGATAGGATTCATTATTGGGTACTCTTTGTACACACTAATACCCTAAATCTTGTGTGTTTTTCTCTCCTTGTCTAAAACCGATCGAACTATACCCCTATAGGGTCGATCGAATTTTTTGATAGTCAAAAAATTATTGTTTTGTGTTATTACTTGCATAACATTAATTTGGTATTAGTTTGTGTGTACAAGAACGTGATACTTACACACTATTGTAAGTATCTTGGATTGAATTGCAAAAAAGGTAAGGGGCAATTCGTGTAATCCGTTAAACCCTAATTAGGGTTCATCACTTAATTACTCGGTTTGATTCTTGTTCTTGCTAGAATCATCAAGGTACGCTTACTATTTTAATTCGGTTAATTATTTATGTGTTATGTTTCCTACGCTTCCGCATATGTGTTCTTTGATGCTTTTATATTTATATGAATGTCATGATTATATAATTCCAACAGTGGCATCACGATCCGTTATAACATGTAATTAATTACCGAAAACACATAAAAAATGAATCTTGATCGAGTTTTAATACATGTTGGTCGATTAGGGTTTAAATCCAAATCGAACCCTAATTTAATTTTAGGGCCAATTGCCCTTAATTAATTTTTAGGGTTTATGTTTGGTTATTAATTTGATTAGAAACCCTAGGTTTAAACATGTTTATGTGTTTGTAAGTGATCCTGTGGCAATATGCTAATTGTTAGGTAGAATCCATGCAAACGTGCATGTTTGACATGGATTCATGATTGTGATGATTTAATTGTTTCACATGAAAGTTAATTGATAGATATCGAATTGGGGAAGACTCCAATTAATTAAGTAATCAATTATGTGCAACGTGATATATATTTAATTTTGACTAACGCAATCGATACGTCGATACATGTGGCTCACTTACCATTGTAAGTGATAGTCTTAATTAAATATATGCATTATTAAACATAGATTGATTATTAATAGGTTATCGAATTAGTTTGCATGTGGCTACTTGTTTACATAATTAATTGTTAAGTTATGTGTGTTATTTAGTTGTTTTATTTTTATAATTACTTGTTTTTGTTTAATTGTTCAACATGTTTTAAGCAAAAAGGGTAATTTTTGAATAAAAATTAAACGGACTAAATAATGGTGAAACTTGATGTAATAAATTATGAATCTTGCAAAGTCTTATGTGCCGATAGTGGTTCGCTTCGCACGGTAATTTGCTCCCAGGCGAGACTAGCAAGATTATAATTTATGACATGGTTTTTAAGACTAAAATCATAAACTTTTAATTGATTGTTGAGTTTTGTACCAATAGTGTGAACGGCTCACCCAATTGTGACAAACTATAAGAGGGGTATAAGGAGGATTGACATTAAATTGTCAAACCGAAAGAGACGCGTTTTTAATTGGCACTTGTGCTAACGTTTGTCTCTCCGCTCCTTTGTGCGTCAAATTGGAGCTACCAAGTAAGTTATTTTATGTACAAATCACCTTAAGGGTGAATTGACCTCAATTTCGTGCGCCACTTTTGTGGTAATTATCCAAATAACTTGGGTCTTTTGACTCATGCAGTAGTTGGATATAGTGGGCGATAATTGAAGGTAATTCTTTGATTGGTGAACCCAATATCTCAATTAAAACTTTGTTGATTGAAATATTAGCTTAAAAATTGGTAAAAAGGTTTTGAAAAACTTATGATACGAAGATGTATGCATGCTTCTTCATACATATTTTGATTGACACATCAAAATTGGTACCCTTTAAAATTAAGTCAATGCCATCTAATTACAAAACACTTGAAGTTGTAATTTAGTCATGTGAGTGCTTGGACTAGATTACAATGGATAGGTAAATTTCATCTTCTCATTACTAGCAGATCAACTGATGTAATGGGACTATGGTAATTTACAGTTTTTTAATTAGACGACTTAAATTGAGTTAAGTGAGAGCTTGGACTCAAGGCATAAGATGGGGATAAAACATGCTTATATTGGAAATTGTTTGCCAATATAAATCCCATATTGATCTAGGAATTGGAAATTGTTTGCCAATTATTGTTCGACAGATTACCTTATTATATACTTTCATTACTAGCAGATCAACTGATGTAATGAAACTATGATAATTTGGATCCTAGTTTTCAAGAAAATACTATGGTTATATGAATATTTCCTTGGAAAAATTGTATTATCGAAAATACTAATTTTGAACTTTCTTTATCTGTAGAAATGGCTCAAAACAATAACACCACTATGAGTTCTGCGTTCAAATCATTTTTTGAACGGGAAAAATTGACTGGCTCACAGAATTTCAATGATTGGTATCGTTCACTCAGGATTGTCCTGCGAGTGACAGATCAACTTGAATATCTATCTAAGCCTTGTTCTGCTGAACCTACTGCTGCAACTTCAACTGATGAAGAAAAAGCAGCGTGGAAAACTGAGTATAAGACGCATAATGATGTGGCCTGTTTAATGTTGGGGGCGATGACACCTGCTCTTCAAAAGCAGTTTGAGAATTACTTCCCTATGGACATGATAAACGAACTCAGGAAAATGTTTGAAAAACCACAAACTGTTGAGGTCTATGATTTGATGGAATCTCTACATGGTTGCAAACAGGCAGAAGGTGAACCTGTAAGTGCTCATGTGTTGAAAATGAAAGGTTACATGGATCAATTACAAGCACTTGGCAAGGTCTATGAACAAGACATTGCCATCAACTTAATCAATAGATCCCTTACTAAGGAATTTAGTGGTTTTGTGCGTAATTTCAATATGCACTGCGTGGGGAAAACAATTTCTGATTTATACGCACTGCTTATTGATTACAAGAAAGGTTTACCACCAAGGACTTCTACTACGCCCCAGGTACTTGCTATTCAAGGGGGTAGGATTAACAAGCCAAATGCGAACAAAAATGGTAAAGGAAAGGGTAAGGCTGATAAGGGTAAGCAAGTTATGGCTTATCAACCACAACCCAAGAAAAACCCTCCTAATAAATGGATAATTCTAAAAAGTATCAGGCTTGCCACTACTGTCATGTAGTGGGTCACTGGAAGAGGAACTGTCCTCTTTATATCCAAGAGTTACGGGAAAGTAAGAACAAGAAGACTGGGCACTTGGGCGCCAGCACTTCAGGTAACTTACTTATGATTGAATTATTTACTCTAAATCATAAAATTAATTCCTGGGTATATGATACTGGATGCGGTATTCACATTTGTAATACGCTGCAGGGATTTAGAGTGGAAAGGAAGCTTGCCTATGGGGAGCAATATCTGCATGTGGGAAATGGAGCACCTGCAACTGTTGAATCCATAGGAGTGTTTAATTTAGTTTTGCCTTCGGGCTTAGTACTGTTATTAAACAATTGTCATTATGCACCATCAATTGTTAAGGGTGTAGTTTCCTTTTCTTGTTTATTGGATCTTGGTTTTAATCACATTATCAATGTTTTTTTATTTTAATGCTATTGCTATTAATGGTGTGTTTGAGATTGATATGAATGATAGTATATCCAATAATAATTCAATGTATAGCATAAGTAAGAGAATTAAGTCAGACTTGAATTCTTCTTACCTTTGGCACTGTAGACTTTGCCCATATAGGCAAGACTCGCATTAATAGGTTACTGTGATGCGCAAGATATGTTTCTTGTGTATGGTGGAAATCCAGCTACAGAACTTGATGTAACAGGTTACTGTGATGCGTCCTGGCAGTGTGACAAAGATGATGCGAAGTCTCAGACTGGTTATGTCTTTGTTATCAATGAAGGAGCAGTAGACTGGAGGAGTAAGAAGCAGAGTACAATTGCGATGTCTGCGACAGAGGCCGAGTACATAGCTGCTTCAGAAGCTGCAATGGAGGCTGTTTGGATTAGTTAATTCATTTCAGGGCTTGGTGTTATGCCTTCAATTGAATCGCCTATTAATATGTATTGCGACAATTCTGCTTCAATCATATTTGCCAATGAACCTGGAGTCATGAAGGGCACCAGACATTTTCTACGGAAGTATCACTATGTTCGGGAACAAGTCCGCGAAGGTGAAATAAATCTCTTGAAAGTTCACACAGATGATAACTTAGCTGATCCATTTAATAAGGCTTTAGCTAAAGAAAAGCTTACCGAACTTGCCAATGGCATTGGACTTAGATTAGCTAGTAGTTTCATGCATAACTGTGTTTAGTATTTGGATAAAGAATATTGTAAACATTATTATTGTTTAATGAAATAAAATATTTGTTATGTTTATATTCATTATTTAATATTGTTGTCCTATATTTTTGCATGTTTAATCCATGAATAAGTTAGTTATTCTAAATGTCCGTTGTCAGTTAATGATATGGGAATATCATTAAATTAATACAAATCTGAGTTTTGGTATAATATACTTGAAAGTATATTGATGCGTTGTCATACCAAATTCACATGATATTCAATAAATTGAATTTAGGACTTATCCCAACTACATGATGTTATTTATGGATATTATTAAGTAAATCATGAATAGTTATCCTCAGACTTGAGATACCAGATAACTGTTATGAATGTAGTGCATTTTGTGAAATAATTTAACGCTATACGTAACTGGTAGTCATAAGGATTGTTTTCGGAATTGTTGCAAAGTTCATGAGTTATGCTTATAGTCAAGATATAATTTGTTCCTTCAAATTTATTTTGGAGTTTAATACTGCTGGGCCTCTCGTAGGGTTGACAAGATATATGCGTGACCACGCCCAAGATCTCCCCTGAATATGTTCAGAAGATTTGGTAATCTTGCTCAATCACAAGCAACGAGAAACATAATATTTGAATAAAGATAATATCCATATCTTTATTTAATGTAGTATTAGAAACAAAAAGATAATAATAATGATGAATCATTAAAGGTTTTTCCAGGAGACCTACTCGAGTTGTACTAGAGGCATCGGCGTATTGCAAGACGCTAACCGATGTGATCACAACTATTATGATATGTCTAAGTGGGAGCTGTTAGTTTTATAGACATAAAATAATAGTTGTGTGTTAGGATCGAACTTGAGATCACGGGATTGCACACGTTACAAATGAAGAATTAATGATTAATAATTATTTATAAAATGTTATATTTAATTATTATATGCACAAAACATTTAACGGGCGTTAGTATTTAACGGATAATGACTAACGACCGTTAAACGATAAAAGAAAACAATTAAAGAGTGAATAAAAGGAAAGTCGAGAAGGATCCGGAAACCCTTATGGGTTATGCCGATCGGCCAAGGGTTAGAATACCTAATCCTTGGTTAACTTGTCCTCTAAGTTTGCTCTACTATAAATACAAAGGCTAGGATTCATTATTGGGTACTTTTGTACACACTAATACCCTAAATCTTGTGTGTTTTTCTCTCCTTGTCTAAAACCGATCGAACTATACCCCTATAGGGTCGATCGAATTTTTTGATAGTCAAAAAATTCTTATTTTGTGTTATTACTTGCATAACATTAATTTTGTATTAGTTTGTGTGTAAAAGAACGTGATACTTACACACTATTGTAAGTATCTTAGATTGAATTGCAAAAAAGGTAAGGGGCAATTCGTGTAATCCGTTAAACCCTAATTAGGGTTCATCACTTAATTGCTCGGTTTGATTCTTGTTCTTGCTAGAATCATCAAGGTACGCTTACTATTTTAATTCGGTTAATTATTTATGTGTTATGTTTCCTACGCTTCCGCATATGTGTTCTTTGACGCTTTTATATTTATATGAATTTTATGATTATATAATTCCAACGGTTGTTTAATGGTGATTTTTGGTAGAAAATAACTAGAGATCTTTAACTATGAACTAGACCTACAATCTTTGAGCAAGAAACTTGGTAACATTTTTTATGGAATTGTTGTTTGTGTTGGTGTATCTTACGGCAAAAAAAGAACACCAAGTAAGATGCAAAGTTTTGATGTTAAAAAAAATGAATGTATATATTTAATTATGTCTAATATATGTGTAATAGTCATACTACTAAGATTTCACTTGACAAGTGTGTTTTATGTTTGCTAAACGTGGCAAAAGGGTACTAAGGTGGCAATATAGTGTTTATCTTGTATTAATATTATTAGTTTAGTGATTAGTGGGTATAGTTTGATTCCGGTAATTACTAATATTACGAGTAAACTCCAAAATACATCCCTGTGGTTTGGTCAATTTCACACCATACATCCCTCCCAAAAAAATTGCGCAATACACATCCCTCCGTTAGTAAAAGTTAAACACAATACATCCAAGAGGACGAACGGTGCAAAGATTGTCTCGTTAAGTTGGACACGTGGCAGTTAACTCTTTTTAAGCAAGGGTATTTCTGTCATTTTATTACCCTCTTCTTCTTCTACAAATCCAAATCCACAAACCCATAAACACAAATCCAAACCACAAACCACAAACACTTTTCAGTCAAATACAATTCAATCAAATACAATCCATAAACAAAAAACAAATAACCCAAATCAAAAACACAAATCAAACTCATAAATCAAAATCAAATCAAAACACAGATACATTGTAGGTAAATTTCCAAACATTATAGAGTGTTAATGCTTTCTAAACAAATCACCTCAATCAATTGATAAAAACAATTACTAAAACTCAAATACCCAATTTATTGATATAAACCCTAGACCCAAAATCAATCACAGAATCAAGGATTCTTCCCCACATTTCCACATTTCCAGCAACGGCGGCCTGAGAAAAGAAGGCTCAAGTTATGTGGAGCGACGGCGGCTGACCAGCAGATGTCATCGGATTCATCCCCATATTTCCAGCCCACCATCGGTTAGCCATGGTGCAAGAAATTTTTTAAAAAGATTGCAATCTTTAATTATTTTCAAATACGCAACTTGACAATGACAAAAATACATCACTTTCAAGGTTTATCCAACTTGTTTTCTTGACTTGTCTTGTAGCATATGAAGAAAATGGAAAAAAAAAAAAAAAAAAAAAGATAACGCAATCATGTAGCATATGAAGAAAATGGAAAAAAAAGAAAAGATACGCAACTTGTTTTCTTGACTTGTCTTGACAATGACAAAAATACATCACTTTCAAGGTTTATCCAACTTGTTTTCTTGACTTGTCTTGTAGCATATCAAGGATTCTTGCTTCTGGGAAATAGAGTTTTTTATTTGTGTTTGTTGTTTGTGTTTGTTGTTTGTTTTTTATTCGGATTTGCTTTTTTGATTTGTGTTTGTTGTTTGGATTAAAGAATCACAAGAGATGATTTGAGTTTGTTGTTTGTTTTTTGGATTTGAATGAATTTGTGTTTGAGTTTGGATTTGTGTTCGTGTTTTGATTTGTGTTTGTGTTGTGGATTTTGATTTTGTGTTTGTGTTGTGGATTTGTGTTTGTGGATTTTGATTTGTGTTTGTGTTGTGGATTTGTGTTTCTGGGTTTTTGATTTGAGTGTTTATGTTTGACTGTGAAGAGTATTAAAAGAAAAGAATGGTGAGAGTAGGTGTGGTGTTAAAAGGACTAAAATACCCTTGCTTAAAAAGAGTTAACTGCCACGTGTCCAACTTAACGAGACAATCTTTGCACCGTTCGTCCTCTTGGATGTATTGTGTTTAACTTTTACTAACGGAGGGATGTGTATTGCGCAATTTTTTTGGGAGGGATGTATGGTATGAAATTGACCAAACCACAGGGATGTATTTTGTAGTTTACTCTTACTAATATTAAGCCCTTAAGTCACGAAACTTAAAACTGAGCAACGTAAAAATGTAAAACTTATAAAAATATTAAAGCTTGACAACATAACCTATTTTAACATTGTAGGTGATCTTTGGGCTTGTTGGATGATTAATTGTTGTTTAGAAATTGCAAACGTAGACTGAAAATGCGCAAAACGCGAAATGTACAAAGTTTAAGTAAAAATAGAAAAGTAAAAATGAAATATTTTAGAATATGATTGTAATGAACCAAAATGTATAAAAATAATTATACTGAGTATTGTTAGGTGTCGTCACGAGTTAAATCTACGTTTAACGACGTATGCGGAATAACCTATCTAGTTATCTGTAAAAGTGAATTTACTTAAAATAAAAATATAAAGTACATTAAATAGTTAAATAATGACATTAAAATTGTGAATTGTTACAAAATCCTCACTTAAAAATAATTAGGTGACAAAGAACATGAGAACCTTTTTTTTTTTTTTTTAACGGCGACTTTCATAATTTTTTTGGATAGAGTCGCACCTGCTAGGCAGGCCCTATCCACCACTGGCCAGACTATGTTGTCTTAACCGGGCCTACGCTGGGACAGTAAGGACTTTAACGGTGTCCCCCCGGAAACCGTACTGCCTTCCACACAAGGCGTCCCCCCGGAAACCGTACTGCCTCCACACAAGTTTTCTAGCTGGAGTAACAGCCAGATGAAAACCGGGGTTGGCCTACGCTGGGACAGTAAGGACTTTAACGGTGTCCCCCCGGAAACCGTACTGCCTTCCACACAAGGCGTCCCCCCGGAAACCGTACTGCCTTCCACACAAGGCGTCCCCCCGGAAACCGTACTGCCTCCACACAAGTTTTCTAGCTGGAGTAACAGCCAGATGAAAACCGGGGTTGGCTTCGATTCGAACCTGCGCCACTGCTAACAGAAGTTCAAATCTTCATTGCCTGATAACAACAGAGCATTCGGCCCGCCCCCATGTGAGGACTTCCCGGTTGGTCACCCAACCGGTACTGCTCTCACAGGAAGCTCACTTAACCATTTAAGCCTCTACCACTAGACCACATGCTTGTTGTTATGAGAACCTCTTTTGGTTTACCAAATAACTATTTGGCAACAAGTTCTCGAAATGTTTTAGAAAATGAATTAGTAAAATCGATTATATGAGACTTAGTAGGAACTATCGATCCTAGATATGTCTTTTTTTTTTTGGTTCAATCTTTAAATACGAAGTGGTTCCATCAAGTTAAACCTTATTGAATTTATTTTGTTTATTTAGTTCATTCTTTTTATCTTTCATTATCTCGTCCGAATTAGAACTCAGTGTTACCACATGTAGTATCGCAACCAAGGTTTTCAAAGTATCATTGACCAACAATTGGCCTTCAACTTTGATGTCCTTATGAGGATTTTGTTCTAAACAATCTTTATCATCGTCTCGAATCATTGATTTCGACGATTTTACACCATCAAAATAAGAAGAACGAGTAAAAATGTGTCTCATTGTAACATTGTCCTTCACTGAAAAATATAATTTAGGTTTTGTGGTGAAATGTTTGGAGCAAGGTGGCAGCCGTAAATTTATAGTCATGTTAACTGTACTCATCGAGACGCCAACAACTTTAGGGTAAAGGAGTGCAAACATCATTGTATTCACAAAATTTCGAAATCAACATAATTTGAGTCTATAATTAAAGATAGTCACTGACATATTAGAATATTTGAAGTACATTACATAATAAATATTATTCATTGGTTTACCTAAATTGCGTCAAGAAATAATAACACGCTTGTGTGAAGAAATGTTACTATGTTAAGTGTCTTAAATTCACAGAAATATTACATTTTTCTTTATGCAGAGTTAGAAAATCAATAAATCATATTTGTTATTTAACTTATTTTGACTTATGCAACGTTTCAATGATTGTCCTAATTTATCTTGATTGTCCTAAACATTGAACCAAAAAATACATATCTAGGATCGACGGTTCCTGCTAAGTCTCCTGTAATCGGTTTTACTAATTCATTTTCTAAAACATCTGGAGAACTCGTTGCCAAATGGTTATTTGGTAAACCAAAAGAGATTCTCATGTTCATTGTCACCTTATTAATTTTTAGTGAGGATTTTCTCAAGGTGCTGCCAAAGTTCACATATCAGGTTATCTCATTTCCCCTGAGGTTAGTCTTGGTGACAATGACAGATCCAGAAATACATATGAAGGTATGCATTATTTTGGCTCGTGATATACTGACCCTCCCTATTGGTGATATACTAACCCTCCCTACTACCTAGTAGGGAGGTACAATTTGTACCTTTTATTTATTTTTTATTTTTTTTGTAGTTTTTGTACTTTGGTTTTATTTTTTTATTTTTTTGTGTGTACTTTTGTCTTGTACCGGTTTTTTTTTTTTTTTTTTTTTTTTTTTTTTTTTTTTTTTTTTTTTTTTTTTGTAATGTTTATTTTGTATGTTATTTTTTTTGTAATATTTATTTTCAGTGTAATGTTTTTTTGTAATGTTTATGTTGAGTGTAATGTTTTTTTTTTTTTTTTTTGTAATATTTTTTTGTACACGTTAACGTTAACACATTAAACAACTACAATGTATTCGTCTTACGTGTTTCTATTTAATTAACACATTAAACAACAACTGTTATTATTCAATTAAACAAGAACATTAACACATTATTTAAAAACAACACCTACTACATGTATTATTTTAGAAAAATAAACTTTTTTTAGAAAAATAAATTTTTTTTATTTCGAAATTAAATTTTTTTTAGAAAAATAAACTTTTTTTAGAAAAATATATTTTTTATTTCGAAATTAATTTTTTTCCATTTATTTTTTCTGAAATAATTTTTTTTAGAAAAATAATTTTTTTTTAGAAAAATATTTTTTTTATTTCGAAATTAATTTTTTTTCCATTTATTTTTTCTGAAATAATTTTTTTAGAAAAATAATTTTTTTTAGAAAAATATTTTTTTTTAAATTTTTTTAGAAAAATATATTTTTTTTTAATTTCGAAATTAAATTTTTTATTTTTTATAACTTTTACAACTTTGTTATGACAATGTATTTTTTTATTATTTACTTTTTCTAACCCATGAGAATTAAATGCTTTGGTACCACAAAACAAAAAGTAGTGAAATAATATTTACTTTTATTTAGAATTAAATGTATTGAACCTATTTCACTACTTTTATTTCGAATTAAATGCTTTGACCCTACTAGAATTATCTACCACGTGCTCAAAAGGTAAATAATACCAAAACAGATGGGACCATACTAGAAAAGACAAAAGAGACAAAGGGGACAAGACAAGACAGATGGGACCCTCCCTGGGTTCGGTTAGTATGACCCCATTATTTTTTATCAGTGTTACCGACAACGAAAATGTTTTTGCTTCTATTTTCTTTTTTACTAATTTGAATAGTTACCTTGTTGCGTGCAATAACGCTAAATATAATTAATCGGCACAAACTTCTTTTTGCCATTATGTTTTTCACTCTTCTTTTAGAGTAAATTGCAAAAATCGTCCTTGTGGTTTGGTCAAATTGCACGTTTGGTCCTTGTAATTCATTAAGTGCAAAAATGATCCGGATTTGGCACTGTTTCATTAACTTTTGGTCATTCATCATTGCAAAAATCGTCCTTGTGGTTTGGCCAAATTGCACGTTTCGTCCTTGTGGTTCAATGTTGAAGGACCAAAAGTGAATGAAACAGTGCCAAATCCGGACCATTTTTGCACTTAATGAATTACAGGGACTAAACGTGCAATTTGACCAAACCACAAGGACGATTTTTGCAATTTACTCTCTTTTAAAATAGAGAGGAAGTTATTATACATAACATTCATTGGGGTTCTTATGAACAGTACCCCTTCGGGCACTGTTCATGCTACAGTACTTTTTTTTTTTTTTTTTTTTTTTTTTTTTTTTTTTTTTTTTTTTTTAGTTTCAAAAATTCGCAAAAAATACCCCTGAAGTCGACAACTCTTTGCAAAATTAGTCTTTTTCCAAAAAATATGTTTCAAAATTAGCAAAAAATACCCCGAAAGTTGACAGCTCTTTGCAAAAGTAGTCCTTTTACAAAAAATCTGTTTGAAAATTGGCAAAAAATACCCCTGAAGTTCGCGTCTCTTTGCAAAAGAAGTCCTTTGTCAAAAAATCCATTTCGCATCAAAATACGACAAAACACGTATAGCACAAAAATTATAAGCAACACACCCGCAGCAACGCGCGGGCTGCCCAACTCGCTAAATAACATTTAGTGGGGTTCTTATGAATAGTACCCCTTGCTACAGTACCTTTCTTCTTTTTTTTTTTTTTAGTTTCAAAAATTCGCAAAAAATACCCCTGAAGTCGACAACTCTTTGCAAAATTAGTCCTTTTCCAAAAAATATGTTTCAAAATTAGCAAAAAATACCCCGAAAGTTGACAGCTCTTTGCAAAAGTAGTCCTTTTACAAAAAATCTGTTTGAAAATTGGCAAAAAATACCCCTGAAGTTCGCGTCTCTTTGCAAAAGAAGTCCTTTGTCAAAAAATCCATTTCGCATCATGTAACGCCCCGTACCCGGTTTGACTAAAATTTAAAACTTTTGACGCGAAACGCTTGACTTTACCGGACTCATACAAATTCTTCATTTACATATCCAAAATCTATCACATTTAACCCTTTAAAATACTTGCAAGAACATATACTCGAACACCTTTCAAAACATTTCCTAATCAATTGTATAACACAACCAAACGACCCTTCAGACCAAGGATACGCCGTATCCTTTTTAGGGATACGCCGTATCTAAGCCGATAGACCATGCGCCGTATCAACCTGAAGTGATACGCCGCATCACCCTAAACTTCGGATACGCCGCATCTGATATCTTAGATACGCCGCATCATCTTAAACTTCTGATACGCCGCATCTGATATCTTAGATACGCCGCATCGACCAATTTAGACAGAACCTCAGCAGGAAAACCTGCATATACTCAACACACCCTACAATCCACTTTAACCTCAATACAACATTATAACTTATGCCCAAAACACTCATTTTACATTCAAAACCACAACAAACCATAATACACGGCAATTGACCCGTTTGACTCCAACATGGGTGTAACGCCCCGTGACCAAAAACAACCAAAAAGGTGAAAATTTCTCGCAAAAACACACCCAGAAACCGACATCCAGTTACTCTTTTATGAGCTGACAAAAATCAGTACACATTCAGCCATTGAGGCTATTTTTAGATGAAAGTAGACTCAAATAGCTTCAAAACGATAGGTCATACGACCCATTTCGACTTACGGATTAAAAGATATGATTTTTCGAAAACTGCCCAGATAAACGTGACGCCGTCAGAAAAATGGTGACGCCGTCAAGAAGGCCATCATGAACAAAACTGTTAAGCCGTGACGG
This sequence comes from Artemisia tridentata subsp. tridentata, assembly GCA_021014915.2. Classification (NCBI taxonomy): domain Eukaryota; kingdom Viridiplantae; phylum Streptophyta; class Magnoliopsida; order Asterales; family Asteraceae; genus Artemisia; species Artemisia tridentata. The sequence continues at coordinate 450,198,428 of CP139508.1, forward strand.
GCCAGAGAATTTCTGGTGTTTAAAGGGTGACGGCGTCAAGGTGGCCATCAAGAACAAAACTGCAGTTTTTGACAGCAAAACACCCAAATTTTTAACACCAAATCACCCATAACACTTAACCACAACATGACCATTTAAACACAAACATAACTTGACATTCCTAATATCTTACAAAGTTGTTACTACAAGATCTTGACCCGTAGCCTTTCAAAATGGGTGAAAACATGCTAATACCAAACATCCCCTTAAACAATCCTTCAAAACACATTTCATACATAAATGCACAAACTACTAGATATCCAATTTGACTTCTTCACAACATAACATTCCTAACATATTAAAAGAGTGTGGGTACATCGACATGACCCATAACTTCCCAAAATGGGTGAGATTGGCTAAATGCCAATCACCCTCATTACTACCATCATAACTACAAACATAAAGACTTCATAACATGCACATAAACTTGACTCTTGAACTAACACAAACAATGACCGTTGACTAACAAAATGACCATATGAAAGGAAATATACCCAAAACACGAAAAGACACGTCGGGGGCTTCCAACTTCAATATGCTTGGTCCAAAAGAACGGTCTCCTACTACAACTTCTTCTAGTACAAGGATACTACTACGCAATCACATAATCTTATCTTTACCTTTGCTTGACCCTTCGGTACCTATCAAGAAAAACATCACAACTAAACACGTAAGCGAAACGCTTAGTAAGTACATGGCAATAACAAGCTAACAATGTATGATATAAAATCATAACATAACCATAACTAGTCTAACAACTAGTTAAGCTAGCGATATAGGGGCACTTACCTCACGCCGACATAGTCGACCTTAACACAATCAACCCATAAGGTTGAACCTCATCCCATAGTTAGCCCAACGACTAACTAAGCTACCTCTAGAATGGATCCAAACTAGCTAACGCACCCTATATCCTATCTTTCACCATTACCATGTAACCAAACATGATAAAGCTAACACATAAACCATTATCATACATAATATATGATAAAGCTAACAATAACATGTTAATACCAATGTACTTACCTCAATCTTTAAGCTCAAACACACTAACAATGGCTTTCCCCACTCCTTACTTGCTTCCTATAACATAATCATCTCAATTTAGGGTCTAATTAACTAGCTAATCACAAAATTATCAACACTTGATCACTATGATCAAACATAAACCCTAATTCACTATTTGGGGAAGAACACTTACTTGATGGGATATGTAAATTAAGGCTTCTTAGATACTTAGCAATACTAGAAGATGATAGAAATGACTTGAGATAATCAAGATGGAGCTTCCCTCCTTTCTTTCTCTAAGAACCGATCTTCACCACAAGGGACAAATAAGAGAAAAATCTGGACATTTCTAATATTAGCTAGACTTACATATTTATTAATTACACTTTGCCCAAATGGCAATATTAGCCCTTCTAGTTCTATTCTTTCCAAAATGCCCTCTCATTTATTATTTAACTAACTAATATCACAAAACTTAATATACAACATTTAATATTTACATAACTAGTACCTTATCGGGATACGGGTGTAACAATTCTCCCCTCCTTAAAATAAGATTTCGTCCTCGAAATCTACGCTTGGAATAAATGAGGATACTCATTCCTCATCTTCTCCTCTAACTCCCATCTAATGCTTGTACCTTTACGATGTCTCCATTGCACTTTCACTAATGGAATTTCTTTGTTTCGAAGTTGCCTCACTTTCCTTCCTAGAATCGCTTCCGGCTCATCCTTTTGTGAAATCAACTCCGGATCAATTTCGATATCATTTAAAGTGACCACACTAGCCTCATCCGCTAAGCATTTCCTCAAGTACGACACATGGAAAGTATTATGAATACCTCTAATTTCTTCGGGCAATTCTAACACATAGGCTACCTCACCAACACGTTTCAAGATTTTAAATGGCCCTATAAACCGTGGACTTAATTTCCCTTTGTCCTTAAACCTAAAAACGCCCTTCCACGGAGAAACTTTTAGCATAACCATATCACCTACCTCGAATTCTATTGGCCTTCTTCGATTATCAACATAACTTTTCCACCTATCTTGTGCCGCCTTAAGTCTTGCTCGAATCATCTCAACCTTTTCCGTCGTTGCCAACACTATATCCGTGCTAGCCAATTCCCTCCTTCCCACTTCTTCCCAACATACGGGCGTCCTACACTTTCTTCCATATAGCATCTCATAGGGTGGCATACCTATACTAGCATGATAACTATTATTGTAGGCGAACTCAACTAAGGGTAAATGGTCGTCCCAATTTCCTCCGAAATCAATCATGCAAGCTCGAAGCATATCTTCTAAAGTTTGAATCGTCCTCTCGCTCTGCCCATCGGTTTGAGGATGAAAAGCCGTGCTCATATGAAGTCTCGTACCTAACTCTTCTTGGACATCTTGCCAAAAATTTGAAGTGAACCGCCCATCTCTATCAGAAACTATTGAAATAGGTACCCCATGACGCGCAACTATCTCATTAACATAGACCTTTGCTAACTTATGAACAGGCATATTCTCCCTAATCGGAATAAAATGCGCACTCTTAGTCAAACGATCGACTACTACCCAAATGGTATCATTCTTCTTTTTCGTCTTTGGCAGTTTCGTGATAAAATCCATAGTAATCTTCTCCCACTTCCAAACTGGAATGTCTAAAGGTTGGACTTTTCCGTAAGGCTTTTGGTGTTCGGCTTTCACTTTCAAACAAGTTAAACATCTCTCCACATACTTCACGCAATCTCTTTTCATACCCGGCCACCAATAGTTTCTTTTCAAATCAAGGTACATTTTCGTAGCTCCCGGATGAATAGAATACTTTGACTTATGAGCTTCTTCCATGAGTAACTCTTTGATGTTGCTTCGAAAAGGAACGTAGACTCTTCCATACCGTGTCTTAATCCCTCGACTATCTTCATCAAAATGAGGAATATGAGAGGTGATACGTTCTTTCTCTTGATTCTCTTCTCTCAACGCTTCCTCCTGAGCCAACTTAATTCTATCAAAAAGATCAGATGTGACAATCATCCGTAATGAGTGAATCCGTGTACTCTGACGACTTAGCGCATCTGCTACGACATTCGCCTTGCCGGGATGGTAGCGAATTTCACAATCATAATCCTTCAGTAGGTCTAACCACCTACGTTGCCTCATATTCGGATCTTTCTTATCAAGGAAATACTGAAGACTTCTATGGTCGGTATAAATTATGAACTTCACACCGTATAGATAATGCCTCCAAATCTTCAAAGCAAAGACTACGGCCGCAAATTCAAGATCATGAGTCGGATATTTCTCTTCGTGCTTCTTTAGTTGTCTTGAAGCGTAAGCGATCACTTTACCCCTTTGCATAAGAACACATCCAAGGCCGGAATAAGATGCATCACTATAGACCACCATGTCTTCGGTTCCTTCTGGTAACACTAAGATCGGTGCCTCACACAACCTCTTTCGTAAAGTACGGAAGGCTTCTTCTTGCTTCTCGCCCCACACAAAAGGAACATTCTTCTTGGTGAGTTCGGTTAACGAAGATGAAATTTTGGAGAAGTCTTGAATAAACCGTCGGTAATAACCTGCGAGTCCTAGAAAACTTCGAATTTCACCAACGTTCTTCGGCGCTTGCCAATTCATCACGGCCTCGACTTTAGACGGATCTACTTTAATACCATCAGGATTAATAACATGACCAAGGAACTGAACTTCTTGCAACCAGAATTCACATTTCGAAAATTTAGCATACAACCTTTCTTTTCTCAACGTTTCCAGGATTTCTCGAAGATGCACTTCATGCTCTTCCTTACTCTTAGAATAGATAAGGATATCATCAATGAACACTATAACGAATTTATCCAACATCGGTCTACATACACGGTTCATGAGATCCATGAAAACCGCCGGCGCATTCGTGAGACCAAAAGGCATAACCGTAAACTCGTAATGTCCATATCGGGTCCTAAAGGCCGTCTTAGGAATATCTTCCCCCCTAACCTTTAATTGGTGATAACCCGAACGGAGATCGATCTTTGAAAACCATCGAGCACCTTGAAGTTGATCAAAGAGATCATCGATTCTTGGCAATGGATATACATTTTTCACCGTGACTTTATTCAATTCACGGTAATCAATGCACATCCGCATACTACCGTCTTTCTTTTTAACGAACAAGATCGGAGCTCCCCATGGTGAGCTACTTGGGCGAATAAAACCCTTGTCAAGTAACTCTTGGAGTTGACTCATTAACTCCTTCATTTCGGACGGAGCAAGACGATAAGGAGTTTTGGCAATAGGAGTAGCACCCGGAACAAGATCAATACGGAACTCAACTTGTCTATCGGGAGGAATACCCGGCAAATCTTCCGGGAATACATCACGGAATTCATTTACAATCGGAACATCGTCGATATTTTTCTTTTCTAAACTCGTATCTACTACATGTGCCATAAAGGCTAGACAACCATGCGATAGATATTTTCTAGCCTTCATTACGGAACAAAGTTTTAACTCGCCTTTTCTTTTATCACCATAAATCATCATTTCTTGACCCTTATGGTTCACAACTCTAACGATCTTTTGTTTGCATAGAATGGCGGCATTGTGCTTGCTAAGCCAATCCATGCCAACAATAATATCAAATTCTCCGAGCATTATGGGAATTAAATCGATCCTAAAAACATTCTCATCGATCTCAATTTCTACATCACGACACACATCGGACACTACCACCACTTTACTATCGGCGATTTCAACTTCTATAGGTACGGGAAGTTTATCTAACGGAGCGGACAATTCTTTACTAAAGTTATAAGAAACAAAGGACACGCTTGCACCAGAGTCGTACAAAACACGAGCGGGTTTGGAATTAACGAGAATTATACCTGTGACAACATCTAGACTCGACTTCGCCTCTTCAGTACTCATCTGATAAACACGAGCTGTAGGCCTTGGTACCTCAATCTTTTCTCCTTTAATCGGCTTGAACGGCTTCGCTTGCTTAGATTTAGGACATTCACTTACCTTATGTCCTTCTTCATTGCACCCGTAACATATTACCAAAGGCTTGGTGCAATCCTTGCTAATATGACCAGTATCTCCACACTTATAACATCCCTTCATCCCGGATTTACATTCTCCCACATGATTCTTACCGCACCTATTACACTTAGGAGGTAGCTTTCCCGTGTTGTCCTTCCTTGTAAAATCGAACCTGCCTCGCTTACTAAATGTTGATGGATGATCATGCTTCCTTTTTAAGTCCTTCTTCTCTTTGCTTTTTATTCTATCCAAGTCCGCTTCACGAGTACGTGCCCTACTAAGAAGATCCTCCATGTCGGTGCACTTGAACGGTGACACTATCGTACAAATTTCATCCTTGAGCATCCTTTGAAATTTATCAACTTTAAGCCTCTCATTATTAAGATATTCCGGACAATATTGTACCATGTCGCAAAACTTTCCCCACAACTCATTCACCGTTTCATCCGTTTGCACTAGGGAATGGAAAGCTTCTCTTATTTTATCAATTTCCTCCGCCGGAGCATACTCTTTCATGAACACCTCTTTAAATTGATCCCACGTGCACGATTCTCTCCAAGCACTACCTTTCTCGTTCGCCTTGCCTTCCCACCATACTTTAGCTCGTTCACGAAGATAATTAGTAGCAAAGTTTACCTTATCCTCTTCTACACAACGACTCGTACGAAAAGCCCCTTCTATATCGGTAATCCATCGAGAACTCTTTAACGGATCAAGAACCCCCGTAAATGTAGGTGGAGCACAAGCAGTGAAATCACGATAAGTAGACTTCTCTTTCACTACTCCGGGTCTAGCATTCGGGTCATTCAATAACTCTCCACTCTTCTTAAGCTTTTCTATCTCCTCTTTAAACATCTTTTGCACATTCTCGGTGGTTTGTTTAACATAATAGGGCATGGTCTTCTCAATAGCCCTTCCTACCCTATCGGTCACCAAAACGTCCAATTCTTTCAACTCTTCTTTCGTGAAGCTTTTAGGGTTAAAATTTTCCGGTAGAGGTATTGTCTTGACGCTACTAGAATTCCCTTCATCATTTGAATCACTATCATCATCATCATTATGGCGAGAGGAGGTCGTCCTTAACACCTCCTTATTTCGGATATTCGCCATCTTTTCTACTAACTGAAATTTTGCAATTCACACTATTAAACAAAATCATATACATATTCGATGCATGAATGACATATCTATCTTACACTAACACCCTAGCGTTTATCATCCATGTATAGCCTAAATGATTCCAATCTCACATATGTATCATATTTTTATCACTACGGTGGCCAGGCGTAGTCATAAAAATACTTAACATATGTGTTCCCGAAATCACCCAAACAATACACATATAACAAACACCGATACTACCCGCGTCTACACAAGGCCTAAGTCTAGGAAATCCTAAGGGGAAATCCTAATTCTCTTAGACCGAAGCTCTGATACCAAGTTGTAACGCCCCATGACCAAAAACAACCAAAAAGGTGAAAATTTCTCGCAAAAACACACCCAGAAACCGACATCCAGTTACTCTTTTACGAGCTGACAAAAATCAGTACACATTCAGCCATTGAGGCTATTTTTAGATGAAAGTAGACTCAAATAGCTTCAAAACGATAGGTCATACGACCCATTTCGACTTACGGATTAAAAGATATGATTTTTCGAAAACTGCCCAGATAAACGTGACGCCGTCAGAAAAATGGTGACGCCGTCAAGAAGGCCATCATGAACAAAACTGTTAAGCCGTGACGGGCCAGAGAATTTCTGGTGTTTAAAGGGTGACGGCGTCAAGGTGGCCATCAAGAACAAAACTGCAGTTTTTGACAGCAAAACACCCAAATTTTTAACACCAAATCACCCATAACACTTAACCACAACATGACCATTTAAACACAAACATAACTTGACATTCCTAATATCTTACAAAGTTGTTACTACAAGATCTTGACCCGTAGCCTTTCAAAATGGGTGAAAACATGCTAATACCAAACATCCCCTTAAACAATCCTTCAAAACACATTTCATACATAAATGCACAAACTACTAGATATCCAATTTGACTTCTTCACAACATAACATTCCTAACATATTAAAAGAGTGTGGGTACATCGACATGACCCATAACTTCCCAAAATGGGTGAGATTGGCTAAATGCCAATCACCCTCATTACTACCATCATAACTACAAACATAAAGACTTCATAACATGCACATAAACTTGACTCTTGAACTAACACAAACAATGACCGTTGACTAACAAAATGACCATATGAAAGGAAATATACCCAAAACACGAAAAGACACGTCGGGGGCTTCCAACTTCAATATGCTTGGTCCAAAAGAACGGTCTCCTACTACAACTTCTTCTAGTACAAGGATACTACTACGCAATCACATAATCTTATCTTTACCTTTGCTTGACCCTTCGGTACCTATCAAGAAAAACATCACAACTAAACACGTAAGCGAAACGCTTAGTAAGTACATGGCAATAACAAGCTAACAATGTATGATATAAAATCATAACATAACCATAACTAGTCTAACAACTAGTTAAGCTAGCGATATAGGGGCACTTACCTCACGCCGACATAGTCGACCTTAACACAATCAACCCATAAGGTTGAACCTCATCCCATAGTTAGCCCAACGACTAACTAAGCTACCTCTAGAATGGATCCAAACTAGCTAACGCACTCTATATCCTATCTTTCACCATTACCATGTAACCAAACATGATAAAGCTAACACATAAACCATTATCATACATAATATATGATAAAGCTAACAATAACATGTTAATACCAATGTACTTACCTCAATCTTTAAGCTCAAACACACTAACAATGGCTTTCCCCACTCCTTACTTGCTTCCTATAACATAATCATCTCAATTTAGGGTCTAATTAACTAGCTAATCACAAAATTATCAACACTTGATCACTATGATCAAACATAAACCCTAATTCACTATTTGGGGAAGAACACTTACTTGATGGGATATGTAAATTAAGGCTTCTTAGATACTTAGCAATACTAGAAGATGATAGAAATGACTTGAGATAATCAAGATGGAGCTTCCCTCCTTTCTTTCTCTAAGAACCGATCTTCACCACAAGGGACAAATAAGAGAAAAATCTGGACATTTCTAATATTAGCTAGACTTACATATTTATTAATTACACTTTGCCCAAATGGCAATATTAGCCCTTCTAGTTCTATTCTTTCCAAAATGCCCTCTCATTTATTATTTAACTAACTAATATCACAAAACTTAATATACAACATTTAATATTTACATAACTAGTACCTTATCGGGATACGGGTGTAACAATGGGTACGAATACACTTAAGTCCAAACGCCCCTTAAACATTCACTAAAAACACTTGAAACACATTTGACAACTCGTTAGACTCCCAAACCGTTACCCGACTTTGACACACAATAAACGACTCATAAAAGAGACTCTCGGGGGCACAACCTTGACTCGAGCTCGGCGTCCTACCTAGCTCCTAATGCTCACTATCTTCCAACCGCTTCCAAATCCTTAAGCTACCACACATAATCTTTCATTCCGCCGCACATGAACCTACAAAACGGTTAAACATCTAAACCGTAAGCGATAACGCTTAGTAAGTAAAACGATAATCACATACCATCATACTTCAATCAAAACACATAAGCATCACCTATCTCTAACCACTTACTTAGCTACTCCATTCTCTAATTCTTGCATAACCATCTAACATCAACTTACCATCATAACCAAATCATCACCTAGATCATAATCATCCTAGCACATAAGCACATATCCAATTCCTTATCACTAGTCACAAAACACACATAACACATACATGTTAGACATCCATATAATACATGCCATCATCATTTTACTTACCTTATCTCCAAGCTAAGCATATCCAAGCATCCATCATCATCCATCATCATAAACACCCTAAGACACATAATCATACATAACATATAATACATAATCATTAACTATAATCATGACTAATACAACCATAACTAACCTCTAAACACTTCTAATCATCATATAATCATATATTGATTATATGAGAATAAATCCCATCATTTACTAACTTAAACCCATTATAAACTCATCACATAATCATCATTACCTCTTATTTATCTTAAAACACCATTTACCCAATTCTTCCCAAGTTAGGGTTCATAAACCCTAACCCTTAAATCACCAATTAAACTCTAATTAAACCCTTGAATTATCACCACTAAACCATCATCATCTCATCACCAAATGCTCCATCATCTTCCCTCTCTTCTCTCTATCTCGACATCACAGGAACACACAAGAATTGTGTGGAGATATCTAGAACCTAACACATATAAACTAGCTGAGAGGGCATTTCTGTCATTTCTGCTTATTTAAGGTCGATGCGCCGCATCTATATTTTAGATGCGCCGCATCTTATATACGCCGTATCTCCTTCTCCAATACGGCGCATGGACTATAACAAGTCGGTTTTACTTCCCATTCTACCATACGCCGCATGTAACTTTCTTGATGCGCCGCATCTAGGCCTCATCAAACATCCACTTAAAAGATTCAACCACATATCCTTAGTCAAACATACGTAGGCTCGGGTCAACTTCATCTAGGGTGGGGCCTGTTTGTATTCCGGGAAACGGGTCTAACACATCAAAATACGACAAAACACGTATAGCACAAAAATTATAACAACACACCCGCAGCAACGCGCGGGCTGCCCAACTAGAGAGGACGTGAGGAACACGATATGAGAGAATTGACAACAGGCCATCAATTAGACCATAAAACTTTTCAAATCAGTTATCTTGATCTCATGTTTTTTGTGTCAATGTAGTGAAAATTTCATAAGATTTTTTTCTCACCTTGAGATTTGATATTACTCGTAAATTGGAGTTTCACGGTACTAAAAGGCGTGCTATGGTGGCGCTAAGGCGTGACCTTTACGTTACACAATAGACTAAGGCGAAGCATGACATGAGATGAGGCGTGAAAAGGCGCGAGGCGTCACGCCTTTTTTGAACTTAACTCCGGTGAAAAAAGTTTTTTTTTTTTTTTTTTTTTTTTTTTTTAAGAAATGAAAAAGATTGCATGCAAGGATAGTTTCTTGACTTAATTCCTTATGTATAACACTTTTATAAACATGATATATATGAAATATGATATAATATATACGTCTATAAATAATTTCATATTTGGTACTGCTTTAAGTCACGTCTTAGAAAAAACTTAGCTTCGCCATAGCTCCTAAAGTGTGAGGCTTAGTCATGCCGTCACATCACGCCATACCTCACACTATTTATAACCTTGCTCCGCATAATGAGAGTGTTATTTATAGATGGAAACATTATGTAACTTATTAAATTGATAAAACTATTGGAACTACTCATTTTAATTACAATGAATGTACATTATTACAAAGAGTTTAAAAACAGTTTTTTTTTTTTTTTTAATTAATTAATTAATTAATTAATTAATTAATTAATTTATTTATTTTTTATTTAATTTCTTGTATGTAAGTTACGTTTGGATATTATTAGCATTTATATGAAATGATGGTAATTTATATGATATGAACCTTGTAACGTTGTAATAGATAGTTATAGATTAATGGTGGGCTTAAGAAATAGTTTAAGCTAACCGGTTATACGTTTGGGCTTGTTATTATGTCATTTAAAAATGTAAAAGGTCCAATACCATACCCAATCCCACCAAGCCCATGTTGGGCGTTTTCCTTGTCTAAGAACGAACCACACTCTCATTTGAGAGTGTGTGTGAGTGTGTTTTACTATGTGAAAGCATATCATTCTCCACTAGATATAATGCCCGCGCACGCGCGGGGTTTTTTCTAATCATTTAAATAAATTATTATTTTTAATTTCGGGTTTTAATTATTATAATAGGACCTTCAAAACCATTGTACTTTGATTGAGGTATTGAATTAGGGTTATTTAAGAATGTAGTGGGTTTTTAATATTAATTAGATTTGGAGGAGATGTTCTTGCGTCAATGATTGTGCGTGAATGAATGATAAGAGATCGAGTTTGATTGATGGAGGAGGAATTTGGGAATGTTGGGACTTCAAATATTTAGTGGGAATGATACTGAATTTTAAGTTTCAGCCCAAATCTTTGAAAAACTTGCTCCACCGTTTTCAAGTTTTAATTTTTTATATTTTGACACATATATTTTTGTAAGTTTTTATTGAATGATTACAAATCACATTCTTTCTTTTTTTTGTAGAATATGGATAAATTTAGAAATATTTAGGCTTTTCTTATTTAATATTTTAGAAAATAATAATAATAATAATTTGATTATTACTTAATAAGGTATGATTTGATTTTTTTGAAATGTAAAAGTCCCCACTATGGGTTTTGTTTTACTATGTGAAAGCATATCATTCTCCACCATATCTCTTTCTCTACTCTCTATGCCTCTCTCTCTCTAAATTTCTATATAATATTTTTGGGATCCTACACATATGAGCAAACTCAGACCATGTGTAATGGTAGATGGTGTATCATGAGGCATGGTGTGATATGTGGCAGTGTGGGCTATCATGGGGTTTGGAAAGAAAAATGGTGTAATGGTAGATGGGGCATGGTGTGACACGTGACACTGGTTGTCTTTTCTTTTCTTCTTTTTTTTAATCATCAAAATTTACATTTTTTATTTAAACACTACTAAAATTATTATTTTTATTCAATAATTTATTGTTATTTAAAAAACTTCGCTTCCAAGAAAATGAAAACATATACATCTATGCGTTAAAAGTTTATTCAATAGTTATTGGGCTTTTTGAAATAAATATTTTTCATAGCAATGGGCCACTAAAAACAATTTAGTTTAGGTTTTATAAACGGCTCTACTATAGGAACAAAATTTAGGGCTTCCTCATTATTTATGTCGCCTCCATCAACATAAGTGCTTCCATATCTGGAGGTGCTTAATGATGATCAGATAACCTGAGTCAAAACACAGCCTCAAACACCCCCAAAGTATGCATGACTTTCTCACAAAATCAGCAATTCATCCCTAAATCAGCCACAAGAGTCAAAGAATTAAATGGTGGTCAACAGGGGTGCGGGCGTGGAAGGAAAAACGCCCCAACGTTTTTTTGGAGGTTCAGCGCCTGTGTGTAGTGGATGAGGAGCGTGGAAGGGGCGCGGAAATGGGTTTTTTGGGGAGTTCAGCACCCCATTACACATGGTCTTAGTTGATTGAAACATTATACTATTTAAATTCAATACATTATAATTGGTTGAATAAAGAAGCCAATTTAACTCTAAAAAATGTTTTAGACGAGATATTTTTTCCCGCACGTTGTAGCGGGTGCAAAAACCTACGTCAGATACACAATTTAATTTAACAATAGTATATTTCTATAATAAAAAAGGTTAACAATAATATGAAAGTGATGTAAAGAAGTAAAAAATAAAGTTTTAGAAGTTAATTTGTATATTACTAAACCTAAGTGCATAATATAAAGTTTAATGTTTCTAGAGGCTTTTTTGTATTATTAGTAAATTTAAGGAGGAGTTTTGAAATATAATAAATGTTAAAATTCAAAACTTAATGAGTTTAAGGCTATTTTGTGTTATTATTAAAGTTAAGGGGTACTTTTCTAACACTATGAGGATTAAACTATAAATGTTATTGAATATAAGGTACATTTTGTAACATTAGCAAACTTTGAGGAGTGGTTTTGACATTACTAATTGTTAAAACATTGTCCATCTACACTATACTAAGGGCCCATTTGGTTTGTAGATGGGTTTAAAATTAGGATTAGGATTTAGATTTGGATTTGGATTTGTGGGGAATGAAAATTAAGAGAGATAAAATATATTTTATTTGATATAATAATTAAACTGCATTTAAATATAATATTTTAATAAAAAAATAAAATGTTGTGAGAGATGTATAATGAGCCCCACGGGTTTTGTATAAAACCTACTTTATTATAGTGGAATGAAAAAGTAATGGCCCTACAGGTTTGAAATAATTACTTAATCTACCAAACATCATTTATTATGTGTCATACTCGAATCCAAATCCGACACCCCCTAACTAAACGGGCCCTAATAGTATACTAATAGGAATTGATTTGCATGACTTTCATTTTTTATTAGGACACTCTAATTAGTGTATTAAACAGTTCTATCATATATACATTCTGTTTTGATTACTTGTACAGTGAGTGTGTAAATTAAAAAAAAAAAAAAAAAAAAAAAAAAAAACTTGCAAATCACCTCCCTGTAGAGCTATACTAATGTGTATTTATTTGCATTTTGTGATGCAACTCTTCTAGGACAGTTTTGATCTTCATATATGAGTTGTTACAACTTATAACTAAAAGGTTTATAGAAGCTAGCTCATGATATATGTTTCAAATGAAATGACTTACATGGTTAGTCATAAAATAACAACGTATTTTTAAAATTTAACGAACTTTTTTATTACTAAATCTTGGTAACCAAACTTCTTGTAAAGAAAAATCACTAACATGACTTGCTGATTATCCATGTCAATAAATTTATTTCCACCTATTTCTCGTATTTTCCATGTAAACATTATAACATATATGAAGTGACAAAACTGCCCTTTTTCTTTTCTTCAACCTCGTATCTTCAACCTCATCACCTTAATTTAAGTCCGGAACCACCACCTTTTCCGGTGAATATTCCGGCAACCACCACCTTCTCTGACGGATATTCCGACAACCACCATATTTTCGGACGAATATTTTAACAACAACCATGATAAGGTCATGAAGAGTGTGAGGTAGCGTTGTGCAAGAAAGCAACAGAACAAAGTATGGAAGCAATGAAAGCAAAGATCACAAACCCAATCATAACTGATATCCACAAGTTAATAACATTTGGGAATTGTACAAGTTTTATTGCGTAGGTTACAAGATGATGCTAATAGGTTAATAGCAACAAATTTGATCTGCATAGGACGAAAAATACATAAAATTCACCTAACTTGATGAAATGCATCTAATATATGTACGTGCTTCTAATTTAACTATAAAATATATTGGGGTGCATCTAAAATATTAGGGATGCATTCAATTTAAATTGATGCATCTCGAATGTGTAATTTTAACTTTTAACTATTAATCATCCTTTCTCATTTTAAAATTTCTAAAAAAAAATGACCATAATTTCTTACATCGTTTTTCGTAAATAGAGAATACTTAAATCTCAGTCGGTTGAGGCATGGACATATCTAATCACATTTCGTTTACATACCTAATCATACACGTCAATCGATTGGGTCGTGGACTAACCAGCTAACACTGTAAATAAAGTCAGAGACTTAGAACACGTATACCTTAATTATGTAATTAACATTATGTTCTGAACTAGGATCATTCCCCGCATATCCGCAAAAGATGATTAACAGCATCGTATGTATCTATGATATCCTTGAATTTGTTGCATGTCGATACATATTTTTGCTAATGGTGGTAGTGGTTGTGACTGTGATATCCATGATGTTCTTTAATCAGGTCACTATGAAGTTCTTATATAATCGGTTTCATAACACAACATAACTGTTTCATAATCAATTGAACATGACACAATAAAAGCATGATGTTACAATATTTACGTTATTAACTGATTATTTATGTGCGACTTATTTCCGCTAGTATATTGATCACCATGTACTATTAAATAACTAGCAGGGTACACGCACGTTGCAGCGGCGGTACCCAGTGAGTAAAGTTTATGCGTCAACAAATTAACAATGACGAACTGATTAAGCGGAGAAAAAAAATGATCTCAGTCCGACCCAGTTCACCCCTTTTTTTCGGTTCCGACTGGTCCTCTCCGTTTCATTTTTGAACGGCTTTTATTGGCTAGCCGAACTGATGTCGACTCCAGATTCCGGTTGAACCCGTTGGTCCGGTCCGGTTTTCAAAATCATATGTTCATCAACTTGTTATCATATAAATTGTATAAAGCTTTGTGTGTTTTATTTGTTTGTACAATGTGTATAATAACATGTATTTTTATTATAGGAGTGTTTAAATAATAATAACATTAATTAGTATGTTTAATGTTGTATTCTTAATTTTAAGATTTTGAGATATGTGTTTAATTGATTTGTACCAAGGGCTTTATATGTTGTATGTTTTAAGAAAAGGTTTATGGAGAGAATTACATGCTGCTAAGTCTGTAATAAATTATGATCCATGGCTACTCCTTGGTGACTTTAATGTGACTTTAAAGGCTGGTGAGCACTCTGCTGGGAGCTCTACTATTACAAGTGACATGCAAGATTTTAGAGACTGTGTGAATGGCATAGAGGTGGAGGATCTCTGCAGTTCAGGTCTTTTTTATACATGGATCAAGTCTCCTCTAAAAACTACATCAAGTATTATGAAGAAGTTGGATAGGGTTATGATTAATGAGGGGTTTATGAACAAATTTGGAGTTGCGTCTTGTCAATTTTTTCCGTTTATTATATCTGATCATAGTGCTGCTATAGTATCTATGCCAAACAGCCTTCCAAAGAAATTCTTGGCATTCAGGTTTGCTAACTATGTTGTTGACAAGCCTGATTTCCTACCTATTGTGAAAGCTGAATGGGAAAAAGAGGTGGTTGGGTGTAATATGTTTCAAGTGGTGAAGAAACTCAAAGCTTTAAAGAGTCCTTTGAATAATCTGAATTGGAGGAATGGGAATTTAAGTGAGAATGTTGGCAGATTAAAGGAAGAATTGAAGCAAGCTCAAATACTTATGGAAAAGTATCCTCATGACTCATCTTTAAAACTTAAGGAGTCTGAATGTTTGCAGAAATATAATGAGGTTGTAGCAGATGAAGAAAAACTATTATTTCAAAGGGCTAGAATTGATTGGCTGAAACATGGGGATAAGAATAGTAAGTTTTTCAATAAAGTAATCAAGTGTAGAAGACAGAGAAATAGGGTTATGAGCATTTGTGATGAAGCTGGAACTAGGTTTGAAGGAATTATGGTTGCTGAGAAATTTGTGGAGCACTTCAAAAAATTCCTTGGGTCTAGTGATTCTGTCACTCCTATTGCTAATATGGAAAACCTCTTTATTGTGAAACTGTCTATTGAGGAAGCTATGGATATGATTGGTGTAGCTACCGATGCTGAGATTAAGGAAGCTATTTTTGACATTGGTGACTCAAAGGCCCCTGGTCCAGATGGATTTTCTTTAGTTTTCTATAAAAAGTCTTGGAGTATTGTGGGTCAAGATGTATGCAAAGCAGTGAAAGATTTCTTTATAAATGGGAAGATGCTTGGGGAAATTAATGCCACTCTCATCTCCCTTGTACCTAAGATCCAGCAGCCATCAAAGATCACTGAATTCAGACCTATTGCTTGTTGCAATATCATATACAAGTGTATCAGTAAAATCCTAACTAATAGGATAAAGTCTGCTCTCCATAAACTTGTCAACTGTAATCAGAGTGCATTTGTCCCTGGAAGAGTAATCCAGGATAATCTTCTGCTATCTCAAGAACTGCTTAAGGGTTATAACTGTAAGAATGGGGCAAAAAGATGTGCTCTCAAAGTTGATATAGTAAAGGCTTATGATACAGTTAATTGGACTTTCCTTGAAACAATATTAAAGATGTTTGGCTTCCATGAGAAAATGGTGAAATGGATTATGACTTTTGTTTCTACTGCAGCCTTCACTATTTGTATGAATGGGGAGAGGCATGGGTACTTTAAAAGTGGAAGGGGCTTGAGGCAAGGTGATCCAATATCTCCCTATTTGTTTACTCTTGTCATGGAAGTCTTCTCATTGATGTTAAAGACAAGAGTCCAGCAGAATCCTAGGTTCAAATATCACAAAGGGTGTAAGGAGATTCAACTTACTCATCTTTCATTTGCTGATGATCTCCTTGTAGTTAGTCATGGTGATCAAAATTCTGTTGGTGTTATAAGAGATGCATTATTGGAATTTAGCAGTGCTTCTGGATTACAGCCTAACATGGGAAAGAGTACCATTTTCTTTGGTAGTGTTAATTTAGTTGATAAAGCAAAAATCTTGGAGGTATTGCCTTTTAAAGTTGGTAAGCTGCCTGTGAAATACCTTGGCCTTCCTCTTCTTGCAAGGAAAATTGGTATTAATGATTGTAAAGAGTTGGTGGACAAAGTAAGAACTAAAGTAATTGATTGGAAAATAAAGCTCTATCTTATGCTGGGAGGTTGCAGCTTATTTCATCTGTATTAGCAGCTATGCAAACATATTGGGCTTCTGTGGTTAAGCTCCCTAAAGCCATAGTGAAGGAGATTAACAGTTTGCTTAAAAGTTTCTTGTGGAATCAGGGAAGGAATATAAGAGGTAAAGTTAAAGTCAAATGGTCTGTGGTGTGTAGTCCCAAGAGTGAAGGTGGTTTAGGTTTAAAATTGTTGGATCAGTGGAATGAGGTCCTTCTTATGAAGCATATTTGGAAGATAATCTCTGATAAAGAAAGTCTTTGGGTTCAATGGGTCAATAGGGTGAAATTAAAAGGTAGAAGCTTCTGGGAGATTGGTGCTGAGTATAATGATAGTGGTACATGAAAAACTTTATTGGATTTAAGAGATAAAATTAGACCTTTCATTGTCCATATTATTGGTAATGGTAAGTCTATATCTATGTGGCATGATTGGTGGCATACAATAGGCCCTCTCTCAAGAATTATTGATAATAGAACTCTTTATGATGCTAGACTGGAGAGTGAATGTACTATAGCTTATATGATTTCTAATAATGTGTGGAAATGGCCTCAAGAGTGGTACAACAGTTTTCCAGAGTTGAACCATGTTCATGTGCCTCAGTTAGATGATGACAGGAATGATATAGTGAGATGGAGAACAAAAAATGAAGTACTTACTAAGTTTTCTACAAAAGAGGTATGGAAAGATATGAAGCCTGATGCTCCAAATGTAGACTGGTGGAAAACTGTGTGGTTCTCACAATGTAATCCTAGGTGTGCTATGATTCTGTGGATGGCTTTTAGAAGAAGACTACTTACTCATGATAGAATGCAGAAATGGAGCAATGATGTGCTCCTATGCCCTTTGTGTAAGAAAACAAATGATTCTCATAATCACTTGTTTTTCTCTTGTGAGTTCTCTGCTAAAATTTGGAATGTATTAAAAGATAAGATTAATGGTAGAAATATGCCAATGGAATGGGATCAAATCACTCAAACCATTACCACTTTGGCTTGTTCTAATTCTATGTGGAGTGTGCTGAGAAGATTGGTTCTTGCTGCTGCTGTTTACTACATCTGGAAGTAAAGGAATGCTAGGATTTTCAATGCTACTCATCAAACTGTGGAGAGTGTGTTGTTGTCTATTACTGAAAACATTAGACTGCAACTTTTGAGTTTAACTGTGAAGAAGACTGTCAATACTGTTAAAGTAGCAGAGATATGGAATGTGAATCTACAATACAGAAACAGTAATGGTGTTGTCTGAAGTGGAGTCATGTTTGTGATGGTGGATGGAATAAAGTTGGAATATCTGATGTTATTGTTGGTTCTGCTTATAGCTTCTTGCTGATCTTAAAGGGGTGTTTAGATATGGAGTGTACAGCTGCTGAAAGTATATTTCAGTCAATGATATTCTCTTTTGATGATATATCAGTGGTTATATGTCACTAAAATACCACTTCTCTTATATTCAGACCATTACAATGGAGTGATACCTTGTATCTTGGAGTTCTAACTAGTATGGCTGTACCTATAGTAACCTCTTGATTGTTCAATTTGGCCTTGGGAGGGAATTGGACAGTCAAGCATGGCTAAGTAGGAGGCCTAACTGGTATGAATGTACCATAAAGTAGGGTCCCCATTGTGAAGGGTAAATGGTCTAGGAGGATGGTGTATGATGAGTGGAATAGAGAGGTGTGCAAGATGAACATTCTTGGTCCTCTCAATACACTATCACAGAAGATAATGGTTGGTCATCATGGAGGGAGAGTGTTCCTAAACAACTGAAGCCTTCCATTGAGAGGGAAATGTAGGTTGTTTGGCAGAGCCCCCCCCCCCAATGGATGGGTTATGGGTGCCTAGTGATGCCTCTCTCCATTTCTACCTTGTCTACTGTAGTGGCAGGTTGAGTGGCTTGGTAGAATAGAGAAGTGGAAATGTAGCTAGATGGTATGTGCATTAAAAGGTGAATTGAGATAAAGTGTATGGTTGGAAAAGAAGTTAAGCTCTGTTTTGGTTGTCAGAGTTCTGTTATCAGACATAAGGCTTGTCTGATATCGAGTAGAGCTTTTTTGTTTAGTTTCTGAGTTTGCCTTGTGTATATTTCAGTTTGTATTAGATTTGGGAGATGTCCAAATCTTGTTTCCTATTCTTATGTTGTAAGTCTTTTGGAGATCAATATATATATTTTCACCTCTGCACAAAAAAAAAAATGTTGTATGTTTTAATTTTAAGACTTTATACATTTAATAGAGAGAGAATGCTTTCTCCATTTTATATGTAGTATATATCTATAAATGTCATGTTCGGATGAATGATTAATTGCTGCGAAAACCTGTTTCTAATAAGGTAAGGCAAGCTCTAAAAATAGATAACTATTATAAGTAGAGTGCAATAATAAAGAACATGAACACAAGAAATGAGAGGAGGGAGAATTCTTAT
Source organism: Artemisia tridentata subsp. tridentata (assembly GCA_021014915.2). Taxonomy (NCBI): domain Eukaryota; kingdom Viridiplantae; phylum Streptophyta; class Magnoliopsida; order Asterales; family Asteraceae; genus Artemisia; species Artemisia tridentata. The sequence goes on from CP139508.1 coordinate 450,218,157, forward strand.
TCAGTGATCAAACAAGAGGTTACAATAAGTGTGTATTTATAGGATACAAACCCTAATGATGAATAGACATCACCTATTAAGCCCATAAGCCCATATTTACAATACTCCTCCTTGGATATTCATCGTTTATTACACGCCATAAAAACTGCCTCCTTAAAAACCTTACCAAGAAAACCCAATGGGATAAAAACTTGATGAAGGAAAAGAGTGCAGTACGCATAATGCTCCTCCTCAAATTAATGCATATCTTTTAACCGTCGAAGGCCGATCTTCCGAACCAGTAGCTCAAAAACTCTTGTTGGCAAAGACTTTGTGAATAAATCTGCCAAATTGTCACTTGATCGAACTTGACGAACATCAATAACTCCATCCTTTTGTAGATCATATGTAAAGAAGAATTTCGGAGAAATGTGTTTTGTTTTGTCTCCTTTGATATACCCTTCCTTGATTTGAGCTATACATGCCGCGTTGTCTTCACATAACATGGTTGGATTTCCTTTAATAGACTCGAGCCCACATTCTTCTTGGATGTTTTGAATCTCGATCTGTAAAAACATACCCTGTTTGGGATCGTGCCTTATGTGGATCAGACAAGTAACCAGCATCAGCATATCCAACCAACTTTGATTTCGAATTCTTTTGGTAAAATAATCCCATATCACGGGTACCACAAAGATAACGAAAAATGTGTTTGATTCCATTCCAATGTCGGCGTGTTGGCTCGGAACTATATCTTGCTAGTAAGTTCACTGAAAAAGCAATATCTGGGCGTGTATTACCAGCAAGGTACATCAAAGCCCCTATCGCACTTAGATATGGTATTTCAGGACCAAGAATGTCCTCATCATGTTCTTTGGGGCGGAACGGATCAAGTTCCCGGTCAAGTGAACGACCGACCATTGGTGAGCTTAGTGGATGAGCTTTATCCATATTGAATCGTTTCAATATCTTTTCCGTATAGTTTGATTGATGGACAAATATTCCACTTGACAAATGCTCAATTTGCAAGCCCAGACAAAACATTGTCATACCAAGGTCTTTCATTTCAAATTCATTCTTTAACAAATTTGCAGTATGTTCAATTTCATCAATATTTCCGATGATATTTAAATCATCAACATACACTGCAATGATTGTGAAACTCCCCTTTGATCTTTTGATAAAAACACACGAACTTATTTGATTACTTTTGTATCCTTCTTTTGAAAGATATTCACTCAGGCGATTATACCACATTCTTCCTGATTGTTTTAGACCGTATAAATATCTTTTCAATTTAATTGAAAACATTTCACGGGGCTTAGATTTACAAGCTTCCGGCATTTTCAATCCTTCGGGGATTTTCATGTAAATGTCACTATCAAGTGATCCGTACAAGTAAGCTGTGACAACATCCATAAGGCGCATTTGGAGCCTTTCAACATTTGCGAGACTAATTAAAAATCTGAGAGTCGTTGCATCCACAACAGGTGAATATGTTTCTTCATAATCTACCCCGGGTATTTGTGAGAAACCTTGTGCTACAAGTCTTGCTTTGTATCTCACAATTTCATTTTTCTCATTTCTTTTTATAGAAAATACCCATTTATAGCCTACCGGCTTCACATTATTTGGGATTAATGTCACAGGGCCAAATACTTGGCGCTTTTCAAGTGAATCTAGTTCAGCTTGTATGGCATCTTGCCATTTTTGCCAATCTTTTCTTTGTCGACATTCTCCAATAGATTTTGGCACAGAAACTTCATCATTTATTATTTCACTTGCTATAGCATATGCAAAGATTTCATCAACACATGTTTCATTTCGATTCCATGTTGTACCATTTTGTACAAAATTTATTGAGATCTCATATTCATTAGGTACATGGCCATTCTCAAGAGATTTTTTCACATTTTCTGTGTCATTATTAATCTCTTCTGGGATTTTATTGATAACAACTTCTTGGACTTTGCCAGTTGTATTCTGCTCTTTCCTTTTTCGTGGATTTGTATCCTTAGAACCCATTGGTCTTCCACGCTTTCTGCGTACATTTGACTCATTCAGAGTTTCAGGAATATCAATTCGAGAAGGTGCATTTAAAGCTGGAATATATGATTTTGTAACTCTTTTTGTATTTGTAAATGCATCAGGCAATTCATTTGCTAAAATGCGTTTCATATCCTTGGGGGGAAAAAAATTAGAACATCAAAGTTCTAATATGGTTCTTTCAAGAATCAATATGAAAAAATAAAAATCATAACCTCATGTTATGACTCGAAAAAAATAATAAAAATAAAAAAAATCGTAACCTCATGTTATGACTGAAAAAAAAATAGAACCTCAAGTTCTACTGTTGTTATTTTTTATTTATTTGTTGCATTCTGTTTATGTTTTTAACAACGTATAATTTATTTATAAATAATACGGAGTAATTATATTAACATGAGTACACTGTATGTATTACTGTTCTTTTATGAACATAAATATGACCTCATTAAATTTTCACATTTACAATATGAGAATGTGCCTAAATATCTATTAGACCTAAACTTTGGCTCGTATATTGATTTTTGAATGATATAAGAACATTTTGTTAACTGATATACTTGTTTTTATTTTTATTTTATTTTTATATAGTTAAAATGTCAAACTCAAAGCTTTCGAATATCGATTTTGCTGTTCTTGACATTTCTGGAAAAGACAATCTCCCTTGGACTCTTTGATGCTGAGATCCATTTAACTGCAAAAGAATTGGGAGAAACGATCAAAACTGGAAATACGGCCTCTGCACAAGCACGTGCCAAAGCCATGATATTCCTGCGTCATCATCTTCATGAGGACCTAAAAAAGGAATATCTAACGGTGAAAGACCCGTTAATATTATGGCAAAGTTTAAAGGAAAGGTTTGATCATCAAAAACAAGTAATCCTTCCTAAAGCTCGCTATGACTGGATGCACCTCAGGTTGCAAGATTTTAAAAGTGTCAGCGAGTACAATTCCGCAATGTTTAGCATCACATCTAAACTAACATTGTGCGGAGAAAAGATTACTGAAGAAGACATGCTAGAGAAAACTTTCTCTACTTTTCATGCTTCAAATATGCTCTTACAACAACAATATCGAGAACGTGGCTTCAAAAAATACCACGAACTAATATCTGTTCTCCTTGTTGCTGAACAAAATAATGAGATTTTGATGAAAAATCATCAAGCACGCCCCACTGGTTCTACTGCATTGCCTGAAGTGCATGCAACATCAAATGTGAGGGGTCGGGGTCGTGAATATGGTAATAACCGTGGAAATGAACGAGGTCGTGGCCGTGGCCGTGGACGTGGTCGAAATATGGTTTGGCATCGTGATGGTTATAATCCTAAGCCATATGATTTCAAGAAAAAAGATGATAAGGGCAAAAGGATTCAACATCAAGCTCCTAAGAAATCTGGAAATGTGTGCCACAGATGTGGCATGAACACTCATTGGGCAAAACAGTGTCGCACCTCCAGACACTTTGTTGATCTTTATCAAGCATCACTAAAAAAGAAAGGAAAAGACATTGAAACAAATTTCATTGATAATTTCAATGATGATGAGCCAATTCCCAATGTGCGCTTCGACTCTTCAGATTTCTTTGATGATGTTGACGATGTTGTTGCTTCATTTTCCAACGATGGAAATAATAACTAGCTATCTAGTTGCATTTTTATATTTTCCGCAATAAGTGTTTAAGTTTAAATTTTGTGTTGAATAAGCTAGGTTTGTTCTAGCATTGTTACTCATGTTTTGAATTTTAATTAATGAAGTATTTATGTTTTTTTTACTTTGAATTGCTTATTTATTTATTTTTATTCAAGGATATGAAACGCATTTTGGAAAACGGTGAAGACGAGTGTCTAGTAGATAGTGGAACAACAAATACTATTTTGAAAAACAGAAAATACTTTTATGAATTTCGTATAGCAAATGCAAATGTCAACACAATTTGTGGTACTAGCAACTTGATTGAAGGCTCTGGCAAAGCCTGCATTGTGTTACCTAAAGGTACACAATTAATAATAAATGATGCGTTATATTCTAGTAGATCCAGGCGAAATCTACTAAGTTTTAAAGATATAAGATGCAATGGTTATCATCTTGAAACCATGACTCAAAATGAAATTGAGTATCTCCAAATTACATCCATTGAAAATGGAAAAAAGGCCATAATGGAAAGAATGAAAGGTCTATCTTCTGGATTGTATTTTACATACATCAATCAGACAGAAATAAATATGGTTTCTACCCGAAAGGATATAGATCCCAAAATATTTACCCTTTGGCATGACCGATTGGGTCATCCAGGTGATATTATGATGAGGAGAATAATTGAGAGCTCAAATGGGCATCCACTAAAGGATCTCAAGATCCTATTATCAAAAGAATTATCATGTGGAGCATGCTCTCTTGGAAAAATGATAACTAGGCCCTCAATCAATAAACTTGAAAAAGAATCTCCTTTGTTTCTAGAAAGAATTCAAGGAGACATTTGTGGGCCAATTACTCCTCCGTGTGGACCATTTCGATACTTTATGATATTAATTGATGCATCATCCCGATGGTCCCATGTCTGTCTGTTAGCATCAAGAAATGTTGCTTTTGCGAGGCTATTAGCCCAAATAATTCAATTAAGAGCACATTTCCCAGATCATCAAATCAAAAAGATCAGACTTGATAATGCAGGAGAATTTACATCTCAATCATTTAATGATTTTTGTATGTCAATTGGGATTACGGTTGAGCATCGTGTAGCACATGTGCATACACAAAATGGTCTAGCTGAATCTTTAATAAAAAGATTACAACTTATTGCTAGACCACTACTTATGAAATCAAAATTGCCATCCTCTGCATGGGGACATGCTATCTTACTTGCTGCTGCTCTTATTAGATTAAGACCAAGCGCATCTCATAAGTATTCTCCACTCCAACTGGTTTCTGGAAGAGAACCAAGTTTGTCTCATCTAAAAGTCTTTGGTTGTGGTGTCTATGTCCCAATAGCACCACCACAACGAACAAAGATGGGACCTCAAAGAAGATTGGGAATTTATGTTGGTTTTAATTCTCCATCAATCATAAAATATTTGGAACCATTAACTGGAGATGTTTTTACAGCACGCTTTGCTGATTGCCAGTTTGATGAAACAATGTTCCCAATCTTAGGAGGAGAAAATAAAAAGTTGGACAAACAAGATGTAACTTGGAATGCATCACAAATATCTTTTCTTGACCCTCGGAGTGGTCAATGTGAATTGGAGGTTCAAAAGCTCATTCACTTGCAAAGAATAGCAAATGAATGAGCTTTTGAACTTCCAATTCACTGAATAAGAATTCTCCCTCCTCTCATTTCTTGTGTTCATGTTCTTTATTATTGCACTCTACTTATATTACGTTATCAGCACGAGGTTACAATAAGTGTATATTTATATGATACAAACCCTAATGATGAATAAACATCACCTATTAAGCCCATAGCCCATAAGCCCATATTTACAATAATAACTTAATTAATAGAGAAAAGTCCAAAGTATATTTTATGGTATCGTAAGTTATAAGACTCATTTTGAAGATTTTGTGTTAAGCCTTTCGACATCTAGAGGCTACCTAGTACCTACTAATTTACCAAATTAACCCAAAAACTAATAATTGTGAAAGTATTAATCCCCAACACTTTTGTTTGGTTGGATTAGGGTGTAAGCGAGACAAAACTCGCGAGTTATTTTAGATCGACTCTTAATTACTTAAAATAGAATTGATATAAATAGGATCACCATTTTTAAATGTATCTAACTAACTATTATATATATAACGAGACTTTCTTGCGAGAACCATCTTATCTGCGAGAACTGACAGAACCACCGAAAACATACATGCACGCCTTCAATAATTGTATTTTTGCACATATGTTCTAAAAACAACATATATGTTTTAAAAAAAACATGGTTGCTCTAAAGAATTTGATAAGAAATTGAAAATACAAAATTTTTCTTTGAAGGTGTGCATGTATGTTCTTATAAGGCGTGCAATGACAATATTGCGGCCGTGTGTAAGGTTTTTGTGAAAAAAGATGATGATTTCATGATGATATTGAAGAACATAGGTGGATACTTACGATTATTGATGATTTTCATTTATTTTTATTTTATTTTAAAAAGCGTGCATGTATGTTTTTGATGGTTCTGTCAGTTCTCGCAGATAAGATGGTTCTTGCAAGAAAGTCTCCCATATATATATATATATATATATATATATATAGTGAGACTTTCTTGCGAGAACCATCTTATCTACGAGAACTGACAGAACCACAAAAAACATACATGCACGCCTTCAATAATTGTATTTTTGCACATATGTTCTAAAAACAACATATATGTTTTAAAAAAAACATTTGTTCTAAAGAATTTGATAAGAAATTGGAAATACAAAATTTTTCTTTGAAGGTGTGCATGTATGTTCTTATAAGGCGTGCAATGACAATATTGCGGCCGTGTGTAAGGTTTTTGTGAAAAAAGATGATGATTTCATGATGATATTGAAGAACATAGGTGGATACTTACGATTATTGATGATTTTCATTTATTTTTATTTTATTTTAAAAAGCGTGCATGTATGTTTTTGATGGTTCTGTCAGTTCTCGCAGATAAGATGGTTCTTGCAAGAAAGTCTCCCTATATATATATATATATATATATATATATATATATATATATATATATATATATATATATATATATATATATATTGTGTATCAAAAATTTTCTTTTTCTATTTTTACATACAAACATTTAATAACTTCTATTCTGTGTATTATAAACTTTTAATAACCTTTATTGTATGTATCATTACTGTGAGATTATATGTGACACTTCTTAATCCATTTCCATTCAATATATACATGTTTTCTTTAAATTGTGCTCGGTATATATTAATCATACATACTACAAACTAGGGGTGAGCATTATAGACTGTGGACCAGACCGAACCTAGAAACGGGACCAACCGGAACGGACCGAACATATTTCGGTCTGGTCCTCAGTCCACCCTTTTCCTCATTACGGTCTTCGGTTCGGTCCGGTCTTGTGCACAACCGACTATTATGCCTTGTTGGACCGGACCGACCGGCGGACCGGACCGGACCTAGACCGAACTTTTCGGTCCGGTCCTTTGTCCGAACTTTTGGACCAAATCGGTTTTCGGTCCGGTCCTATTCGATTTTTAAACCGTGCTCAGCCCTACTACAAACACCTTATCTTCCCACTTAACTCACTTTCTCTCACCTAACTTCTAATTCATCTCATACAATAAACCATAAACATCATAGTGTTTGGGGTATCCGTGGTTAATATATGACGAGTATAATATAAACGAAACATGCATATATTGAACGAAAAATAATTAAGCAATGTCATGTTATAGTCTCACCGTAATCATACACAAAACATAAGTTATTAAAAGTTTACGATACACACAACATAAATTACTAAAAGTTCGTATGTAAAACTGAAATAACAAATTGATACACATAAAAGAATATATTGGTTATTTGGAGACATGTAAAAATGATCATCCCATGTAAGTGAGTTGAGCTGGAGCTCCAAATACTCGGCTAGTGAGCTTTGTGAAACTTCGTTAAAATCCTTTAGTATACATATAATTATTGAGTTGCCACTACTGAGAAATGTAACATGAATACAAAGCGAGTCGAGTTGAGCTTGATGTGACAATTATATATCGAGCTTGAGCTTAGAATGTATGCTTGAGTCAAGTTTCTACCTCGTGTTTCAAAATTCGAGTCGAGTTTTAAGTTCGAGTTTCAAAAGTCTAGTCGAGTTTTGAGCTCGAGCTTAAATTTTAATGTTCCATCGAGCTTGAGTTGCGGTTTGAGCCTAAGTTTTAGTAGTCAAGTTGACTTCGAGCTTGACATTACTCGACTTAGACTAGATCAATTTTCTAAGGTTGGATGATAGAAATATTATTTCCTTTGTTTAGTTCATTATGCTGATGATTGACATTACCTGTAATTGAGACAAAGTTACCACTTAGAGAGCTTGGTGTGGATGACGAACAACGCACCGTTCGTCCCTTTGCTTACCAACGGCGGCGCCAGGTGTACCGAGACACCCGCCATTCGTCCACCATATCACATTTAGCCATTCCAACAACTAAACGCCATTCGTCCCTTTTTCTTTTCTTTTCTTTTTTTATATCCAAAATTAGGGCTGAGCATCGGGTCAAACTTGACCCGAACCGACCAAACCCGACCCAAAAATCGAGTAAGGGTAAAACATGAACCGAGAACCAAACCGAGTAAAAGCTATCAAAACCAAAACCGAAGCGAATAAGGTCGGTTCGATTTGGGTCAGGTCGGTTTAGCTATTTCAAACCGAGCAAGTGTGTTTTGACCCGAACCGAATCGAAACTAAACCGAATCGAGTAAAACCGAAATAATTATACAAAATCGAAAACCGAACCAAATAAGGCCGAGCCGGTTCGGTTCGGCCCGGTTTCGGTCGGTTTGTCGGTTCGGGCCAGTTTTCAGGTGATTTTGCTCAGCCCTATTCAAAATTCAAATTTGCAACGGATACAAATGGCTAAAAAAATTAAAAACCCCTCTTTTTCACATATAAATACCAACTTTTAAACAAACATTTTTTATACATTCAATCCAAATCATAATTTAACAAAATTTTCACATACACTTCCATTTATCTTCCAAAAATGTCACAACAAAACACTAACGATTGGCTACTTAACAACATATTTCATTCGCAATCCGAATCTGCTAATTCAAGTTCCCCGTCACCCGCTACACCATCATCCGGCCGTTCTTTTCCAATCCAAAAAACGCAAAATCCGATGCCTTCATACCCTCAATATCCAAGCCAAAACCCGATGCCATCTTATCCACAATAGCCGCAAAACCCGATGCCGTTTTATCCATAAGCCTATTTCACTCCACAAATGAACCACGATCACTATAGCTAAATGGCTTTTTTCGCACAACAACAATAATACTTCAACCAAATAAATCTCAGTAATTATTCACAATCAACACAAATGATGCCACCACGGGCTTTACACGACTCACCACCACTATCACCATCACAAGCTTCACAAACCGAGTCTTCTCTAATCGGAAAAGGAAAAGGAAAGGGACGAAAGCCGAGACCAAAGAAAACCGACGTCTTACATACCCGTTGGACACAAGCGGAGGAAAAATGGCCGAAACGTACGTACAAATATCCGAGGACCCAAGACTCGGCATTGGCCAAAATTCAAAGTCGTTTTGGACACAAGTTTATAATGAATTCAACTGTCTTGCAACAAGTTCATCGGAATTGTCGATGAAAATGAACGAATGAGTGGTGAAAACGATTCGAAGTAGCTATCTCGTTGTTACAAAATATTCTAAGAAACGTGGGGGTTTACGTTTGTCAACTATGAAGCATGGGATATCTTGAATGATCACCACAAATGGCATGGTGCCAAAGCCGTCAACCCGGAAGACGTATTTGTACACCCGAGGACGTTCAAGAACCCAACGGGCTAGCTATTTCGAGATGATACAATCTCACGTCCTCCCGGCAAGCCAAGGCCTTCCAAGAGTAAAAAATGGGACTCTATGTGTTCGGCGGGTTCTTCGTCTAGTAGAGAAACTTTCAAGGAAATGGTCCAAGAGGAGTTGCGACAAGAAAGGGCAAAAAAAACTTGATTATATCAAAACTCAAAAGAAATTTGAAGAATTTAAGTTTCTTAATTTTTGCACCAAGAGGATGAAGCCAGAAGATGCGGAAAATATCGAAAAAATCAAAGACGATATCCGCAAGCGACACTTTGGCACGGGCTCGAGCTCAAATTAGTATTTGTCGTATCGTAATTTTTATTATTCGTCGTGTCGTAGTTTTTAATATTTGTTGTGTTGTATCGTATTTTTAATATTTCTTGTATCGTACTTCTTAGTTTTTATGTATTTTTAGTATCGTAGTTTTTATGTATTTGACTACCGTATTTGTAATCATATTGTATTTTTAATATATCGTATTTGAGTTTTAATTTAAAAAGTGTTTGTATAGAATAATAAAATGAAACGAATAACATGTTATTGGGTTTTTTTTAGAAGTGGTTTTAGTTGTTGGTATGTTATTAATATGCTGATTAGTTGACACTGACGTAGCGTCCGAATAACGAATAACAAGTTATTCGTATTTACCACACCTTGCACTCTTACTACACGTCAAAACCTTATAGTTGTACTAATTACTATTTATGGGAAATTATGTACAATATGATTACGTAATACGCAACTTTTTCATAGTGATTTTGGATATGTTTGATTGGCAAGATTTGCTAACCCAAAACCACTCACCTTAGTGATTTTCCCCATTTAAAGAAGCATAATTACTTTTCGTTTCCATTCTTTTTATTGACGACGACATAAAGATGACATGATAACTTATAAAAAATGTATATAACCAATGGTTTAAGTCATTTCATCAGAATTAGAAATTGTGGGTAGGTATAGAATAATATGGCTTTTTGTTCCTCTTATTGGTCATCAACTTTTTCATCATGTCGATCAACAAAATAAGTCATTTGTAACTTTTAACTCCGCATGGTCGAATAATATCTTTTTTGAGTGAAGCACATAAACTTTCAACATAAGCTATCATATCCACAATTCTGGTAGATAGACCCTCTATGTTAAAGCTTTGTGCCATACAACCAATGTTTTAAAAACCGATTTTCTAATTGACCTGGCCGAGCTATCGGGTCACGGTTCAACCGGTTTTTTGGCTCAAAACCGCCTTCCGATCACCAGACCGTTTCACGGTTCAACCGGCCGGGTCAACCCGGGTTTTAAAACACTGCATACAACAGCAATTTTGTAAGTTTCATTACTATACATAGTTTTTTATTTATTATTAATATTGTATGTTACTAACTTTATAATAAATTATACTATGACTCATTCTTAACAACAACAATACTCATTCATGCAAGAACTAGACATATTTCAGGTAGGGTGATGACAATCACATCTTTACACAACAAAAAAGACTGCTTTTAAAGAGACATCTTCTTATCTTACTTCATTATGATTTATTATATGGACCTATAAATGAATTAAGCATACTAATTTACATAGTCATATTATAGTTAGGTAATCATCCCACTATACATAACACATAATATAATCCCCTATTTAGATTGTAAGTGTTAGGTTTAAGGGGAGAAAGGGATTGTAAGTGCTTGACTACTATGCAATGCACAATATGTAGTTCTTGATTAATTGGCACTAATCCAATGCATTAGTTTAATTATGGTGGTTATGAAGTACGGCTGCTTTCTCTATTTTTATATATATTTTTAAATCTATACGTGTTGATTTCTGATATGAAGAACTTCATTTTGTAGTTTTAAGACGTGTCGATTTGAATCATCCTTCGAATTATTTAACTTTGATAAAACAAAAGTTTACGTACGTAGATAATTAGTAGTTAGCTACTTGAAGTCGTTAAGTTCTGGCCATAAAATGTAGACTTTAATCGAATTGGATAACTTAAGATTTCATTTCAATGATAACTTCTTGATTTCAGATTCTTAAAAGTCACAGCAAAATCTAGACAAGTAACTTTTTTGTATTTTCAAAACTTGTATAATGTTCTGGACCTAAATATGCGATCTATACAAGTAACTTTCACATTCTAGTTTAAAGCTATAAAACAAATGGCTATTTTGCTTAACGTTGATCATTGCATAAATTTAGCATAATGCTAGTATATGTTAACCATTTGTCTTTCTTGGCATGCAAGCACTCGGCATATAAAAAGGTCCATGATGTGATGCTATGCAACTCACTAAAACTTGAGTACAATTTTCTTGCATAAGTTACAAGTAAATACAACTTAATACTATCAAACATCACACCCAAAAATGGAAACATCTAAACAATTTAACTTTTGAGTAAACTGGAAGGACTTGAAAGATATTCTTTCCATGTAGCCATCTCATGCGCCACATCCAACATGGTCGGTCTAGTCGACGGGTTGTATTGTGTACATATCAACCCGAGCTCAATGAGCTCCTGGACCATGTCGTGCAGTAGTTTAGTATTGCACGACATAGTGCTAGAAACGGGTGTATAGTTGACGAGCGCCTCTTTTATGATGAGTTCTAGGTTGTGTGGGTAGTGACTCTTCACCCATTCATGCAAGCTCGAACCATCGTTGAAAACAACATCGGTGGGTCGTTTTCTTGTCACCATCTCTAACAACAAAACCCCAAAACTGTAGACATCTCCTTGTGTCGATGCTCGTCTACCCATACCGTATTCTGTATTTTGAAAAAAAAGAGATATATTAGCTATAATTCGAAACAGTTTAACTACAAAAATAGGTTTAAGATGTGTAGATTCCTGCGTGACTTAGACAATTATATAAGTAATGTAATCACATACTCCGTATTTGTTAGTATGTTTAATTGCATTGTATAACCAAATGATATCGTTACTTACCGGGAGCAATGTAACCGATTGACCCACAAAGCAATCCATCTGTCGAGCTAACCAAAAGGGAGCCATCTGCCTCCATGTTTTTCTCGACCTCCTCTTTAACCAATCTAGCAATGCCAAAATCCGAAAGCATGGCATTCATGTCATCATCAAGAAGAATGTTACTCGGTTTGAGATCACAATGTGCCACCTTAACCGGTGCGTAATGATGCAAGTAAACTAACCCTTCGGCCACATCACTCAAAATTCTAACCATCTGAACCAAGTCTAAATGGGATAACCCATGGTCACTTGGATACAAATGGTCTTCAAGGCTTCCGTTCTGCATTAAAGGCAGAACGAGAGCCTTGAAATCAGGTCTGCTACAAATTGTGATGATCCTTATCAGATTCCTATGCCGGGTATTTTTCAAAACTTCACATTCTCTGTTGAAACTTTCTGATATTTTCGCGGATTTTGCATAGGATATAACTTTAACCGCAATCTTCGTGTTGTCTTTGAGGATTCCCTTGTAAACTTGCCCAAATTGGCCTGCCCCGATTAAACTCGAGCCATTGAATCCATTTGTTGCTTCCACGAGTTCTTGATGGGAAATTTTCGGGTAGTTGTGTTCTTCACTTTCGTTTTCTTCATCTTCTTCATAGCCAATTTTTTGACTAAATATTTTTGAAAATTTATTCTTCGACTTCGACTTCGACTTGAGAAACACCGGAATCAAAGACATTAAAAAGGTGGCAATCACAAGTACAGGAAGCAAAACCGGAAGGTGAATTGAGCGTTTTCTACGACTACTTTTACACATTGGCAGCCCCGCGATTGAACTACTACAAAGTCCCGGATTTCCCAAGAAAGAATCGATATCAAACACCGAAAATGATACATTCCCGGAGAAGTTATTAAACGACAAATTGAGATGCTTCAACGTCGAAGATTTTTGAAATGACTCCGGGATTTTTCCAGACAATATGTTACTCGAAACATCAAATTTTTCGAGAAATGGTAACTTCCCTATTGAATCAGGCAATGAGCCCTCGAGCGCGTTTCCAGAAAGATTAAGGAGCTCGAGTGCAATGCAACTTCCAAGCTGTGTTGGAATAGCACCTGAAAAGTTGTTTGATGAAAGGTCCATTGCAAGAACCATGTTCATTTTACTTAACTCTGGAGGCAATGATCCATTCAACTGATTGTTGGAGATGTTTAAGTACATTTTCAATGTGCTCAACCTTGCAAAATCGGATGGAATGAAACCCGATAGTTGATTATGTGAAATATCAAGAGTCTCCAAGTTTACACATTGTGACAAACTCATGGGAATAGTTCCCACAAGCTTGTTGTTATTGAGCAACAACTTTCGTAGTTGTGAGACATTCGAGAAAGTGTCGGGGATCAGATTTGAGAGCCGGTTTTTAGATAAATCGAGAAGACCCAATTTAGAAGCATTTCCAAAACATGGCGGAATATCACCCGAAAGTATATTATCGGATAAATAAAGACGTTCAAGTTTCTCCATGTGGCACAATTCTTTGGGGATGGATCCGTTTAAAGAGTTGCTTGATAAATTGAGAAGGGTGAGGTTTAAAAGGTTTGAGATACTTGGGGGAATCCCTCCGGATATCTGATTGTCATCGAGATGTAGCTGGACTAGAGTACTGGGAAGATTCCTAATAATGTCAGGAATTTTTCCAAATAGTCTATTTCCAGCTAACTCGAGCTCTTGTAAACCCGGAGAGTTACTCAAAGCCAAGAAAAAAGGCTCTAAAGAACTCGAAAAACGATTATATGACAAATAAACAAACTGCAACTTGGATAAATTCTTCACAATCTCAAATGGTAACTCCCCTTCAAAAAAATTATTTTCAAAATCTAACCATTTAAGCTTGGAGGAATTTGAGAGGGCTCGAGGGACCTGCCCGGTTAGCTTATTCGACCAAAGGAGTAAATACCGTAGCTTCTTAATGTCACATTCTCCATTCAACGGAATACTTCCACTAATTGAGTTATTTGAGATATCAACATACTCCAAAGAAGAAGTTCCATTACAAAAAAGTGACATTGGAATATCGCCATCAAGCTTATTACTTCCCAAATCAAGATATTCTAACCCTTGAAAGAACCCTAACTCAAATGGAATCTTCCCACGTAAAAGATTCGACGATAAACTCAACTGTTTAAGCTCGGAAAGATACCCGACCTCTCTAGGAATGCTACCTTCAAAGAAGTTTCTAGAAAGGTCCAAAACCGTTAACCGAGAAAGCCTAGCAATGGCCGGAGAAATGCTACCACGGAGCGAGGCTCCACTTAGGTCTAGCTCAAGGACTGAATCACGATTTTCATTACAAGTGATTCCGGTCCAATTACAAACATGGACACTAGAAGAGTTACTCCAGTTTTGGAGTACGTTTCGAGGGTCAGAAGTGACCCCCGAAACAAATTCTAATAGGCAAGCTCGGTCATTTTCAAGCTTGTTTCCCGAGACAATTGAAAAGAAAAAGATAAACAAAAAAAGAGAATTCATTTTGTTTTTGTTGTTGGAAATGATAGGAGAATAAGGGATATTGGATAAATGAAAGGAACAGGAAATGTTTATATAGGTGTGATTAGATTAATTCATCTTAGCTCATGCCTAACTATCGTTTATTTAATTCTTGATATTTGGCGGCATGTCTGACTATTTAAAGTCAACGAATGAGAGTTGGCCGCGTGGAAAAATGTGGTACAATGTATCAGCCGTTATGAATCTAAAAGATATTGTTATATATTTTTGGTGGTGGAAGCACTGCTAGTTTAGCAAGTTCATGAACACTAGTCGAAACGAGTGGGCAGGTAGAAAACGAGTTGAGTTGAGCTTGAGTATTATAGGTTTGACAAGTAGTCGGATTTATATACTATACTTGAACTTGGTTCACTGCTTCGAATCTCAACACAAGCTTGAACTTGTCTTTTTTTAAACCGGATGGTATTTCATTTTTTGACATATTTAAGCTTATTTTTCGTTATTGTTTAGAGACAGGTTTAAGGACAGTACTCAGAATTAGAGGCGTACAGAGGGGGTTTCTAAAAGTGCCCGTGAACCAAATAGACTTTTTTGCGTAATGTAAGATTATGTCAAGAATTGCCACATTTCTAAAAGGCATATTGTCTTAAGATTTTGTGTTACAAGTCTTCTTTAGATTTTATAAATTTAAGAAAACGAGTTATTAGTAATCTAGGGTTTGCCACTGCTCCGAATTAAAGTTGAAAATGAGTTATTAAGTCCAGTGAGTATGAGAAGGCTTGACACAATTCCTTGGATTTGCATTATACTTGAACAGTTGAACTATATGAGTACTTTGAACAAAAAAATTTCATGGAATCTAGAACTCGTTTTTCTTTAAGGCATGGTATTTCATGTAAATGCAGAAGATAAAAACATACTGTAACAAACATGCATCATCTATTAATCTACGTATCTCATAAACTTTTTCTCTTATTATATACATGAAAAATTGTTTGTGGTTAACGAGTCATTGTGCCTAACATTTGAAAGCTAATTTAGACTCCAACCCAATATTTCCTTGTTTGGATTTGCATGTTTTAGTGGATGCTGAGTTGTGTTTAAAGACTTTAAGATGATGAATGAGAGATGATTTTCATTCATAACCATGTTAATTAGGGTTTACGTTTTGACACGATAGCGTATACCTTTTAAGCATACTTTTGAATTGAAATTGTTTTGTTAGGCAATGAAAATCCCGTAGGATACCTTGTATTGTTCATTCACTATTTATTGAGTACAAGAGATCTAAACCCTAATAGACATAAACCTATAAGCGGGTTTGGCCCAACCAACATAACCCGTCTAATACTACCCTACAAATCGAGCGATGAAATCGTGAAACTCGAATTGGAGAATAAAACCATAATTGTGGAATAAAAAAAAATAAAATAAAATAAAATAATTGTGGAATAAAAAAAAAGAAGATACTACTCACAGCAAGCGGATAAACATAACCGAAAAAAGAGTGAGCTTTTTTACGACGACTGTCAAGTAGGGCTCAGCATCGGTCTAAGACCGCACCGGACTGGCAAAAACCGAACCGGACCGAGACCGAATTAGACCAAAACCACGGACCAAGTTGGTCCGGTCCTTCGGTCGGTCTGGTCCAATAATGCATTATTGGTCGGTTTGTATGTAAGACCGGACTAGACCGGACCAGACCGAACCGGACCGAGACCGAAATAAGGAAAAACTTAGGACCGAGACCAGACCGCTGGTTATTCGGTTCGGTTGGTTTTCGGTCAGTCTGGTCGGTTTTCTCGGTCCGGTCGGTTTTTGGGTCTGCGATGCTCAACCTTACTGTCGAGACCTATAGCGTCATGTGACGGTGTGTCCGACCGGTAGAGGCGGTGATTCGGTATGCTTTTCTTCGCAATTTAAATACGAATCCACGGCCATTGATAGCGTCAGCGAACTATAAACGGTTTGAGAGTTATAAGCAAAATAGTGAGCCAATTGCACTTTTTGAAGTTGGCGGTTTTTACGGCGCATGGCAGCGCTTTGCCAAGGCTATGGTAGCGATTCTGGTATGCTTTTCTTTGAAATTAAATTACGAAGCAAATGGCATTGACTGTGTCTGTTAACTCCTTACGGTTTGGGAGTTATGGTTGAAACAGTGGGTTGCGTTTTTTTTATTATCTTTTTAAGATTAAGGATATGGCAACGGCTAAGGTTTGACAGATTAGTTTAGAGGTGGCGGTTTAAGGTGGCCTACCAGGTCCGAGTATCGGACTTAAAGCTCCGATACCGTTAAAAAATGAAAATCACGTAGGTCAACTTGTATTAATCATTCACTACATAAAGAGTAAAAGATACTTAAATCCTAAAAGACCTAAACGCACAAACGAACTTGGCCTGACCAGCATAACCCCCGTCTAACGGTTTTAAACAGTATTTATAACAAAGATATAGTATAACGATGGACTCAGACCCTCTAAATTAACGAAAGAACTTCAAGTATAATGTATAGCGGTGAACTCAAACGTTGTACTTGTAGTAATCCGCATGTTCTTGGACATACGTCATAGTGTTTAGATTTTTTTAAACAAGGTATATTATGCTAAAAATTATGTTTAAGTAGAACAAATATATTGAATAGAATTACTATTCTTGATTTTTGATAGTTGTTTGTTGATTCAAGTGGTTGTATTATGATGTCATTACAAATATATTGAATAGAATTACTATTCTTGATTTTTGATAGTTGTTTGTTGGTTCAAGTGGTTGTATTATGATGTCATTATCATGGTGTCCGAGTGTGTATTTTAGGATTTTTAGGTACCATTGAATGTTTCCTTTTTATCCCCATCTGTCTTTTTCAAAATAAATAAATAAGTAGCAATTTGCATAAAAGATGTATGAATTTTATTTCAGTTTAGGATCATTTATTTGTTTACTTAAGGTGATACTTTTATTCTAGTTTCTTTCACAATTAGAAACATTAGACGTATTTCCTATTCAAATAGGGTTTTCCCCGTTCAATAGCAGCGAACTTTTTCAAATATATCGATTTGGTACGTGTATTATTTTTCGTTCAACGAATGTAACAAACTTTCATGTTTTGTGTTGATTTGTACCAACGTTTACAGGCTACCAATTAAATGTTAATAAAAGTGGCAAAAAACTTACGTGCCATATTTAATGTTTGGGCTTTGGCCGTAAAATGAACTTTTTCAAATATACCAATTTGATACGTGAACTATTTTTTGTTCCATTTAATGTAAGATACCATCAACCACCACCCATCACTTATCCGTACTTCATCTCAAAGATTGAACAAAATTGGGGTTGAAACTTGATATGTTTTCTCGATTTTCAAATTGAATAAAAGATTTAGTTAGATAAAGAGATTTATACAGATTGGGTGATTTTCGATCGGTTCAATTCATGTATTTTGTTATCGTATTAATTCATTAATATTGTTATTTTATCCGTATGAGATGAATACAACAAAAGGCGGTTCAATTCATGTAGACAAACGTGGAGCAAGATGAAGAAAGATAAAGAGGAACGTGTGGAGTCAAGCGACCGGATGATGGGAGTTTAAGAATTCAAATGATTGCTCATGTAGTAAACGCTTTGAGATTTTGCATAACCAAATCGGGCGTTTCTACAGCTTGATATAGCACAAGTTGTGCCTTGGCTTGGGGAATTGGGGAAGAACAAAAGATAACATATGATATTAATGAATCTGGTTTGGGTTAAACAAGTTTAAGCGTGCAAATTAGCACGAAATATGAAATTCTGTTACATTAAGTGGAGCGAAAAATAATACGCATACCATATCGATACTTTTGAAAAAGTACGTTTCTATTGCACGGAAAAAACCCAAATCATAAAATCAAAAGACTGATTATTTTCAATAATTGATTGCGTAAAATGTAATAAGTTATATGTAGGTTTTGGTCATAAGACAACAAAGGTATTGGATCAAAAAATATGTTGTACGTTATTCAAGGTAGGTGAGCTGAAATGGTTGTTCGCGTGACGAGAAAGAAACAACAACAACAATTGTGTACCTTGTTTGCAATGGTAGATCAAGGAGGACTTGAAAGATCTGAGTGTAAGATCTTTTCATGGTTATGCACACTAACACTTAGACGATCACAACAACGTGCTAGCGATTGATCCAGGTAAGCAATATACGCACAATCAAATTGCTAAAACCAAACACACGAATGTTGTTTGACAGTCTTGCAGGTGGTTTACAGCATCTGACGTTTACTCGCCTTGATATTTCTTATGTTGTTTAGCAGGTTTGTCTCTATATGCATGATCCTAGAGAGCCTCATTTTTAGGCTCTCAGGCATATGCTCCGCTATGTTCGTGGTACATTGGACTTTGGGAATCAACTATATGCATCATCCACTGGCTCTCTTGTGGATTATTCTGATGATGATTGCCCTTGAAAGGATTTGTGTGCAAACAACACAATGAATTTTACACTTGCATTCACAGAAATGCCGAAGGGTCACACCGGTATAGACTAAACAGAATATACAAGCGGAAATAAGAAACGAGTTCACAAAATGAAATAGAAATGAAGAAGAAATGAAAATCAGGAAGTATTTCAAATGAAATTATAGCAAGTACAATAGTAAATTTCTTTTTAGAGAAAAATTATTCATCTTTAGAAATTGAGGAAAAAATAAATACGGTATAAATGTCCTATACTAAGTTATAAAAAAAATTACAAAAAAAAAAAATGTCTATCAATATATAGAGTTAGGATCAAATGAGAAAAAAAAATTTAAATAAAAATGATGAGAAGAAACTACAACCACACATTTCAGATGCACCTAAAAAATAGATACATCTCCCCTTAAATTTCTCTATTCTATTTGAAATGTGTGGCTAGAAATCCTTCTTATTCTCCTCATTTTAGTTTTTCTTCTAACCGGATCTCTTCTAGTTACTTTTTTTTATACCTGGGTTTCCGACTCGACATTGCGAGCCGACTAATCCCAGGGCGACTACCCTTTTGGATAACTCGGAGTCGTCGCAAGTGAACCTCCGTGGCCAATGGGGGATTAAAAAGTAACTAGAAATACAATATCATATGTTCTATATGTTTTTAACTTAATAAACACAATATCATAGGATTAAACAAGATTATATAGGTTTAGAAGTGTAGGGAGCATTTAGTTAGTTGAAAACAACCACGTTTTCCATAAACTGTTTTGCACAATATAAAGAAAACAGAAATTGCATTCAAATTGCTTTAATTCCATAAAATTCTCTACAAAACAAAAATCCCCTTTTTCATAACTTAATAAAGAAAATTATAAAATAAATTTTGTTTGTTTTCTTCTTTTCCTTGGTAACCAAAACCCTTTATTCCTTTCTTCAAAATAGAAAATAAAAACATTAACCAAACGCGTATTCTATATTTTCAAGTGTTTTGTGGAGATAAATCTCCCTTCCAAATTTCAACAAAACTATAGATAGAAAAGAAGATATTTTTTCTCCAAATAAACACACCCGTAATGATCTCATTTTTCCTAAACTTTTTTTTTTTTTATCTAAAAAATATTATTATGAAACCGGAAAAATAACAGTTAGACAAGCTTATAAACTTATATAAAACATCACATTTATGCTCTAAAGTGATATTTTGTGTTAGAGGTGAGATCCTCATAGATCAAGAAATATCTAAAGATCAAAGGAGCCAATCCTGACCCTTGATTTCACTTTGATCCAGTGGCGTACAACAAAATACCCAATTACATATCAAGGGCATATTTGTCTATTATAAAAGTCAAAAATATATAATTTATTTTCATTTAAAAACAAAATTTGATTCTCTCTTTACAAAAAACACACAAACCGGTGAAACACACACAAACCACTATCTTCGTCAATCCACCTTCTATCCATCGTCAATCCGTCGTCAGTCAGTATCCGATCCGCCGTCAACATGTTATTCCGCCACCAATTTGTTGCTCCGTCGTCGACTTATTGCTCCGCCGTCGACCTGTTGCTCCGCCGTTGATCCGTCGATCCGCCGTCATGCTGGTGGTTTAAAGCTCTTTCTACTCTCTATCGTGATGCTACTAGACCAGTTGTTTCGTCATTTATCCGTCGTCCTCCGTCGATCCGCTGTCATGCTAGTGCTTTAAAACTCTTGCTACTTCGTATCGTGATGCTTCTCATTACAAGTTGAATAGTTGCATTCTATATAATTGTTTTTATGAATATTTTTTTACCTAAACGAAGTGTTCTTCATGGTAGTGCTTTGTTGTTGAAGGGTATTGATGAGTGTGTAAATACTCATCATTTTTGTCTTATCTGAACTGCCAAAACATCCAAAAACACTCAGAAATGCATCAAAATACTGAAAATATCCCAGGGATTGTGTTTTATATGTTTCAAATGCAAAATGTTTAAAAACAATTGAAAAACGAACAAAGTTTACAAATACACAAATATGTTACTAAACTTTCCATAAAAGTTCGCCTAAGTTACTGAACTTTCATTTTGTTCACTTAGGTTACTGAACTTATAAACCATGACATTTGGGGTCACTGAACTTATAAAAAACATGACATTTATGTTACTTAACATATCAAAAAAATATACGATTAAGTCACTCCTACCAACACTAATAAATGTTTTCTATAAGTTCAGTAACCTAAGTTAACAAAATGAAAGTTTAGTAACTTAGGCGAACTTTTTTGGAAAGTTTAGTAACATATTTGTGTATTAACCCTTGGCAGTTTCAGTCCCTCAACTTTCAAAACTTGTCAAAATTAGTCCCTAAGCATTTGTTTTGCAAGAAAAGTCACCAAAGGTCCTTTTTAAATCATAAGTTGTCATATTTAGTCCTTTGGTGAAAAGTTTCAACAATTTACAAGTTTGGTCCCTGCACTTTCAGAATTTGCAAAAATGGTCCCTGGGAAATATTATTGTTGGAAATATTATGTATGGTCCCTGGATTATTGAAACATGGCAGGAATTACCCTTGGTTTATTTTTGGGAGATGTACAACTTCAACCCTTCAATTTTCAGAAATTACTAGAATGGTCCTTGTGTTTATTATACAAACCAACCGGACCCTTTTATATTATAAACCCAAAAACCCTAATAAAACAACCCAACCCCAAACCCTATCTATATTAAACCCAACCCAACCCATTAAAAACCAAAGCCCAACATACCCCAGCCCATCCCCCTTTTATATAAACCCAGGGTCAAACGGTCAACGCCCGTTTTCCCCTTTCCCTCCCTAAAACCACCATCACTGCTTCCATACCACCCCTTCCACCTCCACGGTTTCCACCCTCCACCTGGCTACCAACCCACCACCTCACCACCTACTACTCACTCTCACCCCTTCCACCTCACATCCTAGCCCACAACCATAATAAATGCTTCCCCACCACTTTTTCCCTAAACCATGCCTTCCCCTGTTTTTCTTTAACTAAAAGTACCAACTAGGCTATAATCCTTTTCTGTAATGTCTCCTCAACATATACAAGCTTCCAAAGGGCATTTATTGCAAAAATTCGGCCACAAGTTATGTATCTCAATTTTGGCGCCAAAAACGGTTTGAACGGATAGGATAACTTTGACTCATCCAATGGTCAAGATTGTTGATGGGAAATGTTCAGAGGCATGTGGGGAGTCTCTAAAAGCTATAAAGAAGGAAGGAGAGGCAGAGGAGAAATTTATCTAGTTTTAATTTAGTTTATGTAGTGTCGAATAGTGTAACTTTCAATTATTCAGTGTAATTCTAAGCTTTCAAGTTGTATTTCTAGTGATCTCAGTGTTAATTAAACCTTTTCCAGTTATCAATTTCAAGTTTCAGTACGAATTTCAGTTTATGCAAATTTTAGCTCAAAAATCTCACTAAGCTTTAATGTTGTTTGTAATGGATGTTAAGGACTCATAAGCTCATGTAAAGCTCCTGAGAAAGCTTCTGATAGCTTTTAGCAACCTTAAAACTCAGTTTAGTTATAAAAAAATCAAAAATACAAAAATCACAAAACTTAGATAGAAAATAAAAAAAAATCAGTGAAATGCTTGAAGATGGCTGGAGCAAGGGAAATTCTAGATTTCCCTTGGGTTAAAAGCTTAGTGGTAAGCCTATAGGATTATTACTTGGTCCTGGTACTTGGTTCTCAGCTGGATAGAAATTGTAAGCTTGATTTTCCATTTTATGCATTTTACTGTAGAAGTTCTCTATTGCATGTTATCTCTGTTGTTTTGTGATCCTTGAGTTCAATTGAGTAATATAGTTGTGTAAAATCAGTTGTTTGTTCTTATTAATCCTTTGTTGCTCATACTTAGTATTTCACTCCTTAAAAATCATAATATTGAGTTCTCAGTTTTAGTTGTTAAAATTGGTATTTTTGTGCACACATAGGCTCACTACATCATATTAGAACCTTGTGGATAGGTATCATAGTCTTGATCAGAGAGATTCTTTGAAAAACACAAATTCAGTGTGTAAAAGGGGTGTTTGGATCAATCTGTTTCAGTTGTGTTGCTGGTTGTTTGTGTTATTGTTTGCTGTTGCTACATGTTCTATTAGTTCATATTAACTCAGAATAACCATAAAAACTTGTGCTCAATTGTTAAAAAGTCAACATCACCTTAACTGGTTCACTGTTAGGTTTTATAGTATAAAATTCATCACAATTGTTCAAAACTTGTTAAAATAGCTTAATCTCATCTTAGTTTATCTTAATACATCATTCTCATTCATTAAAATAGGATCAAAACTCACCAAAGTCAACTTTTGTGTTTTACTGCAAAAGTCAAAAATCAGGTTCAAACCCAGTTCTGAGCAGCTGATCTTGGCTCTAATTAGGGTTCAATTGAAGTGTTTGTGATGGGGCTTTTTAGTTTTTTGGAAAGCTCATACTACTAGCTCACTTTTGCCCCCATTAGATTGCATCTCAGAAGCTTATTGGACTGCTTAATCTACCTTGCAATTTGGCCTTATTCCTGAGTTTCTGTCTTAATTGTGCAACTGATTTGGTGCTCAATTGCTTATTTTGTGGGATTATCTGTTTGTTTTAAGTTGTTTTAAGCTTATATAAGTATATTAAACTTGTCCTGATCATTTGGTTAAGTTTTGTGCTTATTAGCTTATTTTTAGCTTATTTGCATACTGCTTATCTGCCCAAATCTGCTTATTGGACTTAGATAACTTCTGCTTTTATTTTTCATAGCTTTTAAATATTAATTTTGACTTATCCTGAATTTTTCAGATTTTTCCTAAGTCATTTAATATTTTTAATCTTTTTAATTAGTTTCTATTAGTAATTAAATCATAATAAATAGAAAAATAATCAGAAAAATATAAATCTAATTTTCATAATTTTATTTTGTCATTTTTAATCCAGGAAAAATATAATCACATTTTTAGACCTTAAGAAAACCAAAAATAGAAAAATAGTGATAGCTTCTATTTAATAGAATTTATCTTTTTAAATTTTAATTAAGCAAGTTTCATTTTTATAATTTTCTTAGCTTCTTTTCATCTTATAATATTTTTAGAAAAAGTTTTAGAATTTTCCTTGTTCATTTAGTACTTTTTATAAATTTAAATAGTTTAATAAGTAATTAAATAATAAATAATTAATAATAATTAAATAAAAAGTATAAAAAATATAATTTAAGTTTTTAAATAAGTTTTAAGTAATTTTACATTTTTAGGTTTTAAATTTCATAAATTTCAGTTTTAGTCCCATTTTAGCTTTCCCGTTACGCGTTTTAGTTTATTTTTATTCGCGTTTAATTTTCTTGTGCATATTTGTTTATCATTTGTTATTTAGAATTATTAAAAAAGCAAAATCAATATCTAATCATCAATCACTCTAATCCTAGCTTTTCACAGTTTGCCCATTCACACCTCGTTGGGAAACGATTCGGGTAATTACTTACCTGTCTTCACACTACACACGAACGTGAGTTTTTGCAAGTATCCTTTTCCACAAAGGGGTAATTTGTAATTATTCACGCGTATCCGTCGTTGCATAATATTTATATCTATTTAGCACGGATCAAGGGTATTTTCAATATTTAAGTATCTTAATGTCAAATGGATTTATGGGCAAAATAATATGATCAACTTGAATCAGAACAATAGTATTTTGATTAGTTACAAAAAAAAAAGTGTAAATCCCGTGGGATTTGCACTTTGCTTTATATAAACTGGAAGTAGAAAATCCCTTGAGACAATTTTAGTTTTGTAATGTTATGAGAAAAGTGTAAATCACATGTTTTTATTTATCTTAATAAGGAAGTTGCAAAAGAACAAGTAGAGGAAGGCGAAACAGTAGCAACAAAAACATTTGTAGACTATAGGGTATATTACTTGTTGGTATAAACTACTATAATATTACATGGGATTCATCAAATAGTCACAAGTTATTCAGCATGAATCTCATGTGAATCAGCATGAATCCCATATGATTCATTATGAATCCTATGTGATTCATCCTGAATCCCATGGGATTGACTAATGAATCACTTGGGATTCATGCTGAATCACTTAGTCACATGTGATTCATTATGAATCCCATGGGGTTCAGGATCAAATAGTCACATGTTATTCAGCATGAATCCCATGTGATTCATTATGAATCACATGGGATTGACTAATGAATCACTTGGGATTCATGCTGAATCACATGTGATTCATTATGAATCCCATGGGGTTCAGGATCAAATAGTCACATGTTATTAAGCATGAATCTCATGTGAATCAACATGAATCCCATGCGATTCATTATGAATCCCATGGGATTGACAAATGAATCACTTGGGATTCATATTGAGTCACATGTGATTCATTATGAATCCCATGGGGTTTAGGATGAATGCAATGAAAGGCGAAAGAGTGAAAGAGAAAAAACACTTCAAGTTAAAAAAGAAACAAATGAAGTCTTGTGGCCATTGTGGAGAGAAGACCAACTTGCATACGAAAACAACTTGTCTGATGAACCCAAAGGCAATGCAAAAGGCGAAACCAATTGATGTTTGAACAAACTTAAGTTACTTATATTCTTGTTTGAACAACTTGTTGGCCAATGGGGGATTAATTTTCTCCCAAGGGTTCGAACCCAAGACCTCTTAGCACTTTCGTCCTAAGAGGCTAAGCCCTTACCACTGGATCACCCCCATCAGTTAAAACTAGTTACTTTAAAGATAGATATTGCGTAACAAAGATTTAGAAATACTTTTATCTATAAAGAAGGTGATTAAATATTGTTCTAATGATGAAAAACTAAAGTAAATAAATAAAGAAAAACTAAGAAAGAATTATGTGATACTAGCAGGGTATTCGCGCGTTGCAGCGGCGGATACCCAGTGATTAAAGTTTAAGCGGCAACAAAATAACAATGACGAACTGATAAACCGGAGAAAAAAATATCCCAGTTCACCCTTTTTACCGGTTCCGACTGGTCCTCTCTGTTTCGTATTTGAATGGCTTTTATTGGCTAGCCGAACCAATTGCGACTTCGGATTCTGGTTGAACCCGTTGGTCCGATCCGGTTTTCAAAATCATATGTATCATCCACTTGTTTGCATATAAATTGTATAAAGCTTTGTGTGTTTTATTTGTTTGTACAATATGTATTATAACATGTATTTTTTTATAGAGGTGTTTTAAAAATAATATTAATTAGCGTTTTTAATGTTGTATTCTTAATTTTAAGATTTTGATATGTGTGTTTAATTGATTTGTACCAAGAGCTTTATATGTTGTATGTATTAATTTTAAGAATTTTGATATTAAATGTGTTTAATGTTAGAAAATTTAGTTTTAGAGATATTTAATGTTTCAAAATTGTGTTTAATTTACTTGTACATTTTGCTTTGTTTCTTGTATTGCCTAATTTTAAGAGTCTTAGTTATTTAATGCTTGAAAAGGCCTACGTGCTTTACAAGATACTTCGATAAACATGATAAATGAAGCGTTTTTTTTTCTCAAATGTTAAAGTAGTCCACTATACAAGCAAGTGGAAATTTCAAAATGAACAATTTGCAAATTAAAATCTGAAAACATTGATTCTATTAGAATAACAAACAAGTGGACAAAATCTTATATAAACATGTGATGCATATTTAAAATTCACGCATACAGCAATTAAAAAAATGACTCGATAGTATAACAAGTCTATTTTTACAAAGATAATTTGTAAACTTTAATGATAAATTACATTTATAATAGTCGTTTGCATCCATTTTTATTTGTTGTCTTGTGGGTAGACTTGTTTCACATGTAAACAAATATAAAGTAAAAGAGTTAACTAAAAAGGTGTGTATTTTCTATTTTTGCTTCACCATGAAAAGTAAAACTTCAAGGCCTAAAAGTCCTTATTTTCCTGATATTGACCATAAAAAGTATAACATTGTCATATGTTATGTCAAAGAAAATGACGACCCAATAAAAGTCTTTCTTATAAACCTTGAAGAGGCAGCTTGCCATTCGTGTTCGGCCTAACACTTTATGTTAGCAAGACACAAGCTAGTGTGAATCGAGGAAGATACATTAGCTCGTATATGTGGTTTAAAAACCGATTTTTAATATACTCGTTTTTTAAAAGCAAAGAGTTTGTATTTGTTAGCATTGAAATTATATTAAAGTGATAGTCATTCATCTTTTAGTATCTTTGTATGTGTGTGTCGATGTTCATGTAATAGAATAGTAGAAATGGGCTTTGTGTTGGACCAATGTAATATGTATTAAGTGAAGTCAAGAATGATCCAACCCAACACAAAGCCCAACCGATTCACCAAAGCCCACTAGGGTATTTCTTTCTTTGTATTAAGCACACACTCCATCCACATTTCTTAGTATGCTTTTAGTTTAGATAAGGTGGAGTGTGTGCTGTGTGATATTCCTCCTTGTATCTCATTCTTTCTTTTCTAATCTAATATTCACAGGTTCATCTTCACATTCTATTCTACTTGCATCGATCTTTCTTTCTATCTTATTCTTGTCTTATTCTTCCATCATTTATACCATTCGATCTATACTCTTAACTGCCATTCGATCTACAGTGGTTATGGGTATGATAAAGTAGGATTTCAAGTCTCTACAAGTGGTATCAACGAGCCTAGCTTCGAGGTAGGAGGTTTTTTTTTTGTGTTCGATTCTTGTTCAAGTGTTTTTTATTTTCTGTGAATCGTGGCACAACAACACAAGCTCAAGACCAAAGGTTGTATAATTTTTGTTTGATCCTAAAGATTAAAACATCACTTGTTATTTTTCTTTCAATAGAAAAGTTACAATTTATGTTTTACATTTTTTCGATCCACAAAAATTAAGGATAAAGTGTGTTTATTTGTATTGAAACGACTTGGCATGTGAGAAGGTGATATTATATCCCTCGAATACAGATTTGGAAGTTTGGTTTTTGGGTCTGTTCCTCATTTCATTCATCGACAAAAAGTAAAAACCTTGTATAAGATTTTTGTTTTTGGTTAAAAGTGATAGATTTGATTGAAAAAGTTGGTGACTAGTTGGTAGAAGATTAGTCAAAGTTGGTGAAAGTTGTCAGGGAAATATCTTACAAGATAAGGTCACAAGTGGGCAAGTAACAAAAGTCCAAAAAAGTAGGCAAAAGTGGTTGAAAAAGGCAATTTATCGGAATTCCTGAAAAAACTGCGATCTATCGCAATTCATGTGTCTTATCGCAAATCAGTGACATTCAGCGTTTTATCGCAATTGGGTGTTTCTATCGCAATTCAAGCAAAAACTTCTATCGCAATTGGACGCTGTTAAGCCTTATCGCAATTCAACGTCTGAATTCCGACAAAATTATCGAAAGTAATTTGCGATAAAATTATCGCAATTGGTGTTCTGACAGATTTATCGCTAATCAGACTTCAGCTTTGTCCGACATCTTTGATCAATTGCGATATCGGACAAAACGTCAATTCAGATATCGGACAAAACTTAACTTTCAGAATTGTCATTTTCAGTCCCTGTCCTTTCCAGCAGCCTTAGAAAACTTTCAGATTTGGCAGTTTTGGCCCTCGTACTTCTGTAAATTGATTTCAAAGTTAAATAACTTTTAAGGATTTGATTCGAACGTAATTTCGTCAACTCAAAAGTGAACTCGGTATTTTAACTCTTGTATAAGAGCGTAAAATACTTCGACAAAAGGATACCTACCCTCTTGTATAAGAGAGTTAGATTTTATATAAATTGCCAATTTATATAAATTGGATATATTTCTATCTAAATTGACATTTTGCCACAATTTATATAAATTGTGGTCAAATTGAAATTTCTATAGAAATTATCATTTTATCTAAATTGTAATTTACATAACTTTGTCGAATTTGTTAACTTTTGACTTTGTCTTAATTATACTCTAATCAAATTTTGTAACTTTATTTAAATTTGTTTCGTTCAACTAAACCTACAACTTCAACGATCATCAACAACAAACCAAAGCTTCACAACAACAACCAAGTGTAACCTTCAACAACAACATCTCCTACTTTGTTGCAAAGATCCTGTATCCACTTTATCATACAGTCATCATCAATGGCAACTCAACAAGACAATATGGCAACTGATCTGGCACATGCTTTTGCATTATTCACCGAGGCATTAAACTTCAAACAACATAACAACAACCAATGGAATTCACCGTACACTGCCAATACGCAGTTATATATGGGTCAAGAAGGACAAATGGTTGAGGTTATCAGGAATCAGCAAGGAAATGCTATGGGTATACAGACTGGGAATCAAATGCAATATGCAGGGCAGTATACGGGAAATCAAATGGATCAGTTTGTGAATCAGAATGGGGTCAATCAAAATGAGGATTATTGTTTCATGACTTCATCTGGAATCCACAGGAGTGATATAGGCAGAATTAGTAATGTTCAGGCTATGACGAAGGTAGAAAAGCTCCAGTACATGCTGATGCTAGCCAACAAGGAACATTCGGGAATACCTTTGACTGCTGAGGAATCCGACTTCTTGCTTTCAACCAGAATCAATGATAATTCTACAGAAGTCACTGGAGTCTCCGACCCTATGCCTGATCAGCAAGAACCTACATCATGCAGTGATTCTGAAACTCCTCCGTCCTATGACACAGAACCACTTCATGAGGTACCATCATTGTTTGCTCATGAAAAGCCACATTCTGTGCCTCTCGAACCTAATTTCGATACATATGTGGGGGAGCAAGTTAATAGCAATGTTAACTGTGAAACTTCATATATGGATCCTAATGAAGTTCAAGTTGCACAAAATGATGCTAATGATGAGGAAACCCGTGCTCTATTTGAATCATTACTTCAAAATTGTCAAATAGAGATTGAAAAGGTCAAAAAGATCAATCGCAAGGTAAAAGCCGCGAATGAAAAATTGACCACTGAGCTTGAGAGTTATAAGGTGAATGCACGAGCTTTTGATTTTCACAACAATCGACAGTCGGAACTTGAAAATAGTTTAAGAGATTCTGTTTTAAGAGAAAAACATTTGCAAATCAAATATGACACTCTAGATGTCAATTTGAACAACAAAATAAAATCTTTAAACAAGGAAATTTCTGAACTAACCAACCAGCTTCCAAAACAAAAATCAACTTATTCTAATCTTGAAAAGGAAAAGAATGAGTTGAATTAAAGGTTTTCAAAACGTGAAAAGGATCTTCTTAAAGAGATCACTGACAAAAAGGAAACCATTGCAAAGTTGGAAGATTTGCTTATAAAAACGGGTCATTCTGCACAAACAGTTAACTTGTTAATAAACGATCCAAACCCGATTTTACATACAATAAAAAAAAAGTGGCTATCGGTTATGAAAACCCTTATAATCTCAAGAAAGCTCAAAAAGAACAGAATGTGCTTTATAATGGTAATTTAATTAATGATATCCATGACCCTCCTCCGGGTTATGATTCTAGTGAAACGATTGAGCTTTCAGAAGAGAGTAGAAAGAAAATGAGACAATTGAACAGAGAAATAAAACCCATTGACTATAATGAAGTTAACAAACTTGCTGGGGTTCATCTTGTTCAAAAGGAGTCACCTCTGTTTTTTCAAAAACCAGTGGTTTTCGCAAAACAAAAAGCTGTTTCAAAACATCGGCCTAACATCGAACAAATGGCATCTAAAAACACTTATGATACAAGTGCAGCTAGACTATATTTGGTCGATCTTAAACAGAGAATTGAAAAACTTCAAAGTATTGTGGCTTCCAAAACAAACAGTCAAAAGATGGAATGGTTTTCAGGTGTTCAGGATGAACTAAAAAGGATTTTTGAAAGGGAAATTAATCCACATATTCGTGCAATCTATGCGGTTGTTCAAAATGTGGAACATAATCTTTTAAAAGAGTCTGCAGAATTCGTTAAGGATCACAAATCCTTAGTGAAGGAAGCAAATGAATACTTGGAACGAATAAAGGTTTTGGAACATCAAAATGACTCTCTCTCCTTCGAAGCTCTATCAACTGATATTATGTCCATTATTTACCAAACATATTCTGTGGAAGATGATGAAAGACTTCGGGCCGAGACTTCCGAAATTGTTTTAAAAATAGAAATGCGCTTGCTAAGATTGAGAAACAAAATGTCACATATTTTAAACAACTTGATCAGAAAAAGGAAGAATGCAAATATGACAAATTGTCGTATGAGCGTTCTTACAAAAACATGCAAGATCAAATTGCTCTTTTGAAGTCTCAGCTGGATAGTCAAAATAGGAAGGGTGAGGAAACTAAGTTTGCAAAACCATCAACTTCGGAACAACCAAAAATGTCAATTTCTCAAAAGGTTCCAACAGTTGATGTGACAATTGATTTGACAAAACCAGTCACTCCAACACCCTCGCCTAAAACACCAAAAGTGATAGCACCTGGCCTTTCTAGGAATAGCTCACCGAATGTGACCATAAAAACTATTAAGGAATCAGTTGGTTCAAACAACACGGTCCACAATCACTACCTAGAAAATGCTAGGCAAAAGGCACAGGTTCGACAAGACGGAATTTTAGGCACAAAACCTAGAGTGATGAATTCTACAACATTACAAAGCACTGCTAGTAGTAGTAAACCACTACCTAGGATCATTCAACTAAAGACTAGGGATTGGCTTGCATCTAAGAGTAGTTGCGAAAAAGAAAATGTTATTCACGTAGAATCCAACACTATGAACTCAAATTCATCTTCGAACCAGAAACAAGCT
The DNA here is from genome assembly GCA_021014915.2 of Artemisia tridentata subsp. tridentata. Classification (NCBI taxonomy): domain Eukaryota; kingdom Viridiplantae; phylum Streptophyta; class Magnoliopsida; order Asterales; family Asteraceae; genus Artemisia; species Artemisia tridentata. The sequence goes on from CP139508.1 coordinate 450,250,387, forward strand.
TCAAATGACTGTAGTGACAAAGTTAAGGTTGCCATTTTAAACAAGAATGTTGAATTTGTTTGTCCTACATGTCAAAAATGTGTCGTTTCTGCTAATCATGATGCATGTGTTGCACAGTATATCAAGAAAGCAAATGCAAGTGCTAAGGGTCAATCCACTAAGACACCCAAAAGAAACAAGTCCGTTGATAAAAAGCAAAAGGCTAAGAAACCAACTAGGTGGATCTCTTCAGGATGTAGTTTTTCTCATAATGAGACTTCCGCTGCATCTGATAAGAAAACCACTCCTAGATCTTGCCCTAGGTGGATTCCCACGGGAAAAGTTTTTAAAACAGTTGGTCTTAGATGGATTCCCACAGGAAAGATTCTTGATAGCTGCACCACAACAAGTAATAGTGAAAATCATCAGGATAAGGATGTCGAAACCACTACAACCGTTGATAGTGGACACCCTCAATGTGATGATTCATGTTCTTCTAACACTGTTATTTGTGCAAATTCTTCTTTTGTGGATTCTGTGACTGCAGGTACTTGTGAAAGTGTTGAGATTTCACTCGCTGAATGTGGAAGAGAAGACCTTTATGCCAACATCGCATTTGGAAATCCTTGTCTTGTACCACTCTTAACTCCACTTTTACTTGTTCATACTTAATCATTCTTTGTTCATATATACATTTTTTGAAAAAAATCAAAAGCAAAATACAAAAATAGAAAATTTCAAAAATCCAAAAAATATTCTTCTCCGACATGTCTCTCGTATAATCGATATTCTGTACGTACCTAGAAATGTCATTTAACAATGATACGGGCATGTACAGATGCTTGAGCGAGAGTTCATTTAAATGTTTTCAAAACATGTCGTTTTCTTAAAATTTCTTCTCAAATGGCTTCTGAGAGACTCACTCTAGAACCCGAGCTTAACCCAATGGCTTTCGTATATTTCAGTACGAAACCCGAGCTTAACTTAATGGCTTGTAAGCATTTCAGCTTACAACCCGAACTTCAAATAAAGGAAAGTGTTGTGCAAATCCAATATTTTGTCAAACACTTATCCTAAAAACAAATGAAGATATTTCTTCTACCATATCTTCAAAGTTTTTCAAAATCTTCTCTATCTTGAGCACATTTTCTTCAAGATTTTTCAATAAGATTTTTCCAAATCTTTCATAAAGTGCTCAAGATAACTCCCTCCTAAACCCTTAAAACTGCTTTTAAACTAAAATGTTTAACCATATGCTTTGTTTAAGGGGGAGTAGAAAAACAAAAATGTTCCAATTTCATGCTCAAATCCGTCTATCTCTCCAAAAAGTTTCATTTTAATCAGTTGATATAAAAAATATCACTGCATGCTATTTTTGAGGGGGAGAAGACGTGATTAAAATGTGATCAAAAAGCGAATCTCAAAAAGAGTTCTTCAAAAAGACTCAGCATGAACCCTCGAATTGACGAAAGATAAATGTCAGTAATCGAAAAGACTAGTCCGGGACGGGTAATAATTTCAAGATGGTTACCCATTGATGTAAACGTGTCTTGCAAAGGACTTGTCTGAGTAGAATGTACCAATTCGAGAGATGATCTTTGAATATGACCGGGACGGGTAATAACTTCAAGCTAGTCTAACTAGTGATGTAAACGTGTCTCGCAATGGTCATATTAATTGAAAATCGATAAGTTCAAAAAGTGCGAACTCTACCCATCATGTGCAATTCTTTCTTAAATCTCATATGCACATGTGAAGGGGGAGTATTTCAGAAAATGCAAAACTCTCGAAGTTTTAGCAAAATGTGTTTTTCTCATAAACACTTTGAGAGATTTTCAAAAAAGGTTTTATGGCATGTGATCAACAAACCTAGGATAATCATGGAGTTATAAGGTGATTATGGTTAGGTTATGTCCAATGATCCGCCAGAACCGGAGGGATCTACCCAAGGACAATTCCAATAGCTTAGCATTAGAAGTCCTTAGGTAAGATTGAAAAAAAAAGGAGTAAATGAGAAAGGAGAAAGAAGGGGTTGAAGAATTAAAAAGAAAAGTTTAATGAAAGGGTGAAAAGAAATAGCCCTCCATGAAAACTTAGGTTAGAAACCGGGTCAATACATCTGCTATCGGTACTCACTAAGGTGATACGGATATTGAAGACAAGACGTCATGGACCCAGTGACGCGATGCATGATGAAGCGAAAAGTGTACCGCTTTTAAGGGGTTATTTAAGCCCTAAATCGTATTTATTTGATCAAATATTGCCCTAAATCGTTCCTTTTGTCATTTTAGGTACTTTTGAGGAGAAATCTGGAAAAGGAGGCATTTTGGACGTTTTTGGAGCATAAAAGTGAAGAAAACGACAAAGTCTCAAAATTGTGCTGGAAATTACCTTTGACGGCGTCAGGATTTGTTCTGGACGGCGTCATGGCTTGGCAAAAGTGGTGGATGTGAAAATTACTCATGATAAGCCAGAGAAATTTGCATGGAATTCTGACGGCGTCACGCTTTAATGTGATCAAGGTCGTCACGGCTTAATTTAAAGAGGGACGGCGTCACCCCTAAGTCTGACGGCGTCAAGCCTTGATAAGCCAGAACGGATTTTGGAGAGCTAAAGAGGGACGGCGTCAAGAAGGCCATCCGGGAACCCTAAAAGCGGCAGGTGACGGCGTCACACTCCATAACGTGACGCCGTCAGATCTGAAAGTCTATATATAGTTTTGCAATTTTATGTCATTAGTGTGGAACTTATTGGGGAACTTTGTGTGTGAAAACCCTAAGACGATTTTAGCAGCTTTTTCAAGGCTTTTTGTCTTGAGATCTTCCATGTTACATTGAAGATAAGTTATCAATTAATCATTCAATATGTCTATGTGTTGTTTGATTCTATCTTGTTCTTGTCTTTTGTTTAACATGCTAGGCTAAATTTATCTTGTGTTTGCTTAGATCTAATGAAACCTAGCTATTGATTATTGGTTATTAGTGTGTTATTAGTTGTATTGGATGATTGTTCATCTATGTTAGGCTTAAGAAAACTGGCTAACTTCCTATTCGGTAACTTGCTTGAACGTCTTAAGAAACATGAACCAATGCGTACTAAAGGTTTTTATGGTTGTATTTAATGCACAAGCGAATTCTAGTGATCCCATGTTAGGAGCTTCCTAGCCGGCTCGACATAGGAGTGAAGTAGGAGCTTGTAGAGATGGGGAAGTACGTACGCCACCCCACGATTGGTATTAAGGAATACACCCGTCATCCACGAAATTAATACACACTAATCAACCGGTAAAAGATAGTTAGGGAGTAAGGAAATCTAAGTAAACACATTCCTCTCCACATAAGTTTTACCACCTTTTCATTTTCAGTTATTTTATTTTATTTGCATTTGTAGTAACTTGGGTTAGTTGACTAGCAACTAATTCCGCCCACTCTTTCAAACCCGAGATTGTACTTGCTTTCATAAAAATATAAAAACATAAAAAGAATCTTCTCTCACCCTTAGACCTATTAGAGTAGTTTTTCATACCTAACGAACACTATTCCCTGTGGAGAACGATCAATCCCCCGTACTTACCACTACACTATACTACATCGGTCTGGTACACTGCCTGGTGGGGTTGTAAGCCTCTTGAGATCCCTCAAGAGGTAAAACCTGTTGTAAGGTTGCAAAACCACGCATCAAGTTTTTGGCGCCGTTGCCGGGGAATAGTTATTGTTTAGGTTGAATTTTTATTTTATAGGTCTACTCACTAGATTCCTTTCTAGTGAGATTTTTATTTTACTTTTCTAGGTTTTCTTTAGTCTATCTATTTTCTTCGTTTCTTTGTTCGTAACCATTACCATTCGACATCATGGAAGATGGTAATTTCCTCGATCCCAACAACCCACCACCACAACAACCACCACAACCTCCTAGAGCCCGTACTTTAGGAGAGTACTCCCGCCCTAGCCACCATGGCTATCGAAACACCATTGAGCTCACTCAAGGAGCCAATGTCACTCCCTTGCGATCAGACACCATCCGGTTGGTGCAAAGCGGATGCGCATTCCATGGACTTCGTTCTGAAGATCCTAATCAACATCTCAAGGACTTTCTCAAAATCGTTGATTCTATAGACCTTGATGTTGCCACTCGAGAGACGACCCGATTGCGTCTCTTTCAATTCTCTTTGCGGGACCAAGCTAGTCAATGGCTAGAGCGTCAACCCGCAGGATCCATCACCTCTTGGGATGATCTCACCACTCGTTTCCTTGCTCAGTTTTTCCCACCGGGAAGAACTACCAAGCTAAGGAATGATATCTTGATGTTCCAACAACGTCAAGGCGAAACCCTCTACGAGGCATGGACTTGATTCAAGGACTTACTCCAAAAAGTCCCTCACCATGGCATAGAACTTTGGCTCCAAGTCCAAATCTTCTATGACCATATCAATCTTTACACGAGGCAAACCATTGACCAATCGGCTGGTGGTAAGCTACGTGATCTAAGTGCGGAACAATCATGGGCTCTCCTAGAGGATCTTGCTCTTTATGACAACGAAAGTTGGAATGATCCCCGTGATTTGAATAAAACGGTCAAGGCAATATCTTTGCCTTCAAACAATTCAAGCACTTCCGACCGTAGGATCATAGAACTTGAAGACCAAGTCAAGTTTCTCATGAAATCCTACGAGGCTCCTAAACCTTCAAGCCAAGTGAACAAAATCACTCTTTCATGTGAATTATGTAGTGGTCCCCACGACACTCATGATTGCATGGAACTCCCCGAACAAGCTTTTGTAGACTACGCATCCTCGCGTACCGACGGAGCGGGAGACAAGTGGTACACTTTCAAACCCGAGCCAAACCACTACGGTGATTCATACAACCCCTCATGGAAAAATCACCCAAACCTTAGGTGGAAGCAAACCCAAAACGCACAACAAACCAATTCTTCCAACCCACCTAATCGTTTCCAATCAAGCGGTTCCAACTCGAACCGTACTTTCAACAACAATCCTTCCGGCAATGGTAGTACCAATAACTTTGAAGGATTGATGTCCCAATTTATGGCATCTCAAGAAGCTCGTTTAGCCAAGTTTGAAGCCGATTTCAAACAAAAACAAAGCGAGGTGACCAATAAGATTGACACTTTGTTGAAAGCCCTCAATGACCGAGAAATGGGAGCACTCCCTAGCAACACGGTCAAGAACCCGAAACTAAACGTCAACGCCATTTCATCGGTTTCGTCTCCTAGTTCTTGTCCACAATATTATTCGGTCAATTCCATGAGCACGTGTTTCAAACAAACCCAAGTCGTTCAAAATGACCAAGAAGTTATGACATCCAAATTGGTCAACAACATAGTTGAAACACCTCCCACTCAAAACCTTGACGAAGAATTCAAGGAGCTCCACCTTGAAAGTCCGGTTGTTGATGTGTTGGATGAGAAGAAGCTCAAGTTAGGCGAAAAAGGGACCGCCTTCGTTCAAAACAAGCTACCTAAGAAGTTAGATGATCCGGGCTTATTTGTTCTACCTTGCAAGATCGGTAATTCGGAGGCTTATGACACATTAGCCGATCTTGGATCAAGCCTTAACCTACTTCCGTTACCTCTCTACACCTCTCTAAAACTAGGGAAACTTGAAGAAACCGAGGTGATAATAGGCTTAGCGGATGGGAGTGTTGCTTACCCGGTTGGAGTAGTCAAGGACGTGTTAGTACACATAGGAAAACTAACCATTTTAGCCGATTTCCACGTCCTTGATATGGTTAGCGACCCTACATGCCCCTTGTTGATAGGTAGAGGATTTTTGGCGACCGCTAGTGCTATGATTGATTGTAAGGAATCTAAGATAGCGGTAGGAGAAGGAGATACTTGGTCAGTCTATGATGTTAAGAAACATGCCTATGATACTAGTGAGGAACCAACACCCCATTGGTTAGAATCAAATAGGAGACCATCTAGATATGGACCTTGGATCGATAGAGACTTCATAGGACCCCAACGCCCATTTTACCTAGAAGAGAACTTTGTGAACCGAACACATGCGGTAGAACAACTCTTGGCTAGGGACAACGAATTGGATCCATTTGAAGACTCTCTAGTTTTTAGAAAGATGATTGATTTCCTAGGAGTTTTGCCAATTAACCTAGGAATGAATAAGTGGACTTGTGAGGAAGATGATCATAAGTGGAATTGGGACAAACCACCCAAAGATGGAGATGGGTCATGGCATATTAAGATGACATTGCATGACTCGGATGGAGAGAAGTTTGAAAAGATATATTGCACTAAGCGGACCAATAGGAAACTTCAATCCAAGCTTAACCCTAAAGACGTCCTCGATGACGAGCTCACTTACATAGGGTAGAAGGACTTTGAGTCTAGCTACAAGACTCGTTAATAAAGAAAAGCGCTTCTTGGGAGGCAACCCAAGTTTTATTTGCTTTGTGTGTTTATTTATTTGTTTGTTTGATTTTATTTGTTTCCGTATGTGTGTTTAAGTTTTATTATTATTGATTCATGTTAAAAACTAATTTGTGAAAATGCTTTATCTTGTTTTTAACTTCGTCTTAACTACATATAAAGGTATTTTGCAAAAGTTAAGTGTAAGGGAAATCTAAATCGGTTTATTAGAACACAAATGAACATGAATCGTAATAATAATAAATTAACATACATATTAGTATTTGTTTGAGTCAAATGCTTGTATCGAGTCATAATGATGTTTTGCAGGATTTCCAGGAAGTAAGGTATAGTTTTTTCCAAAAATTTTCCGGAAACATAACATGAGAATTCTGTCAGATTATTTCTGACGGCGTCAGGATCTACAACCTGACGGCGTCAGGTGTTAATTTTCTGAAATTTTTGAAAGTTTTGTTTTCATAAAAAGTTTTTATTAAATTTCTAACTTATAATCTCCAGGAATCTGCAAAATAATCATTCCACAAGCATTATATCCTTATATATAGATTTATCCCGCCGATGTTATGCAGGTTTTCGTGTTTGTTTTCTCAGGTTTAACAGGTTATTTTGGACAAGGAAATGTATGTGGAATCAAGCTTTTGGCGATGCATTAGTCATGGAGCTTCAACATTACCTTGGAAGAAGATCTAACCGTGTTACTTCATTATCCACCGAGCGAATCAGGGGAGTATTTGATTTCATTCTTTTACTTTATACTTTTACATCTTGTTATTTGAACATTGGGGACAATGTTCATCTTAAGTGTAAAGGGGGGTAAAAGTACGATTAGAGAATGCTATTACGCTTGATTTTTGTTTGTTTAATGGTAGATGTGTAATAAAACTGAGATAAATACTTGTTAGGGCAATTTTAGTGCCAAATTTAAATTTTTTTACAACATTTAGGAGTGAAACTTTGGTCTTAATGAGCGTCTCACGGATAGGAGTTATATGACTAGCACAAAAACCGTACCACTAAAAAATTTTCCACCCCCAAATATGTGAGGTTCGCCCCTAGAATTGGTAGGAAAAGCATTTATGCTATGATGTGTGTACCGGTAGCACTTAGATTCTAGAACTTGCGTTAGGACCATTCCGAGGCCACAAGTGAGACTACATTCGTGTAGTTAGATTTACTACATGATAAGAGGCATTAGGATTAACCCATTGTTTTACACCTGTGTTTTTGTTATAATTACTTTGGCTACATTGGTCAAGTAATTCTCCCACACCCTTTGCGTTGTACTCATTTTTAGTACACGATACCCCTAGTACACCCCTCAGAGCCAATCTTTTCGTTTCGACCTTTAAGCATTTTACTTAAAGGAAGAATTTGTTACACCCCACTTAAATGTACACCCAAATCGCCTTAGCCTACCTTGTATGCACTCATTTTTAGTGCATTATTGTGACAACATTTGTTTAAACCCAAGTTAATTATCTAGTTGATTACATGGTTGCTAAGTCGAGTCATATCCTTGTACATATTGTTTTGGGACAATTGGGACTCATGGGTAAAGTACTAGTGTAATGGAGTAATGGGGAAGAACATCATTTATTACCCCCATATGTGCTAAATATTTTAAAAGTACTCCAAGTGTTTTGATTATCTTAATTCGAGTCATTAGAATCGTAATTTGTAAAGTTATGTAAAAGTTCAAGTGTAAGGGGAATGCAATGCCCCTATGATGTATTATTTTGGATGGTAGGGCAAAAGTGTATGCAAAAAAAAAAAAAAAAAAAAAAAAAAAAAAAATCAAATCAAGAAAAATACAAAAAAATGAGAAAAAGAAAAGTAGAAAAAACATACAGACTACCATCCCGTTTCATTTTATGTTTATTTTATGTTTTTGTTATTTTATTTTTAGCTTAAGATTGAGTCGAGTCTTGGCTTAGCAACATTGTATAGTACATGTAATTGATCAAGATCTTTAACTCGCCACCAGTAAAATATCCTTTATCCAACAAAACCGTGTTTTCCTTTTCCCTACACCTAACGTTATAACCCATTTAAAAGCCCTCTTTGATAGTTTATCTTAGGTGCTTACGCCTAGTGGAGGAGGTTTTCGATCCTTTCCCAAGCCTATGGTAATCTATTCGCTATGACAGGTAGTGAGAGATATTATCCGTTTTCATTTATGAGATTTATTTTGATGACACTTGAGAGATGTGAGTATCTAAACACTACTTGTGAGGTGCTAGTATGTAATCTCCGTGCTTATTATGATTAAAGTGGAACGAATATTTGTTGTAATTACTTTTATGTTAGCATTAAATGACCCCTAACTTGTATTTTGATTAGAATAAAAGCGCATTTGCTTGAGGACAAGCAAATCTCAAGTGTAAGGGTATTTGATGAAGCGAAAAGTGTACCGCTTTTAAGGGGTCATTTAAGCCCTAAATCGTATTTATTTGATCAAATATTGCTCTAAATCGTTCCTTTTGTCATTTTAGGTACTTTTGAGGAGAAATCTGGAAAAGGAGGCATTTTGAACGTTTTTGGAGCATTAAAGTGAAGAAAACGACAAAGTCTCAAAATTGTGCTGGAAATTACCTTTGACGGCGTCAGGATTTGTTCTGGACGGCGTCATGGCTTGGCAAAAGTGGTGGATGTGAAAATTACTCATGATAAGCCAGAGAAATTTGCATGGAATTCTGACGGCGTCACGCTTTAATGTGATCAAGGTCGTCACGGCTTAATTTAAAGAGGGACGGCGTCACCCCTAAGTCTGACGGCGTCAAGCCTTGATAAGCCAGAACGGATTTTGGAGAGCTAAAGAGGGACGGCGTCAAGAAGGCCATCCGGGAACCCTAAAAGCGGCGAGGTGACGGCGTCACACTCCATAACGTGACGCCGTCAGATCTGAAAGTCTATATATAGTTTTGCAATTTTTTGTCATTAGTGTGGAACTTATTGGGGAACTTTGTGTGTGAAAACCCTAAGACGATTTTAGCAGCTTTTTCAAGGCTTTTTGCCTTGAGATCTTCCATGTTACATTGAAGATAAGTTATCAATTAATCATTCAATATGTCTATGTGTTGTTTGATTCTATCTTGTTCTTGTCTTTTGTTTAACATGCTAGGCTAGATTTATCTTGTGTTTGCTTAGATCTAATGAAACCTAGCTATTGATTATTGGTTATTAGTGTGTTATTAGTTGTATTGGATGATTGTTCATCTATGTTAGGCTTAAGAAAACTGGCTAACTTCCTATTCGGTAACTTGCTTGAACGTCTTAAGAAACATGAACCAATGCGTACTAAAGGTTTTTATGGTTGTATTTAATGCACAAGCGAATTCTAGTGATCCCATGTTAGGAGCTTCCTAGCCGGCTCGACATAGGAGTGAAGTAGGAGCTTGTAGAGTTGGGGAAGTACGTACGCCACCCCACGATTGGTATTAAGGAATACACCTGTCATCCACGCAATTAATACACACTAATCAACCGGTAAAAGATAGTTAGGGAGTAAGGAAATCTAAGTAAACACATTCCTCTCCACATAAGTTTTACCACCTTTTCATTTTCAGTTATTTTATTTTATTTGCATTTGTAGTAACTTGGGTTAGTTGACTAGCAACTAATTCTGCCCACTCTTTCAAACCCGAGATTTTACTTGCTTTCATAAAAATATAAAAACATAAAAAGAATCTTCTCTCACCCTTAGACCTATTAGAGTAGTTTTTCATACCTAACGAACACTATTCCCTGTGGAGAACGATCAATCCCCCGTACTTACCACTACACTATACTACATCGGTCAGGTACACTGCCTGGTGGGGTTGTAAGCCTCTTGAGATCCCTCGAGAGGTAAAACCTATTGTAAGGTTGCAAAACCACGCATCAATGCACAACCCCTCTCAGCCACTCAGATATCTCTCAAAAGATATTTGTTTCATTTCTCACGGAGAACACTACATAATCTATCGACCTCTCACTCCGAGATGTGTTGATATTGAAAAGGTGGCACTCTGCTCCATGCCTCCGTCGACTAAAACCAAAACGCACATAATTGAGTCTAGAGCCATGAGATTCATCAAAGATCTCCTAGGAACACTTTCAATAAATTACACTTGTGTTCACCTTAAAGGACACAAGTTGTAAAAGTCCTAATGAGATCTAAGGATCTTGCCTTATGTCATGATGGTTACTCGCTTCTAACGGTCTACAGTCTTGAAGTGATACTTCGGTATACTTCAGAGGCTCTCAACGGCCTTGGTTAAGATTAGAGAAAGTTTTCACTCTATGCTGATAACGATCTCGAAATCTGAACCTATAAGCGCTGGACGATTTATTGCTAACTGTCTTATGCAGGTACTGACGAAAGTCCATTCACCATCATCATCTACAACGTAGACGCATTTGAACAGAAGAAGTAGATCAAGGCAAGAATGACCAAATGACAACTCTTTGAAAATCACGAAGCATGAAGGAACAATGAATCAAGTCTATTCTACATCGACACACAAAGGTCAAGACATCGAAGTCAAAAGATCTTATCACTGGGATCATCATTTGAATGACCATCCCTTAGGGGGAGATTGTTAGCATTGAAATTATATTAAAGTGATGGTCATTCATCTTTTAGTATCTTTGTATGTGTGTGTCGATGTTCATGTAATAGAATAGTAGAAATGGGCTTTGTGTTGGACCAATGTAATATGTATTAAGTGAAGTCAAGAATGAAGAAACAATGAATCAAGTCTATTCTACATCGACACACAAAGGTCAAGACATTGAAGTCAAAAGATCTTATCACTGGGATCATCATTTGAATGACCATCCCTTAGGGGGAGATTGTTAGCATTGAAATTATATTAAAGTGATGGTCATTCATCTTTTAGTATCTTTGTATGTGTGTGTCGATGTTCATGTAATAGAATAGTAGAAATGGGCTTTGTGTTGGACCAATGTAATATGTATTAAGTGAAGTCAAGAATGATCTAACCCAACACAAAGCCCAACCGATTCACCAAAGCCCACTAGGGTATTTCTTTCTTTGTATTTAGCACACACTCCATCCACATTTCTTAGTATGCTTTTAATTTAGATAAGGTGGAGTGTGTGCTGTGTGATATTCCTCCTTGTATCTCATTCTTTCTTTTCTAATCTAATATTCACAGGTTTATCTTCACATTCTATTCTACTTGCATCGATCTTTATTTCTATCTTATTCTTGTCTTATTCTTCCATCATTTATACCATTCGATCTATACTCTTAACTGCCATTCGATCTATAGTGTTTGTGGGTATGATAAAGTAGGATTTCAAGTCACAACAGTATTGTTTATATAAAACTATTTATCTTACATTTAAATAGTACATTCAAAGATATTGCACATCGATACAACATGATATTTAAGTGTCAAGTTGTAAGAATGGTCCCCAATTCTTTGAGTGCTCATTTTCGTTGGTTGTGTTGTCAAAGAGAAACTAAGCACCAAAAGTGAGCTAAACTTGGTCCACCTAAAAACTAAATTGTAGATGGATACCTCGGGTTCGCAAGGCCAGTTGAACCGGTTACCGATTGGATCACCGAAAGAAAGTTAAAAAAAAGGTTCAACTGCCGGTTAAACCGAGAGCTCGGTTGGCTTGATTTAAAAACCGATTTTTAAAATATTGATCATATGTGGTTTGATATTAGTTCTAGGACATAAAACTTTGGTTTCCTAGTTCGGGATACTTTCTTAAATAAAGCGGAAACAAACAGTTCTCGCTAGTTTATTCATTTTTCTCTACATTTAACTATTTTGTTGCAGTGCTTTTGTGCGTTTTGTGTGGTCATGTATGGATCCCGGAGGTGGTTGTGCACTACTTCAAGATATACGCTTAATAAAATAAACCCTATAAACCGAAGTTATAGAATATCAACTAGAAGTAAATCAAGAAAATTAGATAATGTACAAACCTGATCATTGACCACTTGAAAAAGCTCGAGCGCATGATACCCCAATTATATGTCTGCAAGAGGGAGACGAAGATATGGAACAGTGAGGTCAAACCAAGAGGCGAGATTATGTAGGCGAATATAGAAAACGGGAAAGAAGTCGATGATTTTAGATATCGCAGGAAAATATTTTATCTGATACTAGAGAGAAGCCGAGAATGGAATTCTAAACCTAACCATTTAGGCGAGTATGGAGTATTTCCAGTTTCATGGGTATCCTCAAATAAAAAATATCCAAATATTATCAAACCCATACCCTCAAACCAACACCCCCATAATATACTGATTTGGGTAAACAGCTTACAGGTACTGCTTAAATCGGTCAACTGTCCCCATAGGTTACTAATATTAGGTTATTAACATAGCTAATTAGCTATTATAATCATATTTGAGACAAGTGAACCTGACCCATACAAAAATTTACCCGTTTAGACCCTTTACATAACTTGCTCGACCCACTCATTTTTTTGCCACATCCACCAATAGCATAAGAAAAGCCATCCTTAGTGTTAAAATACCTTCCAAACTTTCAAGGGTAGTTTCTGTCATAACAGAAACTATCCTTCTCTAACTCTAACTTTTGTTCTTCTTTTGTTTCTTTTGTGTTGTGCAGGGACCAATGATGGCTTATCTCTTTCTTGGAATATACAAAGTCCCGGTTGCTTGCTTATCTTTACATAATCACCCACCCCATGTGGGTTTGCAGAGGTTGAGTGTTCCCCTTATCAAAGATGTTGAGTGTTCCCCTTTCCATGGTGGCTGTCTCTTCATCTCTGCCTATATAAACCCTCACTTGGGTTTGTGTTATGCAACCTTTCAAGTTAATCGATGTCTACTCTTTACAAAGTGTAGTCTAGTGTTCTTGTTTGGTTCTTGCAAGACTGATCTCATAGATCAGCTTGGTGTTTAGTTGTTATCATTCTGCTGTTTCAAGCATTGTTGTTGTTTAATCTGATTGACTCATTTCAGAGTTCAATCTTTGTTGTGTAACTTGTATTACTGCTGATTTAATAAATTGAATCAAGGGGAGGTTGGTTGGATTCATATCCGTGTGTTCTTTACCATTTTTACATGGTATCAGAGCTACGGCTCTATCGATTCAGTAATCTCAAGATCTAGGGTTTCTATCAATTTGGGGGTTTCCGAAATTGGTGACTTCTCTGGGCTTATCTTTGATTTCTCTTCGTTAATCGCTGGGATAATTGCTGGTTGGAGTAAAATTGGAAGAATTAGGGTTTGATCCTTGAAACCCTAATTTTTCTTATTTGGGCGTTTGTGACTCCTGAGGTCTCTGACGCTTATTGGGACCTATTTGCCTTATAATATCTCTTTTTAGAGTATTGTGAGGCCTTTTTCCGCGATCTGCTACTCAAAGCACTGTAAGTCTCTCTTTCTTCCTTTAAGATTAACAAGGTTTTAGTTATTTGGGTGCAAACGGGTTCGGTGTAATACCTGAAATTTAGATAACCTGTAAAAAGACCAAATTACCCCTGAAGCTATAAAACCTAAATAAATAACTTATAAAATTCTGAAACAATTCCAAACTTCTGAAAACGATCTACATATCAAGTAAATAAATTTCTGGGACAACATTACATTATATTAAATGTCCAAAAATCACAAAATCACATATACATATACATGATCCGAAATTAATTAAATAAATTTAATATATATATTTTGTAAAATCATTTTAATTAGATAAGTACCAAAACTAATTTAAGGAATTATACACAAAATAAAAGTGTGATATTGGGATAACCTTTGGGCCGAAAATCTGGATCTATATCCCCCTCCTAGTCGGTTTTGATAAGCTTAACACAAACACATTATTTTGCAAAACCCTAATTTCCGAAAACCCTAATATCGACACACACTAAATTCGACCAAGCCTCCATTCGATCTTCTGGACTTGAGTAAGCATTTTTCTGGAGTTTATCAAGGTGTAAAGGAGCTACGAAAAATAAGAGTTTGGTTGTGGAAGCCTTCGTTTGATCATGGTGCAATTGTTTGTTCGGTTTGCTTTGTTCGATAGGTATAAAAATCCCACGACTAATTCTTATGTTGTGTAATTGATCTAGCATTTTTCTAATCATCTTTATGTCGAATATAACTCACTAAAAATGTTAAACATGAATCATGCAAGCTAAATCATGCGTACGAAATTACAAGAGATAAAACACACATAAATTCCAAATGGTGTCATACGATTTTTATGGAGTGTAACCATAATTTTTACATGTTCTACGCTGATAATATAAGCCTAGAAAAATAACCACATGATTTATAGAAGCTCAGAATAATTGATGCAAATTGTTGGTTATAATCGGATTTAAAGGAAAATAAAGAAAATTAAGAAGAAACCCTAGAATGCATTAGGGTTAGGGTTTATATTATTAGATCTGATGTAATTAGTGCTTCAATGATGGTGTCATGATGGTTTAATGATTAGATGAAAGTAGGGTTTGGTTTTGCAAATAAAAAGGCTATACGATTGGTATTTAAAAGTATAAGGGTTTGTTTTGCCAACTTTGAAACTTCTGGGATATTTTTATAATGTCATATAAGTCAGTAGGAATGTGGGAAAAATGTAACTTGAGGGTCCTAAGTGTAAATGTTGCAAGAAAATGAATTAATTATATTTATAAGTGTCGACTTGTAATTAATTAAAGTAGAGGGACTAAAAGTGTAAGATCAGGAAACTTGAAGTTATTTTGTGTAAATAATGTCATAAAGAGTATAATGTGTAATTTTGAGTATTTATGGGATTGGTATGTAATTATAAATAAATTATGATTTAAATTGTAAGTTTTGTAAAGTTAAGGGACCAATTGTGTAATTACTAAATTCTAAGGGTCTAATTCGTACTTCATATAATTCTGAGGTGATGTTCTGTAAATTTGTAAAATAAAGTACTTGTTTGGTAAATATAAGTATCATAGGGATTAAAACATGAATTATGTATATGTAGGGTTTGTTTTGTAAATTATATAACTAAAGGGTATAAACTGTAAACTGGGAAACTAAAGGGATTAAAATGTCATTCTGAATAATATGAGTATTTAAATCAGTAACTTAAGGTATTTTCATTTTAAACCTTTGAATCTAATGAATTTACAATTAAAACCCTAAACTATGTAAAATTGTTATAATTAACCCTAAACTTTTGTAACTTGATAAAAGGTACCTTAATTCCATAATAATCTGGAAATAAAGACTTAACCTAATCTGGAATATTTATATCTTACTAAATATGGAAATCTATTAAATCTGGAAAGTTACTAAAAATAGAAAGTTACTTAAAATGGAAAAGTAAACTTGAAGTAATAATCTGAGTTTGAATATTTTGTAATTCGTCTTCTACTTCTTTAGGTGTGAAGAAGGAGAAGCCCTAATTTCTGCTTCGTGTTTTCTTTCTTTCTGCTGTGCTAATAAGGTACAGATATTCCGTCCTTTCAGTAAGGGCTTTTCATTCCCTTTTTCTTTCAGAATTCATTTCCTTATTAGGATTCCCTATACCACTGCTATGTTCCCTTTTGTTTGTGAACTTTCGATGTGATCTTTGATTTGAATCTTTTGCCATGTACCCTTAAGATATAACTTTTGATTATGCTAGTACATTTGACTTTGATCTACAGTTTGATATTACGAGCCAATCACTAGGCATGATGGTTTCATGTCCATGTCATTGACGCACCTCTGACATGACTTTAGGGCAGGAGAGTGATGACCTGTTCCGTCCCTTATTTATTGTTTGCTATGGCCATTGTGATTATTATTATTGATTTGTCTGCGGGGGCGTATGGGTGCATCCTAGATTTGACCTGTTATCTGTATATGTTATATGATTATGATTATTATATCTGGTGACTGATGGTGTGTGCGATACACGTCTTTCACTTTGTCTGAGAGCTGATCACTCTATACAGGTTTGTTTTATTATATTAGTAATGCTATGGTATTGTAAGTCGTCTGGGCTCGTGATAGATTCCTGTGCTCCTGTTTTTCTTAAATGGGATAATTACTAAAATAGCTCGATTGCCCAAGTGCTAAGAGTATCTGGCCCGCTCACAGAAAATTCCCCCCTTAGCCCAGGGCAACTGATTCGACGGACCACAGGACGCCACGTCACCGACCAGAGTACCTCAACAACTGTTGCTACGATGTATAAGGGATGTATTGTATTTTGGGCAACTTTTGAATTTTGGGCAACAAATACATGAACAAAAGGATATTTTGGTCATTTTACGTGCATTTAAATTAGGTAGTTTTTTTTAAAAAAATATATTAGCCTGTAATTCGATAATTCGATTACAATTCATTACAGAAAACACATCAATACACAAACAGCTTCTTTTCCATAGACAATGCATCACACAAGTAACAAATCATAATTCCTTAACACCCTGTAATTCGATATGCCGATTCAGTTGTACCATTGTAAAATCGTTGTTCGATCTACAGTGAAGTTGCTTGCAGAAGTCAAAGAAATTTTGTCGAAGGATAAAAAGCGGGAAAGGTTGTTTAGAAACACAGTCTTTGGTCCGTGGTTGGATATTCGGTTTTTCGATAATGACTGCCCTTTGATGCATTTTGTTTTACAACATCAGGTAAAAGTTTCTAACATATCGTCCGATTCCCCACCATTGCAGTTCAAAATTGGGGATGATTTGCAGTTAAAAATTGGGGATGATTTGTTAGAGTTCGGGCGTAAGGAATTTTGTTTAATAACAGGGTTTCGATTTGGGAAAGTTTGTAAAAATGAAAATAAAGCAAATGCATTTCGTGACCGCGTATTTCCAGAAAAAAAAGACAGATGGTATAAAAACTGTATATGGCAGTGATTGTTTGAAACTACTTAAAGATCCAAATAGGTTCTTAGCTCTTTCGGATGAGGATGCTATTAGGTTGTGTCTTTTGATAGTTGCTATGTTGGTGTTTATGGGTATTGAAGAAAGGAATTGTATCCCTAATCATATACTGTCTTTGGTGGAGGACTTTGATGCTTGGAACGTTTTTCCCTGGGGTGAATACATGTGGCATAAATTTTATCAAAGGACTGTGAATGTTGTTGAGAGACACAGACCAGTACATTTGGAGAAGTTGGAAAAAAACCCATATTATAATGCGACATACAATCTATACGATTTTGCTTGGGCTTTCAAGGTATGCCATACTTTCTACTCTGTACTAAAGTTCAATACTATTGTTATATATATGTATCCGGTGTACAAAATGTTTGTATCTGTTTTCTATCCATTACTAGGTTTTTTGTATTAGATATATATTGAATATATAGTTTTGAACACGGTAATAACCTGCAGTTTGAGCATTTTTCTTTTCCACATTATATACATTTTAAACAACCACATATTTCAGATATGGATTTTGGAGACATTTCCTAAAAGCGGCAACTGGTGGGCGAAAGACACGAACGTCATTCCACGAGGTCTTGCTTGGTCTAAATGTCAAAAGTTTCGAAGATCAGACCATATAACACTATTTGGACCGGTAAGCACCGCACTATCTTTGAAGGCTAATTTGTTGGACCCTTATTTAAATTTGTTCACATACAAAGTTATTTACTATTTGTTTTTTTAGGAGTCAGTTCCTATTAAGGCACTTTATGCCACCAAACGCGAATTGAGACAACCTTGGTGTATTGCCAGCATCCCCTTTATAAAGGGTTTGTCTGATTCAGACCTGTCAAGTGCAGAGGAAGACCAACAACCTGATAGCGCAGAGGATGATCACCAACCTGCTAGCGCAGAGGATGACCGCCAACCTGATAGCGCAGACGATGACAACCAACTTCGTAGATCAGAGGATCACCAACAAGCTGGTAGCGCAGACGATCAACATGAAGCACCAAGTTTAGAAACTTTAGATAAAAATAATGTTGAAAACGCAAAAGGTGTCCAATCAGGCGAAGGCCAAGATGAAAAGAATTTTGGAACAAATCCTATTTTGGGCAAGATATTTGATTTGCAAACTGATATTTCGTTGATAGCGAAGCACGTAGCGTCTGTCCCTAAACAAGACATTCGCGAGGTGCTTCAGAAGGTGAAAACAAAATTTTCAGAGTTAGAGACAGTTATTAACGAAAACACCGATGATCCAGATTTTCCAGTCAAGTCTGATGTCAACCCTGATATTTACATGGTTTGTATTCACCTTATATGTTTTATTCTCCTAACATTATACGAAGATCAATTCCTCGTTAAGTAACCTTATCTCATTTTGTCAACTACAGACCCCGTCATCACGTTGTGAAGATGATGTTGATAATGGTGTTACGCGCCGAGATGTTGATGATGATCATGCTGATGATGATGTCGATCATGCGCATCCAATGGAAGTTGACAATCCTGTTTGTTTAAAGGTTTACTTTTACTTTGTGTTTTTTTGGCATACGTTTATAAGTATCTCATTTCCCCGTTAATGTTTACCCTTTAATCTTACATTTAATTCATTAAATGTTGTATTATTTTGTCAACTACAGGCCACGCCATTAGCTTGTGAGGCTGATACTGGTGTTACGACCAGTGTTGCAGCCCATCACATGGAAATTGACATGGATGTTGGGCAGCAAGGCTACAACGAATCTCAGGTGGGTGGGATGGACGTTCTTGTAAAAGCATGTGAATTAGGGGTTACTCCTGACTTCCCTACTGTTGATCATCATCAACCTGCGAATCCAGTTGTGGCATCCCATGAGAAGGACATTAATTAAACAACATCCTTCGTCTACGGTGATGTATGTTATCTTAAAAAAATACTTTTGCAAAATACAACCTTCCTTGTTTGCCTATTTATTTATACATCTTTATTGTACCAGTATCATCCGGTGGTGTATGATGATGTCATGAGTTATATAAACGACGGAGCGGATGTGACTAGTGTTTCGTTAGAAGAAGTAGCGTTTGATAATGAAAATGGTAAGGGTGTTGAGAATGCAAATGCTATTTTCGTGCATAAAGAACAAACAACCCCATTGCAGACATATGTTGAGGTACTTGGTTTACTTTAAATTTAAAAAGGTTAATAATTGTTCCTTTGTATGTGTTGTGGTCGGTGTTAATTACAACCTATGCTATGCAGGAAGACCAAACAACACCATTTCAACAAACACTCACCAACCATGGGTTTGCAAATGTGGTCGGTCCCAATGACAAACCTTGCTTGCACTCTGTTTTTTCTGAACGTAAAAAGAAGAAAATCCAATAGAAAAAGAATGCGCATAAAGTTGCTCTAGTGGCTAAAGCCTTTAAATCAAAGCACGATAAGTTTTTTGAATCTCTGAATTCAGAGAACGTCCAATCCGCACGACTGACCAGAGCAGCTACTTGCAGAAAGAAGTTGATTGAGCCTATAGTCATTTTAGATGTAAAGCACCGTAAAACATTGATACTGAAATCACTATCTGGTTGGCCTATGCTAATATATGGTATGTGTCTTTTCAGGACGTATCTGGAAACCCAAGAACTCGGTCAATTACTGAGTTCTATTCGGCCAACCCAGATCCTTTTGTTGAGGTAGTCTGATTTGTTATTCTTAAATTAACAATATTATGATTCTTTTATTGTTAATCATTTATTTGTTTATTTTAGGATCTGACTCGACATCCCAAATTGAAAAAGGACAAGGTGTCTCTGCCTGATTCGCTTCGTGTTTATTTAAAGCAAAAAAAAAAAAAAAAGCTATAAGTTTCCATGGGGCGGTCGTAACATTGTTTCTGATATGAAATTTTGGCTAGCGTTGGCATGTCTTGAAGATTGTAAAGGCGATTGCCTGTATGACTATGTAAGGAACCATCATCACTATCTGGTCAAATACATTTGTATATACTTTTGATTGAGTAACCACTATAAGTTTTATAATTTTTGTTTTGTGTACACAGCACTTGGATATATGGTTTGACCTTATGTGGTCACTTAGACCAAGCAATGCTGATTGGACCTTGGCAGGTTCTCTGTTCGCCTGACATATCTTGGCTGGTCAGATGTACAGTCATTATTCAGATGGAACAAGCTACCCTGTGGCTTGGCGAGATGTTGAAAAGGTTAGTTTGCCACAATCCTTTTTAAATATAATTTTAAGTGTATGCATATTAATATGTACATTTCTTTGTCTATATTAGGTTTATTTCCCCGTGAATGAACCTGATAAACACTGGTGTCTCGCTGAGCTTCACCTACGTAGTGGTGTTGTTTCATTTTATGACACTCTTGGGTTGGTACATGGCAATGGTGCACGGTGGTGGAGAACTTTGAAAAGAATTTTGCCAAAACAACTTACCATGTATCTGGTTCAGCAGGGTATATTGGCGAGCAAGGGCATATCAGCCGAGGAATATAAAATAACATACCAGTGTCCTGCAGTCCCGAAACAAGCAGACGTATATGGCGATTGCGGTGTATGGGTATGTATTATTTTATATAGATTGTGCCGCAACCAACCACTGGAAGTAGATGACGCGCTTCAAACAGCGGTAGCATACCGTGAGCGGATGCTTCAATACTTCTGGAAGCACAAGGAGTTAATAAACAATGTTTAATGGTATTTGGAAGGTAGTAGAGTTGATTTATAAATCTGTAACCCAAAATACAATTTACTATTATCTAGTAATCGTTGTTGTTTGTAACCGGTCAATAACATGTAACCCAACAATTTGAATTAGGTAGGAGCAGCAGCAGCAGCTTCAATTTCACGAGCAGTAGGATTCTCCCGTGCATTTCATGCTACATACAAGCACCTACTGCATCAGTGCATTTCACCAACTGCATTAATATCTGACATGAATTATATTTATCCCTTTAAACAATCCCAAAAACAGGGGTGAATTAAAACAGCAATTCAACAGTTAATAAAACAATTAGATAATAACCACGAATTTGAGTAACACACTTTTTTAGATAAAGACTACACATTACATTAACTTCAACGAAACAGGTTTTTGTAACAAACATCAAGATAAAGACTAAACATAGCATACAATTCGCCAAGACAAGTGTTAGGAATTCAGGAAATAAGATATTTCTTGTTGCCGCCGAAAGTGTAAAGCTGGTTCCTGCCGATAGTTGTGGTTCCTGCTGAAGCTCATTGCTGCTGATAGTTATATCTTGTTTCTGCCGACAGTAGTTAATACTGCAGGTATTATTGTTAGTTATCCCGTATGTTTAGAAAGTTTGTTATATTTATTTATAGAAGAGATTGATGTATATCTCTTCACACGTTTTCTTGTATGACGGGTAAGGTTAAGGAGTTCTTGTTAGTATAAAAGAAACACCCGTCTATGAGTTATGTACAAAGAATCTATAATCAGTGTCAAGCTATGAGGAATAAGATAGTTTAATTCAAGAAAAAACTTTGTGATTTGGTGTTGATCCCAGATGAGGCCTTGATAGATCTTTGTTAATTATATTAGATATGAATGTAAAACAATATGTATAGAAACTGTGTAGGATCGTGCCTCTTGATAGATATTTGAGCCAAAAGAACTTTTACATAGCTTATTTAAACACAAGCCAACTACTATGAGAATCTCTGTATAATAAACTTGTGCTTATGGGGAAACTAAACACAAGAGTTGAAGAAGACAATGACTAAAAGACTTTGATCCTCTATGGATCTTGTATTAACTATTTTCTTTGGAATTGGATGCAAAACACAATGTCGTATGTTTCTCTTCCTAAAATAACAAACATACAAAAAAATACGCCATGACCAGCAGTAACAAACACTGCCAGCAGAAACTAAACAATGCTACCAGCAGGAACCATGACCGGCAGAAACCAACACTGCCAGCAGGAATCAAACTACACTAACAGCAGCAACGAAAATAAACATTATTCTAATATTTCCTAACAAACTGTTATCGAATTGACACAATATTAAACACAATTGCATTTGTATTATATACTGACACTCACAAATATTGTCTAGTACACTTACACATGTTAAAACGTTAACACTTATTTCATACATTTATGTGAACAGGTTTACCTCCGGTTTGAGAAGGTATGAAGTTATTGATCCAGCATCGTCGTTTGACATGTTTTCAGTGTGGCTTCGAAGTCTAGTGTCATTCGCCTTTGGAACCTTGTTACCGTCATCAATGGAAGGCGTTCGTTAACATGTAAGCTTCAAGAGTGTGGTTGACAAAATAATACAACATTTAATGAAGATGGTTTATATCAAGCTGTTTGATTTAATGAAGATGGCTAAGAACGTGTTGAAACTCCACCGAGCTTCCCGCACAGCGTTGGTTGTTTTCTTTTAGTCTTGTAGTTTATGCATGTATGGGTTGAATACTCTATGACAACCAACTTCGTATTTTGTTGTTTGCTATTACCTTATTAGTTATTACCAAATACTGTATAAAGATTTATAAAAATTGTTTTATTCCAAAAGTTTTAGCAAAAACTGCTTAAAGCAAGACGACATTGGAGTTCAATTGGGTTTAATGACCACAGTTGTTTGGTACCCAAAAGGTCTATTTAAGTTGCCCAAAATAGTTATGGCATAACTATTGTTGCTCTATTGTTATTTTGGTACGTTGTTAAGTAAATCTAATGAATCAACTTCCAAAAGGTAGATCACTTTCCAATGCAGCCCTTGCGCTACTGTTCACACAATGGAAATCCACTTTATTTTAAATTTTGTTTTAATGCCACTTGATACTTTAAGCATAATTAATGAGACTCCTATATATTCTTCTGAACGCCTGACGACTAAAAACTGAAATGTTGTCTAGCCACAACGATGCATCAATTTAAAGTTGCCCATCTTTTTTACATTGCCCAATTTTATTAAACGTTGCCCAATTTTGCCATGTAGGTTGCTCTACAGTTCACACAAGTACATCTACTGTATTTTTTTAAATGGCACTTCAACCAGTAGGTTTAATCATAATCAATTAGACTCCATTATATATGTGTCATCAACTTTATTTATTGTTCCTACTTTGCAAACCCATATATTGTAAGGTTTTTAAAATGGAAAAACGTTGTATTTTTAAAAATAAATACGCAACAATCTTTTAGATAATAGGTCATCAAATACGCACAACAATCTTTTACCAAGTAGAAAACCCTACTACAGTAACATAAAAAAATGAAAAAAACATAAAACAATTACAAATCTACCAAATTAAAAATAAAGTGCACAACAATCTTTTAGAAAATAAGTAATTACGTTACAAAATATTGTGGTGTTTGGGCGAGAAGTCGCTTAAAAGAAGTCGTTTTATTATACGCATGCCATTTGAATAACCGGACTGAAGTCAGCATTACTTTTGTCTATATACCACTTCGTATGGTTACTTTTGTCAATATACCGCCTTGGTCTTTTAACTTCTTCCGACCGTTACTTGGTCCTTCATGTTGTAAGGAGTCTTTTGATAATCAGGTGCAAGTATGGCACTTTATGCAACAAAATTGCCTCCTGTATCTCCCAGCAAAAGTGCTCTTCCCATTCTATATCTCCCTTCCGTGGTTTTGGGAATGCTTGCAGAGACGCCCTTCTGCACAAGAACGATTTGATATTCACCATACTGTTCGAAAGGACGCTCTAGGATGTTATGGAAGGGTGTTTATAGAGTGGGATTTGTAGAGCGTTATGGTTTAGGGTTATTAGTCGTCATTTAAGAACGACTAACTGCTATTAGTAGTCATTTAAGAACATGTGTGGGCCGTCAGATGATCCTCTTTACGATGCTTGCTAACCCACGTATTGTGTGAGCACATACTTGAATTAACGAGTATGTAAATGATGATCATTAGCAAATGACGTTTTGGCATTGAGTGAAGACCGTGGTTATCATATATGGTAAGCAACTTTATATTGTTATTCAGCAACCAGTTGTAAGAAAACGATAACATCTTCAACTTGTCTCAAACGGTGGTTGTGAGTTCGGTCGCTGTGATACTCTGTATTATTCTATGTGTTATGTGTTAGATGTCTTTATTATTTTTTGTGGGGTTGGTTGCGCCTTCTTTCGTTGTAATAACCTTTTATAGAGGATGAACCACTGTTGTGTCACGTGTGAACAGTCACGTGGTCTGGTCACGTGCCTAAACTTGTAGCTGGATGCCTACCTAGCATGTTGGATTAGACATAAAGTATATTATCTTGACTTTTCAACGTCTTGGGAAGGTACACAAATTTGTGTTTAAACTTGTTGGGAGTATCGGCTGAAATTTTCAAAGGTGGATAGTCCGCTCAACTGCCTTTAACATTTTATTTTGGAAAGCCACTTTAATTTTTTTAATTTTTATTTGACCGGCAGAAACCAACACTGCCAGCAGGAATCAAACTACACTAACAGCAGCAATGAAAATAAACATTATTCTAATAATTCCTAACAAACTGTTATCGAATTGACACAATATTAAACACAATTGCATTTGTATTATATACTGACACTCACAAATATTGTCTAGTACACTTACACATGTTAAAACGTAAACACTAATTTCATACATTTATGTGAACAGGTTTACCTCCGGTTTGAGAAGGTATGAAGTTATGGATCCAGCATCGTCGTTTGACATGTTTTCAGTGTGGCTTCGAAGTCTAGTGTCATTCGCCTTTGGAACCTTGTTACTGTCATCAATGGAAGGCGTTCGTTAACATGTAAGCTTCAAATTATTGGCTACTATTTAGTCATCGTTGTGGTTTATCATTTCAGCAGAAAACTTAGTAATTGTACTATGTTATGTTGTTATTGTGTTGTATTTTTTTACTTGTTTATGTTTGTCATGGTTTGCAACCGACGTACCAAAATAACAATAGAGCAACAATAGTTATGCCATAACTATTTTGGGTAACTTAAATAGACCTTTTGGGTACCAAACTACTCTGCTCATTAAACCCAATTGAACTCCAATGTCGTCTTGCTTTAAGCAGTTTTTGCTAAAAGTTTTGGAATAAAACAATTTTTATAAATCTTTATACAGTATTTGGTAATAACTAAATAGCAAACAACAAAATAGCTGGATGCCTACCTAGCATGTTGGATTAGACATAAAGTATATTGTCTTGACTTTTCAACGTCTTGGGAAGGTACACAAATTTGTGTTTAAACTTGTTGGGAGTATCGGCTGTAATTTCCAAAAGGTGGATAGTCCGCTCAACTGCCTTTAACATTTTATTTTGGAAAGCCACTTTAATTTTTTTAATTTTTATTTGATTGTCAAATTGAACATACACTAAAAATTGCCTGGAAACTTGAGAGGTACATGGATGGTTCCCATTTAATGTTATTAAACGAGGTGGTGCGCCCGCGCGTTGCCGCGGGATTTTTTTTATTCAAGTTTAAAAAAAAAAAAAAAAAAAAAAAAAAAATACTGTAGCTACAGTACACTGTGGTACTGTTCATCCCGCCCGACCCGACCCGACCCGGCCTAAATGGTTTCTACAGTGTTGGCATGGGTGGGGTTGCCAAAAAGATCCCAACAAATGTAATATAGGTATAATAAATGCAAAAACTCTAGAAAGACTTTTGGCATTGTCGATGCAATCAACTATTGTCTGCAACTGACAGGTGTAATGATGACTTCTCAGGGTAAGTTAGTCAATCACACTTGCAAGATGGGCAACTTAAAAAATGGGCAACTTAGAAAATGGGCAACTTTAAAAAACTTATGAAACTTTAGAAAATGGACAACTTTAGTTGCCCATGTTAACAAATTAAACAACTAAAATGTATTCGTCTGACGTGTTTCTATTTAATTAACATATTAACCAATAACACGTTAACGTTAATGGCAATTTAAAAGATGGGCAAACTTAAAAGATGGGCAACTTAAAAAATAGGCAACTTAGAAACTGGACAACTTTAAAAAACTTGTGAAACTTTAGAAAATTGACAACTTTAGTTGCGCATTTTAAGTTGCCCAATTTTCAAAGTTGCCCATTTTAAAACATTGCCTAATTTTGCCTTGTAGGTTGCGCTATAAAATGCCTTTTTAAAACATTGCCTAATTTTGCCAAATTTGTGTTTAAACTTGTTGGGAGTATCGGCCGAAATTTCCAAAGGTGGATACTCCGCTCACCTGCCTTTAACATTTTATTTTGGAAAGCCACTTTAATTTTTTTAATTTTTATTTGATTGTGAAATTGAACATACACTAAAAATTGCCTGGAAACTTGAATGCTATTAAATGCAAAAACTCTAGAAAGACTTTTGGCAGTGTCGAAGCAATCAACTATTGTCTGCAACTGACAGGTGTAATGATGACTTCTCAGGGTAAGTTAGTCAATCACACTTGCAAGATGGCAACTTAAAAGATGGGCAACTTGCAACGTAGAAAGTGGGCAACTTAAATTGGGCAACTTTTAAAAACTTAGGAAACTTTAGAAAATAGACAACTTTAGATGCCCATTTTAAGTAGCCCAAATTTTAAAGTTGCCCATTTTAAATCATTGCCTAATTTTGCCATGTAGGTTGCGCTATAAAATGCCTTTTTAAAACATTGCCTAATTTTGCCAGCAGGAAGAGAAATGTCGCCAGCAGCATGTAGGTTGCGCTATAAAATGCCTTTTTAAAACATTGCCTAATTTTGCCAGCAGGAAGAGAAATGTCGCCAGCAGGTGCAAGGGTTTCACTACCTGTAGCAATGGAAGCGCTACCAGCAGGATCACTCTTCTTTGCCCATTTTTAGTTGCCCAATTTGTAAAGTTGCCCATTTTACGTTGCCCATTTCTTTAAGCTGTCCTTTAAATTTTGATTTTTTTCCCATGAATTGTACAACAAAAAAACAAACCAATAAAACGTCGATACTTAAACCACGTATTGTTGGTTGGTTTGTTGTTTTAAACGGAATTAAAAAAATATAAAATAAAACAAAAACTAAATAAACAAATAAATACGTAAAAAATCGAGGCAACTGAAATGTTAATACAATCATAGTAATCACATAACCTGGTTGCCCAACAAATGGTGCTACAGTAGTATATATGGTGTTGTCAGTCGTTCAGAAGAATATATTGTATTGAAAGTACAAAATAATAAATGGCGCTAGTACATACTCAGGGTTGCCTAACTAATTGTTTGTAACACTTTTTTTGCACCACTTACCCTTATGCAATTTTTGGTTAAAACCACACTAATAGTTGGTGATATTTTTTCCACCACTTACCCTTACACAAATTTTGGTTTGTTGACTTCGGTAAATCAAATAATTCGATGATATTTTTGTAAAAGGTACTAAACATACTAGAAACATAAAAACAACGTCATACTAAACTGCTTCAATGCATTTCACCCCAACTTGTTAGAACCGGAGCTCTCTTCCCTGCTTTCCATCATATTCTTGCTTTCCTTGAGTCGTTTAAACACAATTTCAAGATCGGTAATCCTCTTTTCTAGATTATAAGGGTCGTGAAACCCACCTTGTTGCTCCCCCTTGTTTTGAGGCACCACCACATTTTGCTGCTCCACCACATTTTGCTGCTGATCGTCTTCATTTTGCTGCACCAGTAACTCACGTTGAGCCACCACATCCTCTTCACCTTCCTCCTCCTCTTCATCTTCATCTTCCTCTTCGTCTCCTTCCTCCTCCCCATAATCATTCACTCCCCAAACCTCATCCCAGTAAAAGTCTTGCGCATGCAGCCAGTTCAAAATTTGACCCCTCATCCACGCATCTACCTGCCTATACGACCCATATTCTGCAATCGGTTCATACCCGAAAGCATCAAACACTGCGTCAAATAGTAATTTGTTGTTTAACACCCACTCGTACTCTTCAGCATCATTTTGAAAGTTGCCATTATTTGTTGCCATTGTTTATGTTTTCTTTCAATTGAAAGGAATATATGTGTTTGTCTGTGTGTTTTTGGTATACAATGCATAGTTATAAATAGGCTGGAGAGTTAGATTAAAGGTTCCCAACACTTTGGGCGGGAAAGGGACAAAGGCGCGCGCCAAAATTAATAGATGTGAACCGAAGATGTACGAAAAAAGTCTCGAATATCCTTTTACCAAGTATTGACCTTCCATGGACAATGAGTTGACGCAACAACTAGGTGTATCTCATGCTTTGTGAATAATAAACTTACAAAGTCAATATTACCAACTGGTTGTTTGTGAAATTTGGGATGATTTGGGATCGGGTTTGTTAATATTGGCCCGAGGGAATAAATGTTGGACCGTCACCGGAAAGGTCAAACAATATGTGGTTTAACTACGGACGGTTTCTTGGTTGGTTTGTTGTTGTAATAAATGGGCAACTTAAAAGATTTGCAACTAATAAAACGGGAAACTTAGAAGATGGGCAACCAACAACTTAAATTATAATGGGGGATAATTACCAAAATAGACCAAACACCAACTGGTCTTTATAATGGCTGTTGGGCAGGGTTAAAAGAATTGGCAACTTAAAATTTGGGAAACTAAAAATGGGATTCGCGCAGGCTAAAAAGATGTGCAACTAAAAAAACGTGCAAAATATGGGCAACATACAAATTGGGCAACATAAAAATTGGGCAACTTAATATGGCAGTTCATCAAACATAAAATAATGGGCAACTTAAAAGAGTTGCAACTAAACAAAGGGGCAACTTAGAACTTGTGCAACCAACAAGTTGGGCAACTTAAAAGATATGCAAGTTAAAAATCGGCCAACTTAAAAGATGACATCTTAAAAAACGGCCAACTTAGTAGGGTTACAACTTTTAAGTTGAGGGTTCTACTGCTCGCTTTGTAACTAATGGGGTCATACTATTATTGGGGGGTTCACTTTTACCATTGTATAACTAGTTGCCCAAATTTTTAATACAAGTTGCCCAAATTTTTAATACAAGTTTATTTGTGTTGTAAGCTAGTGGACACCAAGGGAGCATCTTTTATAACAAGCTGACCAACGTGACAAGACCCAAGTATTCACCAATTCACTATCAAACATTGACTTTTCTGCCGATAAACCTGCAAACCAAACCCCTATACCCACCATGATTACACAAACAATATGTGGTTTAATAATGAAAAAAATAAAAATAAATAATAACTAAATAAGTAAATAAAGAAAGTAGGAAAGGTACCTACTTTCTTTTCTTGGAAACTTTAAAATTTTTACCATTAAGCCCATCATTTTCCCATAAGTAAATACATAAAAATTAAAGGAAACTGAAATGTTAATACACTTATGGCA
This sequence comes from Artemisia tridentata subsp. tridentata, assembly GCA_021014915.2. Taxonomy (NCBI): domain Eukaryota; kingdom Viridiplantae; phylum Streptophyta; class Magnoliopsida; order Asterales; family Asteraceae; genus Artemisia; species Artemisia tridentata. The sequence continues at coordinate 450,279,913 of CP139508.1, forward strand.
ATCATATCCTAATTCTAATGATGTTGATGAAGTACAGATAGAGACTACTGCTTGAGTTATATTCAGTCTTAAGTAGCTTTTCCATTCCAGATCAGTCCTAAGTAGCCGGCAACAATGTCCTTTGTGCTTCCGGGCAGGGCAGTAACAAGGATGAGAAATCATGGATTTTCATCCTCTATTTTCTTGATCCACCACACAAACACAATCTATCTACCCCTTTAATAGCCTCTGATGATCGACCATTTTTCGCTTCACATATGGTTATATCTTGCATGGGATTAAGTTCCCAACAAGATTCGACCAGTTTTTAAAAACTGGTGGTCCTGAGTTGGAGTGAAGGAAAAGATCGTGGATAGGCGGTTAGAGCAAAGCCTCGCACCAGAAAGGCTGAATGTAAATTTCTTGTTTAAAGAGACACTCGACAGTTAGGGTTTTTGTAGTGGATCGTGGTTGTATGTTATTAGCCGTCATTTAAGAACGGCTAAAAGTTATTAGCAGTCATTTCAGAACGGATCTAGATCATAAGAGTGATCCACCCGCTGTGATACCATTTGTTGGTGCGCTTTAAACTTGAGCAACTGATGAATTAACAAGATAAACATAAACACGTGCCGCTTGGACATTGAAAGAATAACGAGTTTATGATTCATGATGGCAAAATTACAAGGTTACTACGGTGAGAGACAATTAAAAGTAACTAGTAGGCTTGGGTTAAGTTTGTTGGAGGATTGTAAGAATCTAACTATGTTATGGAATTGTTAATCTCGTTCAACGCGCACATTTTGCTTCAGATGGGAGTGCTTTATATAGCAGCTAGATTACTGTTGTTGCACGTAGACTAGTTATCTTATTTGATTTCTAAAAAAAGCATTTGATTGTGAAGCGGATCGTGCACAAAAATAGGCTTGAGAGGTAGATGAATGGTTCCCATTTAATGCTATTAAATGCAAAAAAGGTCATGAAAGACTTTTGCCATTGTGGATGGTAATCCACTTATGGGGGCAAGTGACAGGTGTAATATTGGTAGTCAGACTTACAAAATGGCAACTTTAAAGATGGGCAACTTAAAAAATGTGCAACTTTAATGGTGCAACTTTATAAAATTGAGCAAATTTGTGACGCAACTTAATAATGGGCAATTGAGAAGACTTTCCACCTTTGGAAATTTCAGCCGACATTCTACTGCTACTTACAAAGTTTATGCTGCTAGGTATAACATTCTACTGCTACATCCCATGTTGAAGTTGTGCTTAATCATGTAAACGATAAGAAGGACAAGGAAGAAAAAGAAATGAAGAAAAGGACGAATGAAAGTTTGTAATGGTTTGTGATTCAATTTATAATGGTTTGTGTAATGGAAATTTGTAATGGTTGTAATGGAAATTTGTAATGGTATGTGTAATGTGTTTCTATTTTGGAACAGGGCCTGTTTGTGTTTCAATTTTGGATCTTTATGTTAAATTAAAAATCAAGTATTTACACTATATATTCAAAACAGCCTATATGAACATGGTCATATAACTTGAAAAGTTGCCCAACTTTACAAGTTGCCCAACTTGACAAGACCCACCGTTAATTAACATTGATTTTTATGACAACTATTTAATTATTTCCCGCAGGAAATAATAAACCCACCCACCAAACCCCTATACACACCATAATTACACAAACCCTTATAAAAAAATTAAATCCAAAACGAAATCCAAACTCTCATTTTCGAGAACTCACCAAAGCAAATCAAATTCCAGCAATACCATGTCTTTTGGACGTAATGTTAGCCCTAAAATGATGGATTATATTAGCAACATGCCAGATAACGTGATCACTAATATTATGAATCGTTTGCCACTAAAAGATGTGGTGAGGACCGATACTTTAGCGAGTAACTGGAGGTTTAAGTGGACTTTGCTCACCGATGTTATAGTTGATGAGGATTTCTTTTATTTTTTGACGAATAATTTTGATGGGAAGGAACTTACTAGACTGCTACTTCAGCTCAGAGGTCCAGTAAGAAGGTTTGTCTTCTCCGTAGATCCCAAACCGCTGTTTGGACAAGATTACTTCAAATATGAAGAGATTCATGATTGGCTGTTGTTTTTGGCTCGGGAAGGAATCGAGGAGCTGACAATTCGAAACTGGTATGGTGAACCAGTTATGTTGCCAACCCAACTGTACTCTCGTATGGAGTTGAAACATCTTGAACTTCATTGGTGTACTCTTCCTAGTTTGGTATCTTTTATTAGCTTTCCAAATCTATTGAGCTTAGAATTGTTATATGTTGACTTTCAAACCGGTTCAGTTTGGAAGTTTATTTCTCGTTGTCCCTTACTTGAGTCTCTTAAAATGAATCGTATTCATAAAAACGACATGAGACTTTTGGATATGGCACAGCTTGGAAATTTGAAGAAGTTGTATTTGTCATTCGGTGTTTCGAACCATCCCACGACAATCACAACTTACAATATCTTTCAGCTTAGAACTCTTCCCAATCTTGAGTCCCTTACATTGGATTTTCAGGAGTGCAAGGTTAGACAAATTTGAGTTTTACAGTTCAAATTTCATAATGTTAAAGTAATCTCTAATACTTATGAAATATAATCTTTAAAACTTACGAAAAGTCGACCATTTGTAGTTGTTGGAAGAAGGAAGCTCCTGGATGAATGTCCCTGTGGCATTTGTAACCCTTAAGACTCTAAATCTATCCGGATTTGATTTTGGAAACAATGCAATGGTGTCATTCATCATTCAAATGATTTGTGGAGCTCAAAAATTGCAAACTCTAGAAACCATGGTAAGTGGAATGCATATGTATGAAATACGTCATCTTAAATTGACATGGTTGTGCATCTCAATACTATCTCAATTTGCAGGCTGCATTGGAAAGTGAGCTACCTTTGGAAGTTTATTCATTAGATTTACGTAGCAATGGAATGAGGTCGGGGCAGCTCAAGAGTGTGGCGTTTCGATCTTTTCCTAGATCAGAGAATGAATTAACAATAATAAAGCTCATACTTGCATGTTCCCCCTTGCTGAAGATGGTTTATATCAAGCTCAGCAATTTTAGTTATGATGAGTCTGAAAATGTGAGGATGAATTGGGAGTTGGCTAGGAAGCTGTTGAAACTCCACCGAGCTTCCCGCACAGCCTTGGTGGAATTCTTTTAGTCTTTTAGTTTATGTATGGGTTGAATACCCTATGACAATCAACTTTTCAGTTTCCTTTAATTTGTATGCATTTAGTTATGGGGAAATGATGACTACTTTATAAAAGTAGGAAAGTTGCCTACTTTTCTTTATAATTGAATGGAGATAACATGTATTCGTGATATAACGAAGGAGCTTAATTGTAACTATTTTTAATTTCCTACAAAAGAAAGTAGGTACCTTTACCACTTATTAATTTTTTTTTCATGACTATTACATAAAAAAACCAAGCAAGAATACGACCATAGTTAAACCACAATGTACCAAAGTTCTATCTGGTTTGGAACTGACGGAAAGCGACAAATAACAACAATGTCGCTCTACAGTAAACACAAGTTTAAAATGTTGTCCAGTTTTTACTTGCCCATTTTTTAAAACATTGCCTAGTTTTGCCACTTAGGTTGCGCTATAAAATGCCTTTTTAAAATATTGCCTAATTTTGCCAGCAGGAACAAGGGTGTCACTACCAGTAGCAATGGAAGAACTACCAGCAGCATCACTCTTCTTTGGCCATTTTGAGTTGCCCACAATGAACTGCCCAATTTGTAAATTTGCCAATTTTAAAACATTGCCTAATTTTGCCATGTAGGTTGCGCTATAAAATGGATTTTTAAAACAATGCCTAATTTTGCTAGGCAGAAGAGAAATGTCACAAGCAGGAGCAAGGGTGTCACTACCAGTAGCAATGGAAGATCTACCAGCAGCATCACATTTTTAGTTGCCCATTATTAGTTGCCCAATTTGTAAAGTTGCCCTATTTACGTTGCCCAGTTATTTAAGTTGTCCTTTAAATTTTGATTTTTTGTACAACAAAAAGACAAACCAATTAAACGTCGATACTTAAACCACATATTGTTTGTTATTTCGAGTGACGGTCTAAAATTTGCTTATGGCGGCCATGTAGCAACTAAACCAAGCAGTAGAACATTTAGCCTAGCAGTGGTAGAATGTATGTTAACTGGCAGTACCAATTTACCCACTTTAGTATAGTCATCATTTTTATGTTGCCCAGTTTTAGTTGACCGTCCATTGTAAGTTGCCCATTTTAAAAACGATGCATAATTTTCCCATGCAGGTTGCGATACATACAGTACACAATAGTACTTCAACTTTATTTTATTTCACTGCCACATGGTAGGTGTAATCGTAGTCATGCGATTGTCCCTTTACCAAATTTGGTACAATGCCAACACAAGTACATATAATTTATTTTATATTATTTTTAATGCCACGTAAACCTCCAGGTGTAATCATAACTATATATATGTGTCATCTACTTTATTTATTGTTTCTACTTTGCAAACCATATATTCTAACGTTTTTATAAAATGGAAACAAACGTTGAATTTTTAAAAATAAATACACAACTAGTAACATAAAGAAAAGAACAAAACAGAAAGAAAAAAAAATCTACGAAATTAAAAATAAAGTACACAAGAATCTTTAATAAAATAGTTACACTACGAAATAATGTGGTGTTTTGGGTGAGAAGTCAGCTTAAAAGAAGTCTATATACCACTTAGTAGGGTAATTGAAGGCATCATTTTAATCCTTTGTTGCTTGATGTTGTAGGAGCCTTTTGAGCTTTATCGGGTCCAACTCTATGAAATGAATTGCCCCTGTATCTCCCTAGCAACGTGGGCTCTTCTCATTATCTATCTCCCTTTTCGTGATGCCACAATGAACGAGAGCCTTGATGGCCAACGAGACCATTGATGGCCAACGAGAGTCTACTTCACTGGAAGGGAGTTTAGATGAGTGAGATTTGTAGAGCATTATGGTTTAGGGTTATTAGTCGTCATTTAAGAACGACTAAGTGCTATTAGTAGTCATTTAAGAACATGTGTGGCCCGTGAGATGACCCTCTTGACGCTGCTTGCTAACCCACGTAATGTGTGAGTACATGCTTGAATAAGCGAGTATGTAAATGATGATCATCAGCAAATGACGTTTTGTCATTGAGTGAAGACCGTGGTTGTAATATATGGTAAGCAACTTTATATTGTTATTCAGGAACCAGTCGTAAAAAATTGATAACATCTTCAACTTCTCTAAAACGGTCGTGATTTTGATCGCTGTGATACAAAGCATTCTTCTGTGTGTTAGATGTCTTTATTGTTTCGGGGTTGGTTGCGCCTTCTTTCGTTGTAATAACCTTTTATAGAAGAGGAAACACTGTAGTTTCACGTGTGAACAGTGACGTTGCCGGACTCTTATGAGTCTGGCCACGTGCCTAAACTTGTAGCTGGAGTGCCTACCTTGCATGTGGGATTAGACATAAAGTAAACTGTCTTGTCTTTTCAAAGACTGATATTTCCAAAGGTGGATAGTATGCTCAACTGCCTATAACTTTTTTTTTTTTGGAAAGCCACTTTAATTTTTTGCCCAATTTTATAAAGTTGCCTATTTTTTAGTTGCCAAACTTTTAGTTTGCTCGTTTATTGTAAATTGCGCCCATTTCTTAAAACGTTACCACATTTTGCTTTGTAGGTTGCGATACAGTTCACACTTCACACAAGTACATCTAATTTATTTTATTTTATACTTCATCGTCATGTAGGTCTAATCAGAGGCTATTTGTATTTCATCAACATCATTATAATGAGGATACGAGTAACATAAGTTATTAACATTTCAGTTTCCTTTTATTTGTATGTATTGTTTTATTTTGTTATTATTTATTTTTAATTTCTGCATGCCATTAACAACTACAAACCAACCAAGAAACCGTCCATAGTCAAGAGGAGGAGATGGCTGAAAGTGACGCGGTGCAGCAAAATTAATAGGATGAGCAGCAAAATGTGGTGGTAAACAAAATGTGGTGGTTCCTCAAAACCAGGGACACCGGCAAGATGGGTTTCAAAGCCCCTATTATCTAGAAAAGAGGATTGGCGATCTTTCGGATGGCGGTGTTTTTATGTTTTTAGTTTGTTTAGTAATTGTTGAAGGTTTTATTATTATAATCCACCATATGCTATGGTGACTTTAAGTGTGTTTAATTTGGAAGTAATAATGTTTCGTGTCTATGTATGGTGGGATGCATGAAATATTTTTGAATCAATCATTTGGCTATGTATCAATCAGTTAGCTATACATTGAATTAGCGTGATTTATGAGCGCGTGAGACTAATTATGAGGTCCACTTACCTTTTTAAACCCTTTGAAACCAAGCAGTAGATTCCACCACTTACAAACCGATCAGAAGAACCATATCAGCTGCCGAAATTATAGCCAAGCAGCAGGAACTTTGTAACAAGCAGTAGAATGTCTGCTCAAGAGCAGCAGGAACTTTTCCCTCTTTTGCAAAGTTGCCTAATTTAAGTTGCCCATTTTTTAATTGCAAAAGTTTTAAAAATTGCCCATTTATTTAAAACGTTGTCTAATTTTGCCATGCTGATTGCGCTACAGTACACACAAGTACATCAACTTTAATGAATGCCACTTGGTAGGTGTAATCATAATCAATGAGAGTCTTGTAGTCACATACTATTGGCATTTCATTTTGGGCAACAAATTACTGTGTATGCGTGTAGAGATTTGTACTTTGGGCAACCAAATTTGCATATATAATTCTTAACCATATACAACACAACCCTCAAATAAAAAAAAAAAAAAAAAAAAAAAAAAAAAAAAAAAAAAAAAAAAAAAGAATTCTTGCACAACAGATAAGTTGAAGGTGTTTATACGGTATGAAGAGAATGTGATTGCTGTTTTACTTCCAAAAGACGTCAACTTTGGCAATCTTGTGAATTATGTATGGAAGAAGTTTCAGGTTAACGATGCATACGCAATACGGTTATCTTACAACAACGGTGGAGACCAGAGGACTATAGTTAATGAAGTCGACCTCGAAGTTTTCAAAACTCTTGTTTCGGCGACGCCGTCTCAAGAGCACACAATAATCGTACACTGCGCTATGCATACCGCTGATGTTAATTTAGATCCAGATCACCAAATGCACCGCACTGGTCTTAACTGTATGCCAACCCAACCCCAACCACCCACTTTTGATTATACCGCACCATATAAGAATAAAGGTGGTTTAAAAGTTCATCATCTGTTTGAAGATAAGGAAGAGTGCATGTATGAGATAAGTTTGAAATGTTTAAAAGAAGGGTATGAGTTTTGTGTTTCTAGATCGTGTACGTCAAGATACGCTGTGAAGTGTGTCCAACCAGAATGTGATTGGCACATAAGCTGTCGTCGATATGGGCCCACTTGCCGATTTAGAATCACTTCACTAAACGACAATCATAAATGTTCAAAAATCAAATTCAATCCAAATCACCGAAATGCATATACAAAAACAATGGCTAGAATAATATCCCCGAAGCTCGGAGATCCGACAAGAGTGTATAAGCCAAAGGACTTTATACATGATTTGAAGTTGGATATGAAGATTGACATTTCATACAGACGAGCTTGGAGAGGGAGACAGTTGGCACTGGAATCAAATCAGGGCTGCCCAAAAGCCTCATTTTCGCAGCTGCCGCTATATTGTCATAATCTAAAGATTGCAAACAGGGCACAGTTACACACATACAGACCGACGATGCAAGCTGTTTTAAGAACCTATTTATAGGTTTCGGTGCTGTGGTAAGCATATTATTAAGATTCTAATCCTCTTTGTTAAGTTACAAAACATATATATATATAATATATATATAATATATATATATATATATATATATATATATATATATATATATATATATATATATATATATATATATATATATATATATATATATATATATATATATATATTTTTTTTTGTTTTTTTTTGTTTTTTTTCATAAGGGTATCAAAAGAAATAGGTATGGTTATCATGTCATACACTATCCTAGGGGTATGAATATAGAAAAATAAAATCTAACTTAAAATTTTTAAAAAAAAAAAATATATATATATATATATATATATATATATATATATATATATATATATATATATATATATATATATATATATATATATATGAGAAAAGTTTATTTAAGGACTAAATTTTTGTTGCATACTGAGGGACAAATTTCCACCATCCATCTAATTTGAACTAATGGTGGGGATTAACTTAAGATTTAATATGAAAACCTAAGTCCATGTCTTTTTTTTTTTTCCTTTTTCTTTGTCTTTTTGTCTTTTTTTTTTATTCACTTCTTTTTTAACTTTTTTTTTTATTTTATTTTTATTTTTTATTCTTTTTGTTTTTAATTCACGTTTTTTTTAAAATCAGGGTTTTTTTTTTTTTTTTTTTTTTTTTTTTTTTTTTTTAATTCATGTTTTTTCACTTTATTACGTTTTCGACCGTTTTCTTACGTTTTTGTCCGTTTTCATATGTATATATACGTTTTTATCCGTTTTCATACGTTTTCGTCCGTTTTCAGATGTTTTTGTCCGTTTTCATACGTTTTAGTCCGTTTTTATCCATTTTTGTCCGTTTTCAGACGTTTTCGTCCATTTTCGGCAGTTTTTATACGTTTTCAGATGTTTTTGTACGTTTTCGTCTGTTTTTTACGTTTTCGTCCATTATTTATACGTTTTCGTCCGTTTTCATACGTTTTCAGACGTTTTCGTCCGTTTTCAGCAGTTTTTACACGTTTTCAAACATTTTCGTCCATTTTTCATACGTTTCGACCGTTTTCAGACGTGTTTTTACGCTTTCATACGTATTCGTTTGTTTTCTTATGTTTTCGTCCGTTTTCATACATTTCTGAATATCACAATTGATATTCTTAATATCACAAGTGATTTTCTGTGATATTCAAAATATCACTTGTGATATTAAGAATATCAATTGTGATATTCAGAAACGTATGAAAACGGACGAAAACGTATGAAAACAAACGAAAACGGACGAAAACGTACGAATGCGGATGAAAAGGTAAGAAAGTAAAAATGAAAACGTGAATTAAAAAAACGTGAAAATCACTTGTGATATTCAGAATATCACTTGTAATATTCTGAATATCACAAGTGATTTTCATGTTACAAAACATTAGTTGAAAATCACTTGGGATATTCAGGATATCACTTGTGATATTATGAGAATAATCAATTGTGATATTCTGAGTATCATCACTTGTGATATTCTGAGTATCACAGAATATCACTTGTGATATTTAGAAACGCGAATTAAAAAAAACGTGAAAATCACTTGTGATATTCAGAATATCACTTGTGATATTCTGAGTATCATCAATTGTGATATTCCGAGTATCATCACTTGTGATATTCTGAGTATCATAGAATATCACTTGTGATATTCAGAAACGTATGAAAACGTCTGAAAATGGCTGAAAACATGTAAAAACGGACGAAAACATATGAAAATGGACGAAAATGTAAGAAAACGAACGAATATGTAGGAAAACGGATGAAAACGTGAATTAAAAAACGTATGAAAATGGACGAATATGTAGGAAAACGGAAGAAAACGTAAAAAAACGGACGAATATTCAGAAACGTGAATTAAAAAACATGAATATCACTTGTGATATTCTGAGTATCATCACTTGTGATATTCTGAATATCACAGAATATCATCGCTTTCATACGTATTCGTTTGTTTTCTTATGTTTTCGTCCGTTTTCATACATTTCTGAATATCACAATTGATATTCTTAATATCACAAGTGATTTTCTGTGATATCCAAAATATCACTTGTGATATTAAGAATATCAATTGTGATATTCAGAAACGTATGAAAACGGACGAAAACGTATGAAAACAAACGAAAACGGACGAAAACGTATGAATGCGGATGAAAACGTAAGAAAGTAAAAAAGAAAACGTGAATTAAAAAAACGTGAAAATCACTTGTGATATTCAGAATATCACTTGTAATATTCTGAATATCACAAGTGATTTTCATGTTACAAAACATTAGTTGAAAATCACTTGTGATATTCAGGATATCACTTGTGATATTCTGAGTATCATCAATTGTGATATTCTGAGTATCATCACTTGTGATATTCTGAGTATCACAGAATATCACTTGTGATATTCAGAAACGCGAATTAAAAAAAATGTGAAAATCACTTGTGATATTCTGAGTGAATATCACTTGTGATATTCTGAGTATCATCAATTGTGATATTCCGAGTATCATCACTTGTGATATTCTGAGTATCACAGAATATCACTTGTGATATTCAGGAACGTATGAAAACGTCTGAGTATCATCAATTATGATATTCTGAGTATCATCACTTGTGATATTCTGAGTATCACAGAATATCACTTGTGATATTCAGAAACGCGAATTAAAAAAACGTGAAAATCACTTGTGATATTCAGAATATCACTTGTGATATTCTGAGTATCATCAATTGTGATATTCTGAGTATCATCACTTGTGATATTCTGAGTATCATCACTTGTGATATTCTGAGTATCACAGAATATCACTTGTGATATTCAGAAACGTATGAAAACGTCTGAAAATGGCTGAAAACATTTAAAAACGGACGAAAACATATGAAAATGGACAAAAACGTAAGAAAACAGACGAATATGTAGGAAAACGGACGAAAACGTGAATTAAAAAACGTAAGAAAACGGACGAATATTCAGAAACGTGAATTAAAAAAACGTGAAAATCACTTGTGATATTCAGAATATCACTTGTGATATTCATAATATCACTTGTGATAATACAGAATATCACTTGTGATATTCTGAGTATCATCAATTGTGATATTCTGAGTATCATCACTTGTGATATTCTGAGTATCATCACTTGTGATATCCTGAGTGATATTCTGAATATCATTTAAAAATGGACGAAAACATATGAAAAAGTATGAAAACGTCTGAAAATGACCGAAAACATTTAAAAATGGACGAAAACATATGAAAATGGACGAAAACGTAAGAAAATGGACGAATATGTAGGAAAACGGACGAAAACGTTTGAAAACGAAAAAAAATGTATAAAAACGGACGAAAATGTATGAAAACGGACAAAAACGTATGAAAACATATGAAAACAGATTAAAAAGTATTAAAACGGACGAAAATCGTATAAAAACGGACGGAAACGTATAAAAACAGTCAAAAATGTATAAAATCGGACGAAAACGTATGAAAACGGACAAAAACGTAAGAAAACGGACGAAAACGGACGAAAACGTATGAAAACGGACAAAAACATCTGAAAACGAACGAAAACTTACAAAAACGGACGAAAATGTATGAAAACGGATAAAAACGTCTGAAAACGTGTATAAACATATAAAAACGGACGAAAACGTATGAAAACGGATGAAAATGTAAGAAAACGGTCGAAAACGTAATAAAGTGAAAAAAACATGAATTAAAAAAAAAAAAAAAAAAAAAAAAAAAAAAAAAAAAAAAAAAAAAAAACTTAATTGAAAAAAAAAAGGTGAATTAAAAACAAAGAAAAAAAAGAAAAGAGAAAAAAAAGTAAAAAAAAAAAAGTGAATAAATAAAAAATACAAAAAGACAAAGAAAGAGGAAAAAAAAAAGAAAAAGATATGGACTTAGGTTTTCATATTAAATCTTAGGTTAATCCCCACTATTAGTTCAAACTATATGGATGGTGGAGATTTGTCCCTTGGTATGTAAACAAAGTTTGGTCCTCAAATGAACTTTTCTCATAACTAATTTAAAATGAAAACAATTAAAGAAGGATTTAAGATCATTTGAGGACAAAACTTTGTTTACATACCAAAGGATCAATCCCCACAATTCATCTAGTTTGATCTAATGGGGATTAACCTAAGATTTAATATGGAAACCCAAGTCCATGTCTTTTTTTCCTTTTACTTTTTTTTTTTTTTTTTTTTTTTTTTTTTTTTAAATTCACGTTTTTATGATTTTTTATTTTTACGTTTTTTATCCTTTTTCGCACGTTTTCATACATATTCGTCCGTTTTCATATGTTTCCGTCAGTTTTTATACGTTTTCAAACGTTTTCATCTGTTTTCGTCCGTTTTTGTCCGTTTTTATACGTTTTCATCCGTTTTCATCTGCTTTTGTCCGTTTTCATACGTTTTCGTCCATTTTCTTACGTTTCCGTCCGTTTTCGTCCGTTTTTATACATCTTTGTCCGTTTTCAGACGTTGTCGTCCGTTTTCCTACATATTCGTCCATTTTCATACGTTTTCGTCCGTTTTCGTCAGTTTTTAAACGTTTTTGTCCGTTTTTTATACGTTTTCATCTGTTTTCGTCCGTTTTCATACGTTTTCGTCCGTTTTTCGTCCGTTTTCTTACGTTTTTGTCCGTTTTCATACGTTTTCGTCCGATTTTATACATTTTTGACTGTTTTTATACGTTTCCGTCCGTTTTTATACGATTTTCGTCCGTTTTAATACTTTTTAATCTGTTTTTGTCTGTTTTCATATGTTTTCATACGTTTTTGTCCGTTTTCATACATTTTCGTCCGTTTTTATACATTTTTTTTCGTTTTCAAACGTTTTCGTCCGTTTTCCTACATATTCGTCCATTTTCTTACGTTTTCGTCCATTTTCATATGTTTTCGTCCATTTTTAAATGTTTTCGGTCATTTTCAGACGTTTTCATACTTTTTCATATGTTTTCGTCCATTTTTAAATGATATTCAGAATATCACTCAGGATATCACAAGTGATGATACTCAGAATATCACAAGTGATGATACTCAGAATATCACAATTGATGATACTCAGAATATCACAAGTGATATTCTGTATTATCACAAGTGATATTATGAATATCACAAGTGATATTCTGAATATCACAAGTGATTTTCACGTTTTTTTAATTCACGTTTCTGAATATTCGTCCGTTTTCTTACGTTTTTTAATTCACGTTTTCGTCCGTTTTTCTACATCTACGTCTGTTTTCTTACGTTTTTGTCCATTTTCATATGTTTTTCGTCCGTTTTTAAATGTTATCAGCCATTTTCAGACGTTTTCATACGTTCCTGAATATCACAAGTGATATTTTGTGATACTCAGAATATCACAAGTGATGATACTCGGAATATCACAAGTGATGATACTCAGAATATCACAATTGATGATACTCAGAATATCACAAGTGATATTCTGAATATCACAAGTGATTTTCACGTTTTTTTTAATTCGCGTTTCTGAATATCACAAGTGATATTCTGTGATACTCAGAATATCACAAGTGATGATACTCAGAATATCACAATTGATGATACTCAGACGTTTTCATACGTTCCTGAATATCACAAGTGATATTCTGTGATACTCAGAATATCACAAGTGATGATACTCGGAATATCACAATTGATGATACTCAGAATATCACAAGTGATATTCACTCAGAATATCACAAGTGATTTTCACATTTTTTTTAATTCGCGTTTCTGAATATCACAAGTGATATTCTGTGATACTTAGAATATCACAAGTGATGATACTCAGAATATCAAAATTGATGATACTTAGAATATCAAAAGTGATATCCTGAATATCACAAGTGATTTTCAACTAATGTTTTGTAACATGAAAATCACTTGTGATATTCAGAATATTACAAGTGATATTCTGAATATCACAAGTGATTTTCACGTTTTTTTAATTCACGTTTTCTTTTTTACTTTCTTACGTTTTCATCCGCATTCATACGTTTTCGTCCGTTTTCGTTTGTTTTCATACGTTTTCGTCCGTTTTCATACGTTTCTGAATATCACAATTGATATTCTTAATATCACAAGTGATATTTTGGATATCACAGAAAATCACTTGTGATATTAAGAATATCAATTGTGATATTCAGAAATGTATGAAAACGGACGAAAACATAAGAAAACAAACGAATACGTATGAAAGCGATGATATTCTGTGATATTCAGAATATCACAAGTGATGATACTCAGAATATCACAAGTGATATTCATGTTTTTTAATTCACGTTTCTGAATATTCGTCCGTTTTTTTACGTTTTCTTCCGTTTTCCTACATATTCGTCCATTTTCATACGTTTTTTAATTCACGTTTTCATCCGTTTTCCTACATATTCGTTCGTTTTCTTACATTTTCGTCCATTTTCATATGTTTTCGTCCGTTTTTAAATGTTTTCAGCCATTTTCAGACGTTTTCATACGTTTCTGAATATCACAAGTGATATTCTATGATACTCAGAATATCACAAGTGATGATACTCGGAATATCACAATTGATGATGCTCAGAATATCACAAGTGATATTCTGAATATCACAAGTGATTTTCACGTTTTTTTTAATTCGCGTTTCTAAATATCACAAGTGATATTCTGTGATACTCAGAATATCACAAGTGATGATACTCAGAATATCACAATTGATGATACTCAGAATATCACAAGTGATATCCTGAATATCACAAGTGATTTTCAACTAATGTTTTGTAACATGAAAATCACTTGTGATATTCAGAATATTACAAGTGATATTCTGAATATCACAAGTGATTTTCACGTTTTTTTAATTCACGTTTTCTTTTTCACTTTCTTACCTTTTCGTCCGCATTCATACGTTTTCGTCCGTTTTCGTTCGTTTTCATACGTTTTCGTCCGTTTTCATACGTTTCTGAATATCACAATTGATATTCTTAATATCACAAGTGATATTTTGAATATCACAGAAAATCACTTGTGATATTAAGAATATCAATTGTGATATTCAGAAATGTAAGAAAACGGACGAAAACATAAGAAAACAAACGAATACGTATGAAAGCGTAAAAACACGTCTGAAAACGGTCGAAACGTATGAAAAATGGACGAAAATGTATGAAAACGTGTAAAAACTGCTGAAAACGGACGAAAACGTCTGAAAACGTATGAAAACGGACGAAAACGTATAAATAATGGACGAAAACGTAAAAACAGACGAAAACGTAAAAAAACAGACGAAAACGTATAAAAACTGCCGAAAATGGACGAAAACGTCTGAAAACGGACAAAAATGGATAAAAACGGACTAAAACGTATGAAAACGGACAAAAACATCTGAAAACGGACGAAAACGTATGAAAACGGATAAAAACGTATATATACATATGAAAACGGACAAAAATGTAAGAAAACGGTCGAAAACGTAATAAAGTGAAAAAACATGAATTAAAAAAAAAAAAAAAAAAAAAAAAAAAAAACCCTGATTTTAAAAAAAACGTGAATTAAAAACAAAAAGAATAAAAAATAAAAATAAAATAAAAAAAAAAAGTTAAAAAAGAAGTGAATAAAAAAAAAAGACAAAAAGACAAAGAAAAAGGAAAAAAAAAAAGACATGGACTTAGGTTTTCATATTAAATCTTAAGTTAATCCCCACCATTAGTTCAAATTAGATGGATGGTGGAAATTTGTCCCTCAGTATGCAACAAAAATTTAGTCCTTAAATAAACTTTTCTCTTAAAGAAAAGTGATAGAAAGTTTTGTTAAAATAATTAAAGTTTTTTTTTTTTTTTTTTTTTTTTTTTTTTTTTTTTTTTTTTTAATACATATCAGAGTGTTCGGTAGTATTCAACATGAAAGTTTGGTAGTAGGGAAAATAGAGACAAAATAAATAAAAAGTGCTTCCATAATTAACATGTGACACGAGAGGAATTATTGTGATGAATGATTAATTTATTTTACTTTTTTGCTTTTATAAAATACACAATAGCACTAGTTGAATTTACCATTTGCTAGAAAGATACCCTTGAGGTTTTGTTACTCCATTTGTATCCTTTTATTCAAGGTTTTCAAGATCGGGATTCTAATCATGATCGTTTTCGTTTTTGAAAAATCAAAATTGTAAGATCGGATCGAGATACTAAGATCATACTATAATATCATCTTTTAAATAGTCTTTGTAATATTATTCAAATCTACAAATTTTAGTATATCATAAACACAAAATTATATGAATGTTTAATAAACACAAAATTATGATCATTTTCGTTTTTGAAAAATCGAAATTGTAAGATCGGATCGAGATACTAAGATCCTACTATAATATCATCTTTTAAATAGTCTTTGTAATATTATTCAAATCTACAAATTTTAGTATATCATAAATACAAAATTATATGAATGTTTCATGAAAATGTTGTCCTAAATTATGAATATGGAATGTTTAAGAAGATTAACATGTTGTTTTTCAAATTCTATAAAACATAATCCATAACTTTGTAGTTTTTTAGTTTGAGGTTTGAAAAAATTAAGATCGGATTAAATTAGATCTTAAGATTATATGGTCAACATTAAGATCTTATAAGATATTAAGCTTGCTAAGATTCTACGTAGGATCTGGATCGTTTTTGCTTTGTAATATCGTAAAATCATAATATCTTAAGATCAGGATCGAGATCTTAACGACTATGTTTTTATCTATTAGAAACATTGGGCTACTTCACAGTCGCATATTGTGGATTTAACTATAGTTAAGCTCGTTCTCTAATTAATATGTTTTCGTAAGATAACAATAAACTTTTAGCCGGAAAACTATTACTAGTTGTTAGCAACTTAGTATGATAACTAGAATATTTGTTTAACAAGCACATGCAGTCTTTATCATACTCATTACTATTTTGCTCAGCTTATTAAAAGATTACAAAAAAACGAGAAAAAATAATTTCTTAAAGTCTATTTATCTAATAAAACTAGCTTATTGACCCGTAAACTCACGGGTTTTCAAAGAGATTATGCAAAAAGAAAAATAAATAAATAAAATAAAATAAATAAATAAATTAGCGTGTAAACAAATTAAGGGAAAAACGAAAGTAAACAGCTTGAATCATTTATTTGAAAGGAAGTTGAACTAATCAGTCAATTCAAGTATTCAGAGGCACACGCAGCAGACACAATACTGGAAAAGAAAAGAACAATAATTGCCAAACACGCAAAGACTTTATATTGAAGAAACTTAACTCAAAACTCCAATACGATACAATGTAATGCCCTACCCTTCACGGTATATATAGACCAACATAGACGCGTTGTACTATAACTAGGATTACATTAAAACCTATCCTAAATCAATGAGGACTACTCCATATTAGGATAAACTTAGACGAGTTGGACTAGCACTCCAACAAGTATCTTCTAGAATCTGATATCACGCCTAGAAGCCACATCAGACTCAGTCAATTCGCCAACAATCACCCCCTGAATTTCTGAGTCGAAGAGGGTCATTCTCTCACACCAAGTAACGATCTCATCTCCTTGAACTTGATCTTTGCCAACGCCTTTGTCAATATATCCGCTCTTTGTTCACTGCCGGATATATGCTCAACGGCTACTTCATTGTTTTCAACACACTCTCGAATATAATGAAATCGGGACTTTATATGCTTGGTTTTCTTGTGATACACCGGGTTTTTTACTAAGGCAATCGCTGAAGTGTTATCAACTTTTAGCATCACTCTCTGCGGTTGTCTTCCAGTCACTTCACTTATCAACTCTCGCAGCCAAATAGCTTGACAAGCTGCTGAACTAGCAGCTATATATTCAGCCTCACATGAAGATAGTGCTACCGTACTCTGCTTCTCTGAACACCAAGTAATTGGTGCAGAACCATAGTAAAACACATGACCTATTGTACTCCGACCATCATCAGCATCAATATTATAACTACTATCACTGTAGCCACATAGCACACCCTCTGCTTTTCTCGAATAAACAATCCCATAACTCGCGGTACCTTTCAAGTATCGAAGAATTTGTTTAATGGCTACCGAATGACTTTGTCTTGGACTTTGCATGTATCGACTCACAATGCCAACTGAATTCGCGAGATCCGAACGCGTCTGAAGTAAATAGCGTAAACACCCGACTATTTTTCGATAACCGGTTGCTTCAACTTTTGTTTCATCTTCAGCTTTTGATAATTTCAAGTTCGGATCCATTGGAACAAGAACCGGATTACAATCATGCAAACCCGCTTCTTTTAAGATCTTCCACGCATATGCTTCTTGCTTGATTTTAATTCCGTTCACGCCTTGTGTAACTTCAATACCCAAATAATAAGTCAACTTTCCAAGATCTGACATACCAAACCGTTTCGCCATCTCTTTCTTGAACTCATTAATAATCGACAAAATTGAACCTGTAACAAATAAGTCATCAACATACACGGCTAAGATTAATAAGGAACTACCTACAATCTTTCGATACACGGCTTGTTCTTTAGTACATCGATGAAACTTTAACGCCTTCAACATTGAGTCTAGCTTGATATTCCAAGCCCTCGGTGCTTGCCTTAACCCGTACAAAGCTTTAGAAAGCTTATAACCTTGTGACTTTCTCTCGGCTTCTCGAATCCTTCCGGTTGAGTTACATACACTTCTTCCTCCAAATCACCATTTAAAAACGTTGTTTTAACATCTAAATGGTGTATTTCCCAACCCTCCACGGCTGCAAGGGAAATTAGAAACCAGATCGTCTCGATTCGCGCAACCGGTGCAAAGACTTCATCAAATTCAATACCTTGTCTCTGCACATACCCCTTTGCTACAAGTCTCGCTTTATATTTATTAATAGTTCCATCCGCATTCTTCTTTATTTTGTAAACCCACTTTAAACCGATTGGTTTAACGCCTTTCGGTAAATCAACTAGCCTCCATGTATGGTTCCGCTCAATTGAATTAATTTCTTCTCGCATTGCTTTCACCCATTCCCCTTTTAACTTTGCTTCGCCAAAATTACTCGGTTCATCATCAATTAAGAGCAACTCGCAAGAATTTAATTCATAATCATTATATTTAACTGGTACAACCGATTTGCGAGTAGAACGCCTAACCTGAGGTTCGCTTTCTGAACTGTTTGACTGACCAGACTCGTTTGGGCCTGAATTGGGCTGATCAGAATTATTATTCTTGTCAGGGCCTGATGGGCTGTTACTGTTCACAGAATAGTTACTGTTCACATCAGAATCTGATGGGCTGTTGTTATCGCTTGAGCCTGATGGGCTGTTAGAACTGCTGTTTACTTCAGAAGCAACATTCGCTGATATAGAACCACTTGAATTTGTGAAATAGCTGCTGTTGGAATTAATAGAACCAACATCAATTATATTACCCCAACTCACAATAAAATTCCCAGGTTCTAAATTTTTCTCAGCTTGTGATTTTTTCCACTTCCACCCCTTTGACTCGTCAAACTCAACATCTCTATTAACAACAATTTGTCTTGAAATTGGATCATATAATCGGTACCCTTTGGATCCGGGTTCACTTCCAAGATGTACCAATATTTTGGACCGATCATCTAACTTTTGGACATCCGTTTCCACCTTCGCAAAGGCTATACAACCAAACACTCGCACGTGTTCCAAATTTGGTTGTTTGCCTTTATATTTTTCATACGGAGTCACTCCCACTAATGCATGCGTAGGAGTTCGTTTTATCAAATAGGTCGAATGCCTCACCGCCTCACCCCATAAGTAATTCGGAACTCTCATAGCCTTCATAATGCTCCGAACCATCTCCATAAGTGTTCGGTTTCGCCGTTCGACCACGCCATTTTGTTGTGGCGTATAAGGCATTGTCAAATGCCTAATTATGCCTTCTTCATCACAAAAACGGTTGAATGCACGGGACGTAAACTCGCCACCTCTATCGGTTCGCAAGGTCTTGAGTAGATTTCCCGTTTGTTTTTCCACCATCACCTTGAACAACTTTATTGTCTCGAACGCTCCACTTTTCTCCTTCAACATGTAAGTCCACATATATCTTGAAAAGTCATCGATCAAAACTAAAATATAACGGTTACCTTTCATGGTCGATGGGGAGATTGGTCCACATAAATCACCATGGACCAATTCTAGAGTTCTTGATGCTCGAAAAGACGCCTTCTTTGGGAATGGTTTTCGTGTTTGCTTTCCAACCATACACGCTTCACAAACTTTGTTCTCGTGACGTATCTTTGGAACTCCTAAAACCATGTCATTCATCTGCTCCAATGTCTTAAAACTTGCATGCCCGAGTCTCGCGTGCCATAACCATGAATCATCATTGATTTTCGCCATAAGACAAACGGGAGTACCCACATTCAACTTTACCTTGTACATGCGGTTTTTCGAGCGAGCAACACATATTAATAATTTTCCTACACTATCAAACATTGTAAGAAAATTATCTTTCATCCGAATTTCACATCCACATTCGGTTGCTTGACCCAAGCTAATCACGTTACTTTTCAAATCCGGAATGAAATAGACATCGGTTAATATTTTTTGTTCACCGGTTTTTCCCACAAATATAATCGACCCCTTTTCCTATAATCGTCACACGCGAACCATCACCAAACTTCACAGTACCTGTTATCCGCTCGTTTAAATCCGCAAAATAACTTTGTGATGCGTGGTTTTGCGACCTTACAACAGGTTTTACCTCTCGAGGGATCTCAAGAGGCTTACAACCCCACCAGGCAGTGTACCTGACCGATGTAGTATAGTGTAGTGGTAAGTACGGGGGATTGATCGTTCTCCACAGGGAATAGTGTTCGTTAGGTATGAAAAACTACTCTAATTAGGTCTAAGGGTGAGGGAAGATTATTTTTTGTATTTTTTTATATTTTTTATGAAAGCAAGTAAAATCTCGGGTTTGAAGGAGTGGGCGGAATTAGTTGCTAGTCAACTAACCCAAATAACTACAAATGCAAATAAAATAAAATAAATGAAAATGAAAAGGTTGTGAAACTTATGTGGAGAGAAATGTGTTTACTTAGATTTCCTTACTCCCTAACTATCTTTTACCGGTTGATTAGTGTGTATTAATTGCGTGGATGACGGGTGTATTCCTTAATACCAATCGTGGGGTGGCGTACGTACTTCCCCAACTCTACAAGCTCCTACTTCACTCCTATGTCGAGCCGGCTAGGAAGCTCCTAACATGGGATCACTAGAATTCGCTCATGCATTAAATACAACCATATAAACCTAGTACGCATTGGTTCATGTTTCTTAAGACGTTCAAGCAAGTTACCGTATAGGAAGTTAGCCAGTTTTCTTAAGTCTAACATCGATAAACAATCATTCAATACAATTAATAACACACTAATAACCGATAATCAATAGTTAGGTTTCATTAGATCTAAGCAAACACAAGATAAATCTAGCCTAGCATGTTAATCAAAAGACAAGAACAAGATATAATCAAACAACACATAGACATATTGATTGATTAAGTAATTACTTATCTTCAATTAAACATGGGAGATCCAAGGGTATGAAAACCCTTAAAAATGGGAAAAATTCGTCTTAGGGTTTCTCCTCACAAAGTTGCACACTAATGACAAAAAATTGCAAAACTATATATAGAACTTAAGGGCTGACGGCGTCACGTTATAGGACTTGACGCCGTCACCTTGCCGTGTCTAGGGTTCCCGGATGGCCTTCTTGACGCCGTCCCTTTGTAGCCTTCCAAAATCCGCTCTGGCCTATCAAGGCTTGACGCCGTCAGAAATGGGCTTGACGCCGTCCCTCTTTAACTTAAACCGTGATGGCCTTGATCACCTTAAAGGGTGACGCCGTCAGAATTTCCATTGCAAAATTCCCTGGCTTATCATGTGTATTTTTCATATCCACCTCTTTTGCCAAGCCGTGACGCCGTCTGGAACAATCCCTGACGCCGTCAAAGGTACTTTTCCAGCCGATTTTGAGACTTTGTCGTTTTCTTCACTTTTATGCTCCAAAAACATCCAAAATGCTTCCTTTTCCAGATTTCTTCTCCAAAGTACCTAAAATGACAAAAGGAACGATTTAGGGCAATATTTGATCAAATAAATACGATTTAGGGCTTAAATGACCCCCTAAAAGCGGTACACTTTTCGCTTCATCAAATACCCTTACACTTGAGATTTGCTTGTCCTCAAGCAAATGCACTTTTATTCTAATCAAAATACAAGTTAGGGGTCATTTAACGCTAATATAAAAGTGTTGGGAATTCAATATTCTGAAGTTAGAGTATTAGAAATTACTCTAAGTCGAAGGTACTGCTAGTTCATGATCAAGGTACTGCTAGTACATAAAGGTACTGCTAGAGCAAGAAGGTACTGCTAGTTCAAGTTGAAGGTACTGCTAGTTGTATATGGTACTGCTGATCAGTGACTCATAGGATAAGATCGAAAAGATATTTATTGTATTTTGGTCAAACATATACGGTAGATAATATCTTACTCCATGTGCTTAGTTAACAAGTTGTATACATAGATACATGTTGTATCTTATGTACTGACACAATAAGCATAAGTTAAACAAGTAAGTCGGTCAAGACTTTAAGCAATTTGTAAAGATCTTTTGCAACTATAAAAGAGATCTTAGTCTAGTGAATATGTGTGTGAATATCTGTTAAGACATAGAACAAACAAAATAACATATTACAAATCTAGAAGTATAAGATTCAAGGCTTTGTAACCCTAGTGATATTCTCAAGATCACTCGTATTATTTGGAATAATATTGAATCGTTTAGTGTAAACCTTTCTTTGTTCATTGTTAAGTAACAAATATAATTCTTCCATTTCCATAACATACATAACCTTCTAAGTGTGGTTAAGTAAATTCCGCGTGCTTAATCATATTAACTCAATATATCTTATACACAAAGACACAAGGTTTAACCACCTTAACCGTGTATCAAATCAGGACCTCTCAGTTGGTATCAGAGCCACCAGGTTGATATATTTGATTTAGAAGAAACAGAAATGGATGCACATGATGTTCAAACAAATGTTGCTGCAAAGTTGCCCATGATCAAACCCAATGAGTTTGAGTTATGGAGGATGAGAATTGAGCAATATTTCATGGTCCAAGATTATACTCTTTGGGATATAATTATATATGGTGATTCTTTTTCACCAAGCTACTCAGAGGTTGTCCTAGAAGGTAAAACCAGTAGGAAAAGAAATACTGGACCAGTGTCAAATGAAGAGAAGATACTGAAGAGAAATGATCAGAAAGCAAGAAATTTGCTGCTCATGACCATTCCTGGTGAGCAGATGCTATCATTTAACAAGTATCTTGATGCAAAAACTCTTTTTGAAGAGATTTGTGCATATTTTGGTGGTAATGAAACTACCAAAAAGACACAGAAGACACTACTAAAGCAACAATTTGAAAACTTTACTGCTTTTAGTAATGAGTCTCTTGATAAGCTATTCTCAAGATTACATAAGCTTGTCAGTCAGTTAGCTGTGTTAGGTGTTGAGACAGAGAAGGAAGATCTCAACATGAAGTTTTTAAGAAGTCTACCTGATGAGTTCCACACTCATGTTATTGTCTGGATGAACAAACCAGACATTGAAACAATGAAGCTCAATGATTTGTACAACAACTTCAAAATTGTTGAACAAAGTCTTAGAAAGTCTGGAACTTATAGTACTAGTTCTGGGAACGTGGCACTTTTGTCATCTCCTAGTATTGGTAAGACTGAAGAGGTAGAAGAAGTTGAAAGTGTTTCTAATGCTACAAATGGTGGTCCTTCTACTAGTTCACAAAAGAACTATTGCAGGACTTGGTGATCCAGCATTCTATGTATTTATATCTAGTCAGTCTAGTGGTTCTCCTCTAAATCATGAAGACCTAGAGCAGGTTGATGGTGATGATTTGGAAGAGATGGACATCAAATGGCAGGTTGCTTTGCTCAGCATGAGAGCCAAGAAGCATTGGCAAAGAACTGGGAAGCAAATTACCATAAATGGTAATGATACTGCTGGGTTTGATAAAAAGAAAGTGGAGTGTTTCAACTGTCATAGGTTAGGACACTTTGCTAAGGAGTGTAGAAGCCCAAGAAAGCAGAAGAATAGAAACACATGGTATAAGCAAGATAGGAGAAAGGAAGTTACTGTTGAAGAGCCAAAGGCTATGTTGGCTATTGATGGTATTGGTTATGATTGGAGCTCTATGGCTATTGAAGAGGATGCACCACCGAATGCTGCTCTTTTGGCCAATGAATTTGCTCTAATGGCCCATTCTGATTCAGAGGTAAACAATAGTATATCTTGTACTGAATCATGTCCTAATCTTAAAGCTTATGAAGACCTTAATAAGAGATTTGAAGCTCATAGAGAAGAGCTACTTAACTCTCTTTTTAATTTGGCTAATCACAAAAGAGGTCTAGCTGTTTTAGAAAAACAAGTCTTACATTTTAAAGATAATGAAATTCATTTTGCTGATGACATCAATATACTAAAAAATGACATTAAGATCAGAGATGAGTGTATTGTTGAGTTGAATGATTCATTAGCTAAACACAAAAATGAAAGAGAAAATGTAAAGGTTTCTGTGGATGTTTTAGCACATTCCTCAGAAGGATTCAATAAGCTTTGGGAAGCCCAAGTTATTGATAAGGTTAATTCTGGTGTTGGATTTAAGTCTGTACCCCCACCATACAGAGGTGTTCATTCACCTCCAGGTATTGATTTAGCACACACAGGTTTACCTGAGTTTCAAGAACCAATAATGGAATATGGTTCTAAGGTCACTAAATCTCCAAAGATAGAAAAGGTAAGTAAAAGTTTAGGTAAAACTTTATCTTATCAGGACAAGGTGTCCTTTGTTAAGAAAGGAGATGCTATAGTTGTTGAAGATTGCACAACTGATAGTGATAGTGATAAAGAAAAACAGGTTATGTCTAAACCTGTCTTGGTTAAGAAAGTATGAATAAGTATTCCTAAGATAGTCAATCACAACACTAACAGGCCTAAGTCAAATGTTAAGACTGTTAGGAAACCAGTTAGATATTGTGAACAATATAGAACTACAAACAAGCCCAGAGGTAACCAAAGGAATTGGAACAACCTCAAGTCTAACCAATTAGGTGATGACTTTGCATTTTATAATAAAGCTTGTTATACATGTGGTAGTTTTGATCATCTTGCAGCTTTCTGCAACCAAAGGGTAACTGGGTATGAAAACAATAGGGTGAACTACAAAAGGCAAACTCCTCAAACTCATTTTCACTCTAACACTCATAGGACAAAACCCAGAACAGTCTCAAATAAATCTGGACCAAAAGGTCCTGATAGACAAAAAGGTCATATTAAAAAGGTACGGCCAGTTCAAATTAAAGGTACTGGTAGATCTAAAGGTACTGTTAGACCTTTGATGACTGTTAACCCAAAATCAACAGCTAAGGATGCAAAAACAACTTTCATACATGCATCTAAAACTGTTCTAAGACCCATTCAAACAAAAGCAGTGGTCCACAAACAAATTTGGAGACCAAAGGGTGTGACTTCAAAGTTAGCAGACTCTGCTAAACATGTTACTCACTCTGCTGCTAAGGGTAATAGGGCAAATGCTGTTAAGGCCTCAGCATGTTGGATTCAAAAATCCAATGTTGCATCAACAGTCCTTAAAAGATTAAATTACATTGATGCAAGAGGCAGATCCAAGTCAGTAATGGCTTGGATCCCCAAAGAAAACTAACACTCTTATTTGTGTGCAGGAACATTCTATTGATCATCAAGATCAAGGATACTCAGATAGTGGATGTTCCAATCACATGACAGGCAACATGTCTTATCTTTCAGATTTTCAAGAATTCAATGGAGGATATGTTACCTTTGGAGGTGGTTTTCGTGGCAAAATTTCTGGTAAAGGTACTATTAAAACCGGAAATTTAGATTTTGAAAATGTGTACTATGTACAAGAGTTAAAGTATAATCTTTTTAGTGTTTCACAAATGTGTGACAAAAAGAACAATGTCCTTTTTACTGACACTGAATGTCTTGTTCTATCTAAGGATTTTAAGATGCCTGATGAAAATCAAGTACTTCTTAGAATTCCTAGAAAGGCCAATATGTATAGTGTTGATATGAAGAACATTATTCCTAAAGAGGATTTAACTTGTCTTGTATCAAAGGCCACATTGGATGAATCAATGTTATGGCATAGAAGGCTTGGTCATATTAATTTCAAAACCATAAATAAAATTGTTAAGAATGGTTTGGTAAGAGGTTTACCTCACAAAAGATTTGAAAATGATCAAACATGCATTGCTTGTCTAAAAGGCAAACAACACAAAGCCACTTGTAAGCCCAAAATTTTTAACTCTATCAATCAGTCATTGTTTATGCTGCATATGGACTTATTTGGACCAGTTTCAGTAAGGAGTATACAACATAAAAAATATTGTCTTGTTATAACTGATGACTATAGCAGATTTACATGGGTTTTCTTTTTAGCCACTAAGGATGAGACATCAAGCATCCTTAAGGAATTCATTACACTGATAGAAAACCAAGTAAGCAAGAAAGTAAAAGTCATTAGGTGTGATAATGGGACAGAATTTAAAAATAGAGTTATGGATGATTTCTGCAAAGAAAAAGGTATTAGGAGAGAATATAGTGTTGCTAGAACACCACAACAGAATGGAGTGGTTGAAAGAAAGAATAGAACACTAATTGAAGCTGCTAGAACAATGTTAGCTGATTCTAAGCCACCTATAATCTTTTGGGCAGAGGCAATTAACACTGCTTGGTATGTTCAAAATAGAGTTTTAGTTGTGCAGCCTCACAATAAGACATCATATGAACTCTTTAATGGTAGAACTCCTGCAATAGGATTTCTTAGACCTTTTGGATGTCATGTGACAATTCTCAATACCTTAGACCATTTAGGAAAATTTGATGGTAAAGAAGATGAAGGTTTCTTAGTTGGATATTCTCTTGTTAGCAAAGCTTTTAGAGTTTACAACTTAAGAACTGAGAAAGTTCAAGAAGAACTACATGTGGAGTTTCAGGAAAACAAATCCAATGTAATAGGTCAAGGACCAAAATGGATATTTGATCTTGATTATCTAACAAATTCTATGAATTATATACCTGTTGTTGCAGAAACTAACAATTTTTCAGGTTCACAAGCAACAAATGAGGTGGAGTTAGATAAAGATCAATCTGATGTCATTATGTCATTGTGGTCAAGTACCAGTGTGGATTTAGCTTCAAACAATGATGAATCTTCTTCTGGTAAAGCAAAAGAAGATGTTGAGGCTCAAAGAAAAGATGTTGGAACAGAGGAACAACTCAATATGTTGAATATTGATGGTACTGCTGAGACAGAGCAAGGTACTGTTAGTACTTCTCAAGGTACTGGTAGTTCTTTTGAAGGAACTGTTAGTTCAGCTGAAGGTCCTGCTGGTCCTTCACACTCAAAAGATGCAGAGTTCCAAGAAGATGAAGTGGATTTAACTAATCTTTCATCCTCTTATCATGTTCCTACTACACCACACACAAGGATTCACAAAGTTCACTCCCTGGATAATGTGATAGGAGATATACAATCTGGTGTGAAGACAAGAAGACAACTAGTCTCTTCAGACCAAAAAGGGATTCTTGATGCCCTTTATGCTTCAAAACAACATGAGCTTTCAAACTCTTGTTTATTTGTATGTTTTCTCTCTCAAAAGGAACCAAAGAATATTCTTACAGCCCTAGATGATTCAAGCTGGGTAGAGGCTATGCAAGAAGAGCTTCTTCAGTTCAAGATTCAAAAGGTTTGGGTGCTAGCTGATTTACCTACAGGTGAGAAGCTAATTGGCACTAGATGGGTTTTTAAGAACAAAAGGGATGACAGAGGAATTGTAATCAAGAATAAGGCTAGACTAGTAGCACAAGGGTACACACAAGAAGAAGGAATAGATTATGATGAAGTTTATGCTCCAGTAGCAAGGATTGAGGCAATTAGGCTGTTTCTAGCTTATGCTTCATTTTTAGGCTTCACAGTCTACCAAATGGATGTCAAAAGCGCATTTTTATATGGTGAAATTGGAAGAGAGGTGTATGTTTCACAACCTCCTAGTTTCATTGATCTATTACATCCAAACAAAGTGTACAGAGTAGTGAAAGCTCTCTATGGCCTTCATCAGGCACCAAGAGCTTGGTATGCAACACTTGCTTCCTACTTATTAGAAAATGGATTTCAAAGAGGGAAGATTGATCAGACACTTTTCATCAAACAGCACAAGAAGGATCTTCTGTTAGTGCAGGTGTATGTGGATGACATTATCTTTGGATCTACTAGGAAAGAAATGTGTTTAGAATTTGAGAAGCTTATGAAAGATAAGTTTCAGATGAGTTCTATGGGAGAACTTACATTCTTTTTGGGTTTGCAAGTTAAGCAATCATCTGAAGGCATATTTATTAGTCAAGACAAATATGTTGCAGAGATACTTAGAAAATTTCAATTTGCTGATTCAAAAATAGCAAGCACACCAATGGACTCTGAGAAGCACCTTCTGAAAGATGAAGATGGAGAAAATGTAGATGTACACAATTACAGATCTATGATAGGCTCTTTGATGTATCTTACATCATCTAGACCTGATATCATGTTTCCTGTTTGTGTCTGTGCAAGATTTCAAGTTACTCCAAAGGTTTCTCATTTAACTGCAGTCAAGAGAATTTTTAGATATCTCAAAGGTAAACCAAGGTTGGGTATATGGTATTCTAGAGAATCTCCTTTTGACTTGGTAGCATATTCGGATAGTGATTATGCTGGTGCTAGCTTAGACAGAAAGTCAACAACTGGAGGATGTCAATTCCTTGGGTGTAGACTTGTCTCATGGCAGTGTAAGAAGCAAACAAGTGTGGCAAATTCAACAACTGAAGCTGAATATATAGCTGCTGCAAGTTGCTCTAGTCAAGTTCTATGGCTTCAAAACCAACTTCTTGATTATGGGTACAATTTCTTAAACACTGTTATTTATATTGATAATAGTAGTACAATTTGTATTATTAAAAATCCTGTACAACACTCTAAAACAAAACACATTGAAATTAGACATCACTTTATAAGAGACTGCAATGAAAAAAGATTAATTCAAGTTCTTAAAATTGCTTCAGAGCATAATTTTGCAGATCTGCTAACAAAAGCTTTTGATGTTTCAAGGTTTCAGTACTTGGTAGCAAGTATTGGAATGCTTAATCTTTAAATTTTCAATATGATGTGTTTTTGTACATAAATTTTTGTTGGTACTGCTGGATTTATAAGGTACTGCTATATCAAAATTTGAATTGTGTTATTCATATAGTTGATTTTATGATTATTCTAATACAAGACAAGTACTTTGTACATTGTTCTTTTGGTTTTAGACTAACTATTTCAGGTATGAATATGTGAACACAAAGGATATTTCAAGTGAAATGGGAACAGCAGAATGCTTATCAAATTGCTGACCATAATAGGTTTATGATGGACTGAGTTTAGGAATTTAACCTCCTTAAAACTTCTTTCTTGAAATCTAGTTATGATATTTCACAATTGAATTGATGACTTAGTTGATCAGATAGTAACTGATACAACTCACTTTCTATCATTTTATACTTTCAAGTATAATGAGTTAGTCTAAGGACATCTGATAGAAATAACAGCTAGTAAAAGTGAATCTAACACTTGTGTTGGAGGTAACAATTGCTATGAGCTGGAAACCCTGTCAAGAAAATCTTTTGAATAGATTTATCTTTTCACAGGCAGTTAGTGATAACTGAAATACATTGGTTCTCACACAACCAGAGGTTATTTTAAACCAAAATTTTGATTAGGTGACTGTTATACACTTGATTTCTTCAAAATGGTTGGAAGTAGTATGATTTTTCAATTCTAAAATCATGAACATACTACTAAGTTAAAATGATTTCTTAAAAGGATTTTCAAGGATTCACAAAAACCATTCATTGATGGACTATGAATCAAAATGTCCACTGATTCACCTCTCATAGGAGTTAACACACCTAGAAGTGATGAGGACAGCAACTTAAACTTTTAATGAATTGATGGCTTCATGTACAATATTGTCTGACAACAAGTTCACATTGATAGATCAGTCAAAGGTACATAGTGAGATCTTCCAAACAAGGGGAGGAAACTAAAGTTATTTGCTTCAGGGGAGGTTACAATCTCAAGGGAGGAAATAATTGCCCAGAAAAGGAAGAATAAACCAATATATGGAAGGAGAAGACAAGAGCATACAAGATGATGATGTAGAAGTTGAAAATGATTAGAATAGATCAAATATCTAGAAGGGATGAAGCATTTCTAAAGGAGAAAGTTCTATCTAGATCAATTTCAGTTCATTATGTTTGTTTATCACTTCCAAAGGCATGCTGATAGATGATTTCACTTGTTGAAATCATTGCCTCTTACAATTCCTCCATCCAAGGAAATTGCACCATCTTTTGGTACAATGTTTTGATATTGCTAAAGTCAAAGAAGAACAAGGCAGATGAGTTCAGAATAAGAAGAATAGTTCAGATTCATGAAGTGTTTGAAAGATCTTCACAAGTCCTCATTTAATTCAGAAAACATGTTTGAATTAATTCACATGTTTAGGGGAGGATTGTTGGGAATTAAATATTCTGAAGTTAGAGTATTAGAAATTACTCTAAGTCGAAGGTACTGCTAGTTCATGATCAAGGTACTGCTAGTACATAAAGGTACTGCTAGAGCAAGAAGGTACTGCTAGTTCAAGTTGAAGGTACTGCTAGTTGTATATGGTACTGCTGATCAGTGACTCATAGGATAAGATCGAAAAGATATTTATTGTATTTTGGTCAAACATATACGGTAGATAATATCTTACTCCATGTGCTTAGTTAACAAGTTGTATACATAGATACATGTTGTATCTTATGTACTGACACAATAAGCATAAGTTAAACAAGTAAGTCGGTCAAGACTTTAAGCAATTTGTAAAGATCTTTTGCAACTATAAAAGAGATCTTAGTCTAGTGAATATGTGTGTGAATATCTGTTAAGACATAGAACAAACAAAATAACATATTACAAATCTAGAAGTATAAGATTCAAGGCTTTATAACCCTAGTGATATTCTCAAGATCACTCGTATTATTTGGAATAATATTGAATCGTTTAGTGTAAACTTTTCTTTGTTCATTGTTAAGTAACAAATATAATTCTTCCATTTCCATAACATACATAACCTTCTAAATGTGGTTAAGTAAATTCCGCGTGCTTAATCATATTAACTCAATATATCTTATACACAAAGACACAAGGTTTAACCACCTTAACCGTGTATCAAATCAGGACCTCTCAAAAAGTAATTACAACAAATAGTCGTTCCACTTTAATCATAATAAGCACGGAGATTACAAACTAGCTCCTCACAAGTAGTGTTTAGATACTCACATCTCTCAAGTGTCATCAAAATAAATCTCATAAATGAAAACGGATAATATCTCTCACTACTTGTCATAACAAATAGATTACCATAGGCTTGGGAAAGGATCAAAAACCTCCTCCACTAGGCGTAAGCACCTAAGATAAACTATCAAAGAGGGCTTTTACATGGGTTATAACGTGAGGTATAGGGATATGATAAACACGGTTTTGTTGGATAAGGGATATTTTACTGGTGGCGAGTTAAAGATCTTGATTAATTACATGTACAATACAATGTTGCTAAGCCAAGACTCGACTCAATCTTAAGCTAAAAACAAAATAACAAAAACATAAAATAAACATAAAATGAAACGGGATGGTAGTCCGTATGTTTTTTTCTTTTTCTCATTTTTTTTTTGTATTTTTCTTGATTTTTTCGAATTTTTTTTTTTCATACACTCTTGCCCTACCATCCAAAATAATACATCATAGGGGCGTTGCATTCCCCTTACACTTGAACTTTTACATAACTTTACAAATAATTATTCTAATGACTCGAATTAAGATAATCGAAACACTTGGAGTACTTTTAAAATATTTAGCACATATGGGGGTAATAATGATGTTCTTCCCCATTACTCCATTACACTAGTACTTTACCCATGAGTCCCAATCGTCCCAAAACAATATGTACAAAGATATGACTCGACTTAGCAACCATGTAATCAATTAGATAATTAACTTGGGGTTTAAACAAATGTTGTAACAATAATGCACTAAAAATGAGTGCATACAAGGTAGGCTAAGGCGATTTGGGTGTACATTTAAGTGGGGTGTAACAAATTCTTCCTTTAAGTAAAATGCTTAAAGGTCGAAACGAAAAGATAGGCTCTGAGGGGTGTACTAGGGGTATCGTGTACTAAAAATGAGTACAACGCAAAGGGTGTGGGAGAATTACTTGACCAATGTTGCCAATGTAATTATAACAAAAACACAGGTGTAAAACAATGGGTTAATCCTAATGCCTCTTATCATGTAGTAAATCTAACTACACGAATGTAGTCTCACTTGTGGCCTCGGAATGGTCCTAACGCAAGTTCTAGAATCTAAGTGCTACCGGTACACACATCATAGCATAAATGCTTTTCCTACCAATTCTAGGGGCGAACCTCACATATTTGGGGGTGGAAAATTTTTTAGTGGTACGGTTTTTGTGCTAGTCATATAACTCCTATCCGTGAGACGCTCATTAAGATCAAAGTTTCACTCCTAAATGTTGTAAAAAATTTTAAATTTGGCACTAAAATTTCCCTAACAGGTATTTCTCTCAGTTTTATTACACATCAACCATCAAACAAACAAAAATCAAGTGCAATTGTATTCTCTAAAGTATCGTATTTTTACCCCCCCCCCCCCCCTTACACTTAAGATGAACATTGTCCCCAATGTTCAAATAACAAGGTGTAAAAGTAAATAAGGTAAAAGAATGAAATCAAATACTCCCCTGATTCGTTTGGTGGATAAAGAGGTAACATGGTTAGATCTTCTTCCAAGAGAATGTAGAAGCTCCAAGACTAATGCATCGCCAAAAGCTTGATTCCACATACATCTCCTTGTCCAAAATAACCTGTTAAACCTGAGAAAACAAACACGAAAACCTGCATAACATCGGCGGGATAAATCTATATATAAGGATATAATGCTTGTAGAATGATAATTTTGTAGATTCCTGGAGATTATAAGTTAGAGATTTAATAAAAACTTTTTATGAAAACAAAACTTTCAAAAATTTCAGAAAATTAAAACCTGACGCCGTCAGGTTGTAAATCCTGACGCCGTCAGAAATGATCTGACAGAATTCTCATGTTAAGTTTCCGGAAAATTTCTGGAAAAACCTATACCTTACTTCCTGGAAATCCTGCAAAACATCACTATGACTCGATACAAGCATTTGACTCAAACAAATACTAATATGTATGTTAATTTATTATTATTATGATTCATGTTCATTTGTTCTAATAAACCGATTTGAATTTCTCTTACACTTAACTTTTGCAAAATACCTCTATATGTAGTTAAGACGAAGTTAAAAACAAGATAAAACATTTTCACAATTTAGTTTTGAACATGAATCAATAATAATAAAAATTAAACACACATACGGAAACAAATAAAATCAAACAAACAAACAAATAAATACACAAAGCAAATAAAGCTTGGGTTGCCTCCCAAGAAGCGCTTTTCTTTATTAACGAGTCTTGTAGCTAGACTCAAAGTCCTTCTACCCTATGTAAGTGAGCTCGTCATCGAGGACGTCTTTAGGGTTAAGCTTGGATTGAAGTTTCCTATTGGTCCGCTTAGTACAATATATCTTTTCAAACTTCTCTCCATCCGGGTCATACAATGTCATCTTAATATGCCATGACCCATCTCCATCTTTGGGTGGTTTGTCCCAATCCCACTTATGATCATCGTCCTCACAAGTCCACTTATTCATCCCTAGGTTAATTGGCAAAACTCCTAGGAACTCAATCATCTTCCTAAAAACTAGAGGGTCTTCAAATGGATCCAATTCGGGTGTCCCTAGCCAAGAGTTGTTCTACCGTATGTGTTCGGTTCACAAAGTCCTCTTCTAGGTAAAATGGGCGTTGGGGTCCTATGAAGTCTCTATCGATCCAAGGTCCATATCTAGATGGTCTCCTATTTAATTCTAACCAATGGGGTGTTGGTTCCTCACTAGTATCATAGGCATTTTTCTTCACATCATAGACTGACCAAGTATCACCTTCTCCTACCGCTATCTTAGATTCCTTACAATCAATCATAGCACTAGCGGTCGCCAAAAATCCTCTACCTATCAACAAGGGGCATGTAGGGTCGCTAACCATATCAAGGACGTGGAAATCGGCTAAAATGGTTAGTTTTCCTATGTGTACTAACACGTCTTTGACTACTCCAATCGGGTAAGCAACACTTCCATCCGCTAAGCCTATTATTACCTCGGTCTCTTCAAGTTTTCCTAGTTTTAGAGAGGTGTAGAGAGGTAACGAAAGTAGGTTAAGGCTTGATCCAAGATCGGCTAATGTGTCATAAGCCTCCGAATTACCGATCTTGCAAGGTAGAACAAATAAGCCCGGATCATCTAACTTCTTAGGTAGCTTGTTTTGAACAAAGGCGGTCCCTTTTTCGCCTAACTTGAGCTTCTTCTCATCCAACACATCAATAACCGGACTTTCAAGGTGTAGCTCCTTAAATTCATTGTCAAGGTTTTGAGTGGGAGGTGTCTCAACTATGTTGTTGACCAATTTGGATATCATAACCTCTTGGTCATTTTGAACGACTTGGGTTTGTTTGAAACACGTGCTCATGGAATTGACCGAATAATATTGTGGACAAGAACTAGGAGACGAAACCGACGAGATGGCGTTGACGTTTAGTTTCGGGTTCTTGACTGTGTTGCTAGGGAGTGCTCCCATTTCTCGGTCATTGAGGGCTTTCAACAAAGTGTCAATCTTATTGGTCATCTCGCATTGTTTTTGTTTGAAATCGGCTTCAAACTTGGCCAAACGAGCTTCTTGAGATGCCATAAATTGGGACATCAATCCTTCAAAGTTACTGGTACTACCATTGCTGGAAGGATTGTTGTTGAAAGTACGGTTCGAAGATGAACCGCTTGATTGAAAACGATTAGGTGGGTTGGACGAATTGGTTTGTTGTGCGTTTTGATTTTGTTTACACCTAAGGTTTGGGTGATTTTTCCATGAGGGGTTGTATGAATCACCGTAAGGGTTTGGCTCGGGTTTGAAAGTGTACCACTTGTCTCCCGCTCCGTCGGTACGCGAGGATGCGTAGTCCGCAAAAGCTTGTTCGGGGAGTTCCATGAAATCACGAGTGTCGTGGGGACCACTACATAATTCACATGAAGAAGTGATTTTGTTCACTTGGCTTGAAGTTTTAGGAGCCTCGTAGGATTTCATAAGAAACTTGACTTGGTCTTCAAGTTCTATGATCCTACGGTCGGAAGTGCTTGAATTGTTCGAAGGCAAAGATATTGCCTTGACCGTTTTATTCAAATCACGAGGATCACTCCAACTTTCGTTGTCATAAAGAGCAAGATCTTCTAGGAGAGCCCATGATTGTTCCGCACTTAGATCACGTAGCTTACCACCGGCCGATTGGTCAATGGTTTGCCTCGTGGAGAGATTGATATGGTCATAGAAGATTTGGACTTGGAGCCAAAGTTCTATGCCATGGTGAGGGACTTTTTGGAGTAAGTCCTTGAATCGAGTCCATGCCTCGTAGAGGGTTTCGCCTTGACGTTGTTGGAACATCAAGATATCATTCCTTAGCTTGGTAGTTCTTCCTGGTGGGAAAAACTGAGCAAGGAAACGAGTGGTGAGATCATCCCAAGAGGTGATGGATCCTGCGGGTAGACGCTCTAGCCATTGACTAGCTTGGTCCCGCAGAGAGAATTGAAAGAGACGCAGTCGGGTCGTCTCTCGAGTGGCAACATCAAGGTCTATGGAATCAACGATTTTAAGAAAGTCCTTGAGATGTTGATTAGGATCTTCGGAACGAAGTTCATGGAATGCGCATCCGCTCTGCACCAACCGGATGGTGTCGGATCGCAAGGGTGTGACATTGGCTCCTTGAGTGAGCTCAATGGTGTTTCGATAGCCATGGTGGCTAGGACGAGAGTAGTCTCCTAAGGTACGGGCTCTAGGAGGTGGGTGTTGTTGTGGTGGTGGGTTGTTGGGATCAAGGATATTACCACCTTCCATGATGTCGGATGGTAATGGTTACGAACAAATAAACGAAGAAAAAAGATAGGCTAAAGAAATCCTAGAAAAATAAAATAAAAATCTCACTAGAAAGGAATCTAGTGAGTAGACCTAATAAAATAAAAATTCAACCTAAACAATAACTATTCCCCGGCAGCGGCGCCAAAAACTTGATGCGTGGTTTTGCGACCTTACAACAGGTTTTACCTCTCGAGGGATCTCAAGAGGCTTACAACCCCACCAGGCAGTGTACCTGACCGATGTAGTATAGTGTATTGGTAAGTACGGGGGATTGATCGTTCTCCACAGGGAATAGTGTTCGTTAGGTATGAAAAACTACTCTAATTAGGTCTAAGGGTGAGGGAAGATTATTTTTTGTATTTTTTATATTTTTTATGAAAGCAAGTAAAATCTCGGGTTTGAAGGAGTGGGCGGAATTAGTTGCTAGTCAACTAACCCAAATAACTACAAATGCAAATAAAATAAAATAAATGAAAATGAAAAGGTTGTGAAACTTATGTGGAGAGAAATGTGTTTACTTAGATTTCCTTACTCCCTAACTATCTTTTACCGGTTGATTAGTGTGTATTAATTGCGTGGATGACGGGTGTATTCCTTAATACCAATCGTGGGGTGGCGTACGTACTTCCCCAACTCTACAAGCTCCTACTTCACTCCTATGTCGACCCGGCTAGGAAGCTCCTAACATGGGATCACTAGAATTCGCTCATGCATTAAATACAACCATATAAACCTAGTACGCATTGGTTCATGTTTCTTAATACATTCAAGCAAGTTACCGTATATGAAGTTAGCCAGTTTTCTTAAGTCTAACATCGATAAACAATCATTCAATACAATTAATAACACACTAATAACCGATAATCAATAGTTAGGTTTCATTAGATCTAAGCAAACACAAGATAAATCTAGCCTAGCATGTTAATCAAAAGACAAGAACAAGATATAATCAAACAACACATAGACATATTGATTGATTAAGTAATTACTTATCTTCAATTAAACATGGGAGATCCAAGGGTATGAAAACCCTTAAAAATGGCAGAAATTCGTCTTAGGGTTTCTCCCCACAAAGTTGCACACTAATGACAAAAAATTGCAAAACTATATATAGAACTTAAGGGCTGACGGCGTCACGTTATAGGACTTGACGCCGTCACCTCGCCGTGTCTAGGGTTCCCGGATGGCCTTCTTGACGCCGTCCCTTTGTAGCCTTCCAAAATCCGCTCTGGCCTATCAAGGCTTGACGCCGTCAGAAATGGGCTTGACGCCGTCCCTCTTTAACTTAAACCGTGATGGCCTTGATCACCTTAAAGGGTGACGCCGTCAGAATTTCCATTGCAAAACTCCCTGGCTTATCATGTGTATTTTTCATATCCACCTCTTTTGCCAAGCCGTGACGCCGTCTGGAACAATCCCTGACGCCGTCAAAGGTACTTTTCCAGCCGATTTTGAGACTTTGTCGTTTTCTTCACTTTTATGCTCCAAAAACGTCCAAAATGCTTCCTTTTCCAGATTTCTTCTCCAAAGTACCTAAAATGACAAAAGGAACGATTTAGGGTAATATTTGATCAAATAAATACGATTTAGGGCTTAAATGACCCCCTAAAAGCGGTACACTTTTCGCTTCATCACTTTGGCATCCCGTCATGTGGTTGCTAGCTCCGTTATCAAGATACCAAGAATCTTCTTCATTAGAATCGGCTTCAAATTTCTTGGGCAAAACCTTTTCTTCATTTAAAAATATTTTTTCTTGAACGGTCTTCATCATGAAAAACGTTGCATCAACCCCATTGTCTTGTTCTTCAGCTTGTGTCAAGTTCGCCTCTTGTTTCTGGAATCGATCTGGACACTTTGAAACGAAGTGTCCATATTTATCACACCGGTAACATTTAATCCCCGATAAATCACGCCTTTTATTCGTTTGCTTTCCATTATCTTGGGTTTTATCTTGCTTTTGATCGTAGTTTTGGGTGTTACCCTTCCACGGCCTCGACCTCGCGACGTGTTGGATCCTTGACCTCGACCCCTACCAGAACCACGTCCATAGTTAGAAGAAGATTCAGTTTTAGAGAACATTAACTTACTTGAGCTGTCATTATCTTCTTCTTTAATTCTTTCTTCGTAGGCTTTCATTCTACCGACCACATCTTCGTACCCGACTGTCTTCAAGTCCAAGACTTGTTCAAGTGAAGCCACGATGTGAATAAAACGCCTCGGTAAACTTGTAAGAAACCTCTTTACAAGTTTTCGTTCTTCTATTGTTTCTCCAAGTATCGCAGCCTTTGATGAAAGCCCCGAAAACTTAGAAGCGAATTTATCAATATCCTCGGTATCACGCATCTTCAAACCTTCAAACTCGGTCATTAAAGTTTGAAGTCTCGCCTCTTTCACACGCTCCGCACCAAGATTTCTTGATTTTATAGCTTCCCACATGTCTTTCGCTGATTTCAGAGTTCCTATTTGAAGTATCACGTCTTCTAGTACTGATTGGAACAGAAGTGCCTTCACCACGTTGTTCTTCTTTGCATCTGTAGAACCTGGTTCGATTACTTCCCACACTCCATGAATACCCATGATTACTTCCATTTGCGTACTCCAGATGGTGTAGTTAGTTGACGTTAACATTGGGCATTGAAACGTCAAATTTGACTCTTTTGTTGGCGGTGGTGGATGGTTAGAACCTGATGGATCTCCAGTCATCCTGGTTCTAGTTCTTGATCGTGTATAAGTTTGTAACGGTGAACTTTCCAGCCCTTATATCATGGCTAGATTAAGTTCAACAAGTGGCGAGAAATCAACAGCCTTGAGTACTTTTTCAACTTACTGATGCACTGCGATCAGTTTACAAAAGAAAAGTGGGATGAGAGAAGTGGGCTGAGAAAAGTGGGCTGAGAAAATCATGACCCAACCAATTGGTTCAAAAGTTTTAAGTCGATTTATGTTAGGGTCTTTATTAACCCTAAGTTGCTGTATATTCTGCTCCAACACTCTACGTCTAAACCAACAGGGTCACAGGTTTGGACGATTGCTGCTATGAATCTTTGTAAACCCTTACACGCGGTTACAAATCACCAGGCTCTGATACCAATTCAAGTATTCAGAGGCACACGCAGCAGATACAATACAAGAAAAGAAAAGAACAATAATTGCCAAACACGCAAACACTTTATATTGAAGAAACTTAACTCAAAACTCCAATACGATACAATGTAATGCCCTACCCTTCACGGTATATATATACCAACATAGACGCGTTGTACTATAACTAGGATTACATTAAAACCTATCCTAAATCAATGAGGACTACTCCATATTAGGATAAACTTAGACGAGTTGGACTAGCACTCCAACTAGTATCTTCTAGAATCTGATATCACACCTAGAAGCCACATCACACTCAGTCAATTCGCCAACAAATGATAGTATAGAGTACGATGCTTGTAACTAATAATGTAATAAACACCATGCATCGTGTCATACGATTTTGATGGTCTAATAAACATCCATGCACGCGGGCTCCAGTCTTGACCGCCTTGAAAAGCAAATGTATTTAGTGAGGGAGAACGAAGTGATAAGCTAATGAACATTTCATGAACACCTAATAAGTATAAAAAAAAGTGTAAGTAAAAGATTTATGTGATTGATAATTCATGTAAATAAAAAAAAATGGCACAAAACACATCATATGAATATTCTTAAATACCTTTGAAAAAAATATATAAGTGAAATTCAACATTGCAACCACACAATTCTTACAACAAAAAGATGAGGGCATAAGTTATAAAAGTACGATTTATTTTTCAATTATTTGCCTCTTTCATCTCTCTGTGCATATAACTTGACAATCATGCCAAATTGAAATTACATCAATTAAATAGAACAATATAAAAATTATAAACATAAGACACATTCGATAGTGAAAAATAAATTAGCGAGACATTTTGATCTAGTCTCGAATGTTGCAACATGGTTCACATGTTAAGAAATTACCAAAATATTTCATGAGGGTTGTACAACACCAACACTACCACTACATTGTCCTAATGGCTGTCCTACAAAAGGTAGAACCACAATCCTTATTGAGATTTAGAGTGTAGACAACAAATACTGATGTGTCGGGTTCGAACAAGTTTTAAGTTTATAAAGGTTGAATTACCAAATCTAGGAACAACACATACAAGCAAGTGCACTCGTCCGTTGTAGCAAGATTTTGATGGTAAGTCGGGATCGTTCGCAGGGATTTGTGTAGTGAAACGAATCGTAAGCTAAAAGCAAATTTCTTAAACAAGCAATGATGATAATATGAAAATTCAAATGATTAAAACTACACTTGCTTAGACTAGTATACTACAATTGACCAGCATGATTGTGATAACTTTGGATAACATGTTGGTTATGATAATTAGTTTGGTGACTAATCTATTGTTTCTACAAATTAAACCTTCGTCAAGATCTTAGTTTATAAAAACAAGCATTACGATTAACCAATCAATTCAAGATCAATTCAGGGTTCATAAGTTGGTGTACCTTAAACACAGAAACAATCTTTTGTTTTATCAAACAAGCTGTAGAAATGGTCAATACAAAAGGTAACCGATTATAGACAAAAGGTCACAACTGATGGTAAACTATTAATCTTTCGACCTTTAAAATGGTTTACAATCAATCCGTTTTGATAGAAAAAAGCATTTTTATTACAATCACGATTAACTTTCTTTGTTTAATCAAGAATAGTGGATAACAAAAATCATTCATAGACAAATGATTATAACTAGTTGAATAACAATAGTTCTTTCGACCCCTAAAATTACTAGAAACTAGTTAAACTTGACCAACAAATGTCACTATGAAACTTAATCATAATTGGATCTTAGAATCAACTTGAAATTGAATTAAAACATGTTATCACAATCATACGCCAATCAATAAGTAATACACATCATCTAAGCAAGTGCACAAAGGCACTAGCCACTCATAACAAACATGAACATAATCTTAAAACTTTGAACATTAAAAACCATGATTGAGAGTCTTACAATGATTGGAAATAAGATTACAAGTGAAAAGGCAATGATACCCAAAAGGTTGGTATTGACTTCTCGACTCTCCAACTGCTCCTGGACTTTTAAGGACGAATTTAAGAGTATTTGATGAGTGGTTGATGATTAAAAGGTTTATTAATTGAAGTGAGCACACATAATACTTCACAAATACTCCTATTTATACTTATTCTCCAAGCATAGGGTCTTCAATGCTTCCATTGGTCTCCAAGCAGATAGAATGGTCTAGAATCATCATTAGAAGGCCTTGGAAACGGATGGTAGCTAAGCACAAGACTTAATGACGCAGTTTTGGAATTCATACGACATCCAACCGATCGGTATTGTGTCCAACCAATCGGTTGGTCTTCAAAACTGGCCTCCATCCGATTCGGTTGCGGGCTGCATCCGATCGGATGGAGCACTGCTGTTTTACTCTTTTTTGGACTTTTGTCGTTTGACTTGTTTCTTGTTCATAGCTCTTGGTTCTTTATCCAAACTTGATCTTTCCTTCATCTTTAGGCTTATTAACTTGACT
The DNA here is from genome assembly GCA_021014915.2 of Artemisia tridentata subsp. tridentata. Lineage (NCBI taxonomy): Eukaryota > Viridiplantae > Streptophyta > Magnoliopsida > Asterales > Asteraceae > Artemisia > Artemisia tridentata. The sequence continues at coordinate 450,321,559 of CP139508.1, forward strand.
ACTTGGACTTATACTCTTTGAAGTACCTTTTGGTGCGGGACTTGTCACAAGAATCTTCATGTAATCATAAATATTTCCTTCTTCCTCATTCTTGCATCTTTTTCTTCCTTTTTCCTGTTTTTGGCTACATATACTTTGCAAACACACTTTGGTACGATTAAGTAACAAAAGCATATAAATACAACAACAACAACAAAAAAACATGTATAAAAGCACAAATAACGCTGCTAAAAACATTTTAGATTTAAGCGTTATCAAATCCCCCACACTTGAACTTTGCTTGCCCTCAAGCAAATCTAGAAATAAAAACAATTATCCACATGGTATACAAGTATGATTAGAAAAATGTGATGCAAATCTATCAAGTACAAGTACAAGTTAGATTCATCATTTTAAGCTTTTATGGTTGAAGCATCGAGATGTTTGACAATACCCAAATGATTTTCTTGCATGATACACATTACTAAACACCTCACGAAAGGGAAATGAAATATAATTCACTCAAAACACTCATTTGTATGATTGGTGGAGTATATAAGAAGAATCACACTCATTTGCTCAGTCATGATCTAAATATTACCATAAGCTTGTACAAGAAACAAAACTACACCGAAATGGCGTGAGCACCAAGTACACATGTCAAAGAGGACTTTTATTCGGGTTTAAGGCTTAGGGGTTTATATCGGACTTATGTGCAACTATCTCATGCAAAACATAATAGCTCGCTAACAACGAATTCTTGTATTACCAAATAACGGATGGTCACTAGATTGTACCTTGGTTCGCTAACAACGTTACTTGCATAACGGATGGTCGCCAAAATACGCCCTAGCTCGCTAACAACGTTAGTCAATTCCTCAAGAAATCGGATGGTCACTACATGTCCATACACTTAATAATTTCACAAAGTCAAAAAGGGTAGGATAAGGCATGGGATATGTTTAAGAGAGGGTTGATGATAAATAATAAAAACTAGTCAAAGTCTATTAACCGAATGTTACTAGCTATTACAAACCACTATCATGCAATTTTGCGAAAAACTCCATACTTTCTTGATTCGTACATTATTCACTAGCCCATTGGCTATTCTTGTCACCTTATAGTTGCGATGACTCTTTCTCTCTTTTTTTTTTCTTTTTTTTTTCACTTGTCATCTTATAATTGCGATGACTTCACTTGGATAACCACTTTTGGAGTTTGCAACTTTCTTCGAACTTTCATGATTTCCCACATAACATCCATCTTGCCAAATAGCTAGCAACCAACCAAGACTTGACTAGGGGTAAGGCTAGGCTAAAAGGTGTAAAATCTTTTTGAATTTTTCTGGATTTTATCAAAAAAAAAAAAAAAAAAAAAAAAAGATAGGCTCAGAGGGTGTAACTAGGGGTATCTAGCGTTAAGGATAAACGCTAACAAAAGGGTTTATACGGGAGGTTAACTAGTCAGTGTAACTAGCTAAATATCAATTAGGAAGGCTATTTGGGTTAAATCCTAAGGTTGCCTCTTATCACACATATACACTTATATCACAAATGAAATGTGATCTCACAACGGTCTCGTAATGATTTACAAGCACAAGTTCTAGAATAAATAAAATCACCGGCACACTCATAGCAAAAGATCCAAGCATAAAAGATGTATGCCAATTATGAAACAGGCTCAAATCCTCACAATTTAGTGGAAAGGGCTATAATATGTGCTAGCTAATGTTATCGATCCCATAATGGATTGCAATATTAATCGGGACACATCTCGAATTTCTCAAAATTACAAATATTACCAGTGGATAAATCCAGTTATTCTCATATATAATTCTTAAAATGACAAACGACTAGATTACAAGGGCAAACAAAATTTAAAATTTAGCTCGAAACTTACAATCTATTCTTATTTTCCTATTCACCCCCCCCCCACACTTAAGTTAAGCATTGTCCTCAATGTGATAAACGATTTTCAAAGAATGAAATAGGGAAATAAGAGAATAAACCGTATTTTCCTGCTCAAGATGATTCTTGATCCAAGTATCCTAGCTTCGCAATCATTACCTGCGGTAATCTAAAAACAAAAGAAACACACACAAAATATGTCTACGTTTTATTCAAAGGTCAGTGATACACCCCCACACTTAAGTTCAACTAAGTTTTTAGAAAAACTTTGGGGTTTAATCACTTGAAAATAAAAATAAAAAACTAAAAACAGCAAACACACAGGTTGCCTCCCGAGAAGCGCTTGTTTTATTAACGAGTCATCAGCCGGACTCGAACTTCCTTTTTGTTACGTTGGTGCAATTTTTGATTTCTTCTTTGAGATTTTTGGAACATACACCACATTTTCTATCACTATTCCTTCTCCAGTTTCATCTATGTCTTCCAATTTAATTTTCTCCCACGGTCTAGGAAGAACATCATAGATATAACCAGATTCTTCGGCCCAAGGAGTGTTTTTCTTAAAATCGGCCGGGAAGGGTGAAATAAATGTTATAGCTTCATATTCGAATTCAGGAGGAATCTCTTTGATAGAAACTTCATTCATTTGCTCCTTGTCATAGTACAATTTAATTTGGTGACCATTAACAATGAAACTTCCACCTTGTTTGTCATGTAATTCAACATATACAGATGGAAATCTGAAGGTCCACATTTTTTATGGATCTCTAAGTAGCCTTGATTACTTAGTAGATGACTTGAATAAATCCAAATCAATCTAAGTGAGACACTCTTACACAGTTGTTAATGTTAACGCGGAATATTAACAAGAACAATGAAGAACACAGTTTGATAACTAACTTTGTATATTACTTTGAATATGATTACAAAAACTCTTGAAAAACCGTATAGTATCTAACACCTTAAGGTTCCTTTTATACATGAAGGAAACCCTAATTACAAACCGTGTGAAAAGATATTGTGTATCTTCTATAAAGATACCTAACTCGTTCATATCTTTTCCTAACTTATCTAACAAACTTTCCTAACTTTACTGACCCGACTTAACTCAGGTCAACAAGACTTAATATCACTAACAGACCTAACAATTACATTACCAGACCTAATATCAAACAGATCTAACTTGTATGCTGCCAGACCTAACTCTCCTTGTTGATAATTCCCAACAATCCTCCCCTAACTTGATCTTCATGCTTTATGAACTTCGAGTTCTTCTGACTTAGCTTTCTGAGGATTGAATTATTTACATGACTTGATCTTTTTCCAGCAACATTGGTCTTGATAAGCTATCCATCTGATATGATCTTTGCAGCAACCATGACTACTTGTACATCAAATTCATTTAAAGTTTCATACTATTTTCATCACTTCCAGGTGTGTTAACTTCTGTGAGAGGTGAATCATTGAAAATTAATGGATTTGAAGTCTCTTTACCAATAGCCATCACTACTGGAGTAGCCAATGTTTTGGTGTGTAAGACCATGGTACATTAATAACCATATGATTTTTAGCAAATCATCAGCTTATCAACGGATTTGTTAAGTCTTTACCAAAAGCCGTTTGCTTTTGGACTAGCCAATTCTTTGATGGAAAAGCACCTCATCATGGTGAATTGATTACCATTTATGGTTTTCCACAACCTTTACCACAAGCCATAACCTTGTGGGCTAGTCAACTCTTCACTTATCTTAGATATGGTGAGTTAAATACCATACAATTTTTGGCAAATTGTCAGCCATGAATGGATTTGGTTCATCTTTACCTGTAGCTGTTTGCTCAGGATTAGCCAGTCCTTGTGTGTATTAGACAAGGTGGACTGATAACCTTTTGTTGTGTTAGTGCTATGCACCTCCACCAAGTGAGAAGTTCCTTTAGTCTCACTTAACAACTTGAAAATTTTTTCAAACATCCTTAAGCAACATCCTTCAAAGACTGCTGCTTTATCAAATCCAATACTAGCTCATATCCTTCATCCTTCTTCTCAGTAGACAACTTTTTGTTCATCATATCCTTGCGAACACTTGATGACAAAGGATATTCCACTTCTGCAAGCATATAAATATCAACATCTTTTAAAGACACACAATGTACCTTGCAGTTATGGAAGTAGCTCCAGCTGGTAATCTTCTGCTGTTCAGGAAGTTTCCACACTATATTTGACTCAGCTGGTGGCTCAAACATCACTTTCAAATTTCCCCAAAAGACTCTTTCAACTTCATCTTCAGGTGGATTATCTCCATATTTGATGTTCACCACCTTATATAGTTCCTGTAGATCCTCCCTGCTTATATCATGTAGAATAGCAGCAAAATTCATATACATTATATTAGAATAATCTTCCCTAATAATCATATATGAAGCTCTTTTTCCAGTCATAACTATTTGATAGTTGACTATCTTAGCAGGTTCCTTTGAGCTTTCAATTGTGCCCATAGTGGCTCCTTCAGATGAAGGTTCTTCCTCTGATTCCTCATCTTGAATTACCTTCTTTTGTTTCCTTTTTCTAGCCACACCAGTTCTTCTTTGAAACAGAATTGGCTCGATAACTTCAGGTTCTTTTTCAACAAGCTGTTCAGTTTCTTTCACCTTTTTACCTTGAAAACAAAACCTTTGAACATCATCATAGTCAACAGCTTTATAACCTTGATCTCTTTCAAAAGCTTTGAGATAGGCAGTATGGATCTCTTCATAAGTCTTTCCTTTCATCTTCTCCAAAGATAAATGCATCTGATTCTTTAGATACATCTTCATATCATGTTTCTTTTCTGCCATAGACAACTTCTTGGGAACCTTTGTTTTCTTCTTTAGTTTGATCCTTTCCAAGAATCCTCCCAATGTATCATCATTAGCATCTCTTGCATTTATGAAGTCTGCAAGTTGTTTGGCTCTTTCATCAGTAGTCAATCCTTCAATAGCTAAAAGCTCCTCATATTTAGCTCTTACTTCATCATCAACATTGATCAACTGTGTAAATGAATCACCAGTTTCTACAGCCAATCTTCTTGCATAAATAGCATCTTGCCTATTTTGTTCTTCCTTCCTTTGTTCATCAGCAAGATCTTGTGCATTTATCCTCTCAATTTCAGCCTCAGTTGCTAATTTTTCTCTTGTTTTTCTTTTCTTTGGCTTTGAAGTCTCATCCACAACCTGTTTTCCTTCCTTTTGAATAGCAGGTTGTTCTTTATTACCAGGATTAATATCTGCACAGCAAGATTTATCAGAAACATTACCCGTATTAAAATCATCACCAGACTTTGTAGTTTCATCAGCAGATAGAATTAACTTTCTCCTCTTGCCCATGGATTGAGCCAAAGCCAAAGTCTCTGCTGCTTCCCTTGTCTCTGGACTGATAGTGGTGACATGTTCTTGAGCTGGTGTTTGAAGTATGTTCTCTTCATCTACATACCTCCCGTGTTTGGAAGAATTTTCATCTTCATCCTCCTTAATGTGAACACCCTTCTGCTTCATTGCCTTTTCCATTTTCTTGACTTTCTTCACCAAAGTCACATAAGCTTTACTGAGAGCTTCATTAGACCTTTCCAAAGTAGCCACCTTCTTTTTTAGCTGAGGGACCAAGGTAAGAAGGTTTTCCACAGTTATTGGTGTAGGTAACCTTTCAGCAGTTGGTGAGGGATTTGTTTGAGGTGATGATGATGGGGTAGGTGTGGGTGTGGATGACCTAGATGGTTCCTGTGCTTGTGCTGCATCAGTTTGCACTTCTGCAGCTCCAGATGTACCTGCAATGTTAGTACCAACAAGCATAGCAGGAAGCAAAGGTTTATGTGCCCCCTTAAAACCCCTTTTCATATTTGCAAACATTTTGGGTGTGAAAGCCACACTGATATAAGGCACTTTTTCCTCAGTTTCAACATTCAGAATCATTTGCAAAAATCGTGGATACATCAAAAAATTTGGGTTCTTAGCATTTTTCTCCATTCCTTAAAAAATAAGCTTTGAAAAGTTAAATGTCCTTCCAAGTGATAGACAAACTAATGCAGAAGCAATTTTGCTTCCAAATTGATCCCATCCACCACTCTTGGGACTTAAAAATTGAAGCAAATGGTGTAGTAAGAACCTCCACTGTGGTGTAAAAAGGCTTTTCCAAAAAGTAAAACTCCCATCAGTGGGATACCCTATGTTATTCAATCCTTCCAAAATATCATTACTAGGCAAATCAAATTCCCCTGAAGCATCATCCAAGTGGAGACTGCTCCTAATGGAGGCTTTAGTTATGGTAAAACCAATGTTGTCAATTGTTGCCCTTAAACATGGTATCCCATCATCAAGAGTCTCAGAGGTAACTGACCCCCAGAACTGCTTAACAAGGGACATATAGATAGTAGGATTATGAATTAGAGAATAACAAATATATGAACCTTTTAAGTAATCCACAATCTCCTCGAAGCCTGCACTTTGATTAGGTTTCTTCAAGAAACCGACTTGATTATGCTTGTCAACAAACTTTAGTTCATCCATGGATGAGTTAATGATTTAGGTCTGGTTGATTTGAAAGGTAGGGTTTGAAAGTAAATAACGTGAAACAGTGTCTTTTGCCGAAAATAAAGATGATTTAATTTTGGAAGCAAAGAATGAATAAAATGAGAAAATTTATCAAATTTTATTCTTATATACTTCTTGTTACCGAAAAACGTGCAACGGTAATATTTTATACAAAAATCTTTATTTCACTGACCAGGTCTAACGGTAATAAATTTTAACACTACCCGACCTACAAATGGTCAACCAGGCCGAATCATAAACTTACCAGGCTTAACCAAGGAAGTTTACTTACATAATGATTTAGCAATCGTAAGGCTTAACATCACCACCAATCCAAGATTTTCTGCAGATATTAGTCCCAACAACAAGAAAAAGAGACAAAACAAACAGATTTACAAGAAAATGCAATAATATACACAACCAGATTTAACACTTAAGGTTACCCGATTTTAATAAAACATGTACATTTAACCTCCCCTTAAATGTACATTACCTCCCCTTAAGTGTAAACACATTTATTTTTTTTTATTTTTTTTTATTTTTATTTTTAATAACAACTTAATAAAAAAGAAATCAAGAAAACAAAATTAAACAAAGTCAACTTTCCAAAAGTACCATAATTAACTCAATGCCTGCAAGAAGTTAGTTCATTCACCAACCGAGCATTGAATAGCCTTAAACCTTGATTTTCTCTATAAAAAGCCCATGGTTTTAACACAAAACCATCACAAATCATAAAGAAAACTTTTCATCACAATGAATCCTTCCCCATCATCCATTGTAGAGATTTCATCCGATTCAACTTCAGATTCATCTTCAGTAGGATGGGCTGGCTATTTTCCACCACTCTACACTTCAAGTTCAAAAACCAAGTCCTCAAAGAAAAAGGTTGTGATAACCTCCTCTGAAGACTCTTCAACAGATGATCTTCCTACTCCTCCACCATATGTGGATGACACCAGTTCTGACTCTGTGGAAAAGTCTATATCAGACTTTGTTTCTTCCCAAGAAGACTCTTCTGTTGATGATGTTGCTGTCCCTTCAAAGGCTGTGTCATCCAAGAGTGCCATGGTGTTGCCTCATCCAAAGCCAAACATGCAGATTCTAGGTCTCCTAAGCCCAAAGGTGCGAGATCTAATGGGAGAAAAAGGAACCAAGAAGACTATGCCTGATTTGAAGGACAAAGGAAAAAGGAAGATGTAGAAGTAGTTGATTGACTTGTGAAAGCTTTTATCTTGTTTTGTTGGTTGCATCCTAGAATGCAGCCATATGTCTATAAATAAAATCTTCATGGTCCTTTTGTCTTATTGTCCCTTACTAGCAACAATAAAGAGTTGACAACTGCAAAACAAAGTTAAGCACAATACACCAAGAAACAATGGAACTCGAAAAGTTGAAGCCCAAAAACAACTAGAAACAAAAGAGTTACCATAACTGAAAATGAAACTACAAGACTTAAAAAGTAACCTAAAATCTGGTAAGTATACAAACTATACAAGAAATAAGAGATGAAATTAATTTCTCTTAACAACCCAGGCCTGAGTAGGCTTGAGTCCACTTTGTGGAGCAACATACTTAAAGGTTTTATATGAAACTGCTCCACTGAGGATACTTTGGGATTTATAGGTATACTCATTCTTGAATGGATCCCAAGACCAACATTCTGAGGTCTTATCAGCAGAACCCCCATTACCCTTTACAGCATTAGTTTTTGAAGGTTGTGCTGTATGCTTAGCAATTGGTCTCCTCACAGGTGAATGTGATTTGTAAAAATTTCTTCTTTGATTATTTGCATTCACCTGTGGTTTGTGGAATGGCTGTCTGGTTCTCATTTGATTAGCATAACCAGAATTTACATTAGGCCTCACAGAATTACAATTTTGCCTATTCACATTAAAATTTCTCAAACCAGATCTAATATTTGGTCTACCAGAATTAACATTAAAGTTAGGTCGGGTAGAGTTAATATGTTGGACAGGTCTGGGAACAAACTGGTTGGCATGATTGATTCTGTTAGCATTATTCCACACTGGTTTATTAGTGACATGACCAGTATTTACATTCATTCTCTTATGCCCAGCTTCTCTTTTCATTCTCTTCTCATGAAAGTCACAATCTCTAATCAAGTGACTCAAACTTCCACAAACAAAACATCTCTTAGGAGTGTAAGTGCAACTACTCCTAACTTTTCTGTGAACACTATTACTTTTGGGTGACTCATTTGTTGCAACAGATTCCCTAGGAGATTTTATGTGATTGACACAACTAGGTTTAACTGTTTGGGATTTTGGTTTAGTCACAACAAGTTCACTATCCTTAACAATCTAAGGTTTAGGACTCTCTTTGATTTCACTTTTTGGCTCAGACTGTAACAACCGTAATTTTAGCAGGTTAGTTTGACTAATAAGTCTCAACCTATTTAACTTTTATGTGGTGTGTACTATGTGCTTAGATGTGGTATATGTGCGGTTTATGGGTTTCTGTAAATTAATGATATTGAACATGTTGGGATCATTAATTAGTAATATTATAATGATTAGTGAAGTAATTAGGGTTTAAAACTTGGTAATTAATGAGTTAGGTTTCTGGCAGAATAATAAGGCTGTAAAGATTCGATTTTATTTAATAGATGAAGATGAGTTAGATCACGAATTTTAGGTCTAAATTGTAGTTCAGAGAAAGAGCTTTCTAAAAAGTCTAACCACGATTGATTTTGAGGTGGGAAGTCAGTCAAACGAATTTAATGAGTTAAGGTGTCAAAGCTGTTAAACCGGGACAGAATTAGGGTAAAAGTATTGAGGTCAATGGTGGCTTTAAAAGTGTAATTAAGGTTATACCTTCTGGGGAAGTTTAGTTCTATATTATCTTTGACTTTCACGCGAAAATTAGAAGATAATAAGTTGTACAAGTGTGTCCGTTAGGTCAAAACTTTTTGGTGTACGATCAGATCCGAATCTGGATAGTTGTCATGTTTGATTTTTCAAAGGATACTTTTGTGTGTGTTTAGTGCATGGCCTTCTGGGACAAGCTTGTATGCTTATGAAGGGTCATGGTGAATTTTTGGTGTGAGTTTTGAAGCTTTATTTGCTGTGATTTTATGTGGGTGAAAGTACCCTAAAAATATGCATTTTTTTGAAAGTTTTAATTAAGGGATTTAGTGAGCGTAAAGTATTGGGTGATGATTAGTATGGAGTCTAGGAGATCCATAGTGGGTTATATGAACCTTAGACATCCATCATATATGTGTTACATGGACTATAGCTTTTAGCTTGGTCGCGTGTAACGTGGTATTGTATTGTTTGTATAGATTTGTGAATTGTGAATTTGGAAGCTGCAAGGTTGAGGTGAGTTCATAGTCCCAATTTTTACTTTGTTTTAAACTTGAGATGGAGATGATGCTTGTTTAAATGTTTTGAGTTACTGTGATTATGTGTTTAATAAAAAGCATGGACTTGTAACGGTTATTATATGTATACTGCATGTTATTGTGGTGTTTCTGTGTGGTGATTATTTGAGTGGGAAAGTCCTAGTGGCTCTACTCATTATTATTCTGTGTGGTCTGGCCGGATGGTATTAATTTACCCATTATATTGGATCGGTGGGCGCGTTCCGTCCCAATTGTGGTGGTATTTGGATCGGTGGGCACGTTCCGTCCCAGTTTATATTTGGATCGGTGGGCACGTTCCGTCCCGTAAGCTTTGATTGCATGCTAGTTGTATGATAACTATATTTTTACTGTCCTGTTATATTTTATAATCACAGTGAACTGATAATCGAGGTATAATGTGTGTCTTAAACCTATGAATCTCACCAACATTATGTTGACGTTTTAAGCATCATTTTCAGGTGAGGATTCTAAGGCTAAGGTAGAAGGACATGACTAGAAGACTAGTTTGCATTTGAGGATGATTACCTTAAGTTTTATTTTGATTAAGTTGAAGTTTGTTTTTTTTTATACTTGAATGTCTTTCATTATCACTTTATGTTAAATGAAGATACCTTGGAGTTTGTTTTTGATTATTTATTTTGGGGTATCGTTACGACACTTTGTGTCTGTACTTTGCTCTATTTATTTGCATATAGTAATTCTCTATATAGACGCCATTTGTTGTAATGATATCCATGATGTTGCACTCGCGTTTCCGCCATTGGCAAGGTGTGACAGATTGGTATCAGAGCCTTGGTTATAGAGAAGTAGGTGGTTGAACCTAGACTATAACCTAGGAGTCCCTCATATAGTTGCATTTAGGGCCTATGTGTGAGTATGGTATTTTACGTGTTTATTCTTATTGAGTTTATGAGTAGTTTTGATTGAGTTTTGGACGTCTATTGGATTCTCGTACTTAGTATCATATGTGTCACTTTTAGCATGGCACCTCTCGCGCGTGACAAGCTTCGTTGGGCAATTGTTGTCGCTACTGGTTGCAAGTGGACTGGTGGCTTGAGGCTGGTTAGCAGGAGGATGTTGATTTATGCGAGTATGTGGCCATGCCTGATCGAGGAAAAGCTGACCTTAGTGAATGTGGGTGGAACGGAGGTAGAAGTGTACGAGACGGAAGTAACCAATAAAGACGGCTCCACGACTAGGTACCCGGGTAAGTGTCCCAAATTCGTAGAAGATGGAGGAGCAGTTCGGGCTGAGCCTCGTGACTTATATGGGTTTGTGGATCGCATAGAGGAGGAAGGAAAGAATCCCGAGAGTGGCTTTGCTAGTCGTCCACTACCACCGCCCGAGGGAAACCGAAATGGATGGATTAGTGAAGATAAAGAGTACGAAGTGGATTCGGACTTGGAGTCTACGGCGAGTAGTTGAATTACTTCAAGATAGACGAACGTTAGGATGGAGCTCGAGCCATGTGTGATTTTGTTTTATTTAGTATTATGTTTTGGGATGTTTTTTTTCTGGTGACTTTAGATGTTTGGTATTATGTTGGAATATGGATTCCGTTGGATTTTGAGATTATTCCCAAGTATTTAATAATAAGGCTTGAGCAAGTTTGAATATTTTGTGTGCGATATATGTTTGATTCTAAGTGGTGTATGTGTTATTGTGAGGTGTTATTATTGCTAGGTGTGGTATTGGAAGCGAGTACACATGTGAAATGATACATCTATAATTATGGGTGGCCAACATAATTATACATGTATCACGACACATGTGGACTTATGGCCAATACTACGTTGACCCATGATGACATGCTCACGTGTAGTAGGATTGGATTTAATTGTGATATTTGTGTTAATTGTCCCATTTGATGGGGATATTTGTGTTAAGTATGTCGATGCATTCGCGATTGTCGTGAACGACGCCTAATGGTATTAATAACTTGTGTGTCCAGGAAATGGCACCAAATAGATCAAGACGCTTATTTAAGTCACCAATGAGTGGAGCTTACCGGACGTCGAAGAACCGGACGCCTAAGGGACAAAAGTCGACGCCCATTATTGGGGAAAGTAACCCTATCTTCCAGCAGATGATTAATCAGCAACTGGAAGCTTTGCTGCCAGAAGTTGTTAACCGAGTGAGTGCACAAGTGGGGGATGGTGCTGGAAATGGTGGGAGTGGCAATAATGGATGCTCCTACAAGGAATTTATGGCTTGTAAGCCCAAGGAGTATGATGGTAAGGGTGGGGCGCTAGTGCTCACCCGATGGATAGAAAAGATGGAGTCTGTGATGGATAGTAGTGGTTGTGCTGAGAATCAGAAAGTTAAGTATGCAGCAAGTTCACTAAACAATAAGGCTTTGACTTGGTGGAACACGCGAGTTCAAGCTAGAGGTAGAGTTGCTGCAATGGGAATGACTTATGAAGATTTCAAAGCCCTGATGATGGAGGAGTTTTGCCCAAGTAATGAGATGCAGAAGTTAGAGGAGGAGTTTTGGAATCATGCAATGGTTGGAGCTAATCATGCGGGGTATACTGATAAGTTTCATGAGTTAGCTAAGTTGGTCCCTCACTTGGTGACTCCTGAATCGAAGCGCATTGAAAAGTACATCCGTGGGTTGGTGCCACAAATTCGTAGCATGATTAAAGCTACAGAACCCACGACACTTCAGAGTGCTATTCAGAAGGCTGGAGCACTAACCGATGAAGCGGTTAGGAGTGAGGTACTCGCGAAGCCAAGTGAGAAGAGGAAGGAGGAGACTGAAGCAGGAAAGCAGGTTGGTTTTGGTGCTGAAAATAAGAGAGCAAGGCATGGAAAGGGGTTCATAGCGGTGAATCCTGTGGTGGCGGCGAGTCCTGCAATGGCAGCTACTCCAGCTGTGACAGGAAACGCCGACAGAAGGGGGTACACTAATTTTGCTCCCAAATGTATGAAATGCAATGGTTATCATCATGAGCAAACTGGATGCCATACGTGTTTCAGGTGTAACAAACCTGGACACTTTGCTAAGGAATGTCGTGCAGTGATCACTCAGGCAACTCCAATCAATTCGGTTGCCGCAGGGTATGGCCGTAAGGCGTGTTATGAGTGTGGAAGTGCGGATCATCTCCAAAATATGTGTCCCAAGTTGAATAGGGCACCTGGTCAGGCAGGAAATAGGTTGGCTATTGAACGAGGTTAAGGGCAAGGGCACAACAGGGATGTAGCTAGAGGAAGAGTGTACACCATGACTGCAAATGAGGCACGGCAAGATCCGAACGTCGTTACTGGTACATTTTCTCTTAACGGTCATTATGCTACTACTTTATTTGATACGGGTGCGGATTACTGTTTTGTGTCCACTGAATTTGCTAAATTACAGAATATTGAACCTAGTGAGCTTAGGTCTAGTATTGTGATTGAGATAGCTAGCGGTAGGGAAGTAGAAGTTGACAAGGTTATTCGTGGGTGTACAATAGTGTTAGAGGGTATCCCGTTCATGATTGACTTGATACCTTTTGGGCATGGGGGATCGAGTTTCGATGTGGTGATAGGGATGAGTTGGTTGTCTAAACATAAGGTCGAGGTCATATGCCACGAAAAGGTAGTTCGTATTCCTTTAGAGAGTGGTGTTATACTTCGGATACAAGGAGAAAGCGTAGGAAGTGGGTTGAAGTCCCTTAAGGCTGCAAAGACTAAAGAACGAAAAATAGAAGAGATTCCTGTGGTGTGTGAGTTTCCGAGCGTGTTTCCTGAAGACTTGTCTGGATTGCCTCCAATCCGTCAAGTTGAATTCCGTATTGAGTTGATTTCTGGAGCGGCACCTGTGGCGAGATCCCCATATTGTTTAGCACCCTCCGAGATGCAGGAGTTGTCCGCGCAGTTGCAAGAACTTCAGGATAAGGGGTTTATTCGACCTAGTCATTCTCCGTGGGGAGCGCCTGTGTTATTTGTTAAGAAGAAGGATGGTTCGTTCCGGATGTGTATTGACTATCGGGAATTGAACAAGCTAACTGTTAAGAATCGATATCCTCTCCCCAGGATCGATGATCTTTTTGATAAGTTACAAGGTTCACGATTTTTCTCGAAGATAGATCTGCGTTCAGGATATCATCAGTTGAGAGTGCATGAGGAGGATATTCCGAAGACTGCTTTTAGGACTCGTTATGGACACTTTGAGTTCACGGTTATGCCATTTGGGTTGACAAATGCACCTGCGGTATTCATGGATTTGATGAATCGCGTTTGCAAGCCTTACTTGGATAAATTCGTGATTGTGTTCATAGATGACATTTTAATATACTCTAAGTCAAAGGAGGAGCATAGAGAGCATTTGAAATTGATTCTTGGGTTACTGGAGAAGGAGAAATTGTACGCCAAGTTCTCAAAGTGTGAGTTTTGGCTTAAGGAGGTACATTTTCTTGGACATGTGGTAAATAGGGAAGGAATACATGTAGACCCTAGTAAGATAGAAGCGGTCAAGAACTGGAAGGCTCCTACGACGCCGTCCGAAATACGTTCATTCTTAGGATTGGCAGGATATTACCGAAGATTTATAGCGAATTTTTCGAAGATTGCTAAACCCCTTACTTTGTTGACTCAGAAGAACAAGAAGTATGTTTGGGGAGAAGAGCAAGAGGTGGCTTTCCAGTCACTAAAGGATAGTTTGTGTAATGCACCTATTCTGACGTTACCTGATGGGCCAGATGATTTTGTTGTGTATTGTGATGTGTCGAATCAGGGGTTTGGGTGTGTACTAATGCAGAGAGGTAAGGTGATAGCTTATGCATCCCGACAACTCAAGATTCATGAGAAGAATTATACAACTCATGATTTAGAGCTTGGTGCGGTAGTATTTGTTCTCAAGAATTGGAGACATTATCTGTATGGCCCCAAGAGTGTTGTTTATACGGATCATAAGAGTCTTCAGCATATTTTTACTCAAAAGGAGCTAAATATGCGACAAAGAAGATGGATCGAATTGTTTAGTGATTATGATTGCGAGATTCGCTATCATCCTGGAAAGGCAAATGTGGTAGCTGATGCTTTAAGTAGAAAGGAACGGATTAAGCCTAAGCGTGTGTGAGCGATGTGTATGACTCTACAATCGGGAATTAAGGGTAAGATATTGGCAGCACAAGAGGAAGCTCTTAAGGATGAGAATGCAACCGCTGAGATGCTGTGTGGATTAGATCAACAGATGGAGAAAAAGGAGGATGGTGGACTGTATTTCTTAGATAGAATATGGGTCCCATCGGTAGGAGGTGTAAGGAAGTTGATAATGGATGAGGCTCATAAGTCGAGATATTCGATTCATCCAGGATCGGACAAGATGTATTATGATCTTAGAGATGCTTACTGGTGGCCGGGAATGAAGAGGGAAATAGCCGAATATGTTAGCCAATGCTTGACTTGTTTGAAAGTTAAGGTTGAACATCAGAAACCCTCGGGATTGCTTCAACAGCCGCCAATTCCTGAGTGGAAATGGGAGAGAATAACAATGGATTTTATTACTAAGTTGCCTAGAACAAGTAATGGACATGACACGATATGGGTCATAGTGGACAGGCTGACGAAGTCTGCACATTTTTTGGCCATTCGTGAGGATTATAAGATGGAGAAGCTGGCAAGAATTTATATTAATGAGATTGTGGCGAGACATGGTGTGCCTGTGTCGATTATCTCTGATCGCGATAGTAGGTTTACCTTGCGGTTTTGGCAATCGTTGCAAAAGGCGTTGGATACGCGATTGGATATGAGCACTGCTTATCATCCGCAGACTGATGGGCAAAGTGAGCGAACGATTCAGACTTTGGAGGATTTACTTAGAGCGTGTGCTATTGATTTTGGAGGAAGCTGGGATACTCATCTACCTTTAGCTGAGTTTTCCTATAATAACAGCTATCATTCCAGTATTAGGTGTGCTCCATTTGAAATGTTGTATGGGAGGAAGTGTAGATCACCTATTCTATGGGCAGAGGTTGGAACAAGCCAACTAATTGGTCCTGAAATAGTGCAAGAGACTACGGATAAGGTGTTTCAGATTAAGGAAAGACTTAAGGCAGCAAGAGATCGCCAAAAGAGTTATGTGGATAATCGCCGTAAGCCATTGGAGTTTAGTGTTGGTGATCTTGTGATGTTGAAAGTGTCTCCTTGGAAAGGTGTTGTGCGTTTCCGTAAGAAAGGCAAATTAGCACCAAGATATGTAGGACCGTTTGAGATTACGGAAAGGATTGGACTTGTGGCATATCGGTTGAGATTGCCTGAAGAGTTAAGTAATGTGCATGATACATTTCACGTATCTAATTTGAAGAAATGTTTGGCGGATGCTAGTTTGCATGTGCCGTTAGATGAGATTAAGGTTAACAGGACCCTTCATTTTGTTGAAGAACCTGTTGAGATTATGGACCGAGAGGTCAAGAGTATGAAGCGTGGTAAGATAGCATTGGTGAAGGTACGTTGGAATTCCAAGCGTGGTCCTGAGTTTACTTGGGAACGTGAAGATCAGATGAGGTCCAAGTACCCGAAGTTGTTTGCTGAAAAGGTTGATGAGACGAGCTATTTAATCTCGGGACACAATTTCCCTAAGTGGGGGATGATGTAACAACCGTGATTTTAGCAGGTTAGTTTGACTAATAAGTCTCAACCTATTTAACTTTTATGTGGTGTGTACTATGTGCTTAGATGTGGTATATGTGCGGTTTATGGGTTTCTGTAAATTAATGATATTGAACATGTTGGGATCATTAATTAGTAATATTATAATGATTAGTGAAGTAATTAGGGTTTAAAACTTGGTAATTAATGAGTTAGGTTTTTGGCAGAATAACAAGGCTGTAAAGATTCGATTTTATTTACTAGATGAAGATGAGTTAGATCACGAATTTTAGGTTTAAATTTTAGTTCAGAGAAAGAGCTTTCCAAAAAGTCTGACCACGATTGATTTTGAGTTCGGGAAGTCAGTCAAACGAATTTAATGAGTTAAGGTGTCAAAGCTGTTAAACCGGGACATAATTAGGGTAAAAGTATTGAGGTCAATGGTGGCTTTAAATATGTAATTAAGGTTAGCCCTTCTGGGGAAGTTGAGTTCTATATTATCTTTGACATCTACGAGAAAATTAGAAGATAATAAGTTGTACAAGTGTGTCCGTTAGGTCAAAACTTTTTGGTGTAAGATTAGATCCGAATCTGGATAGTTGTCATGTTTGATTTTTCAAAGGATACTTGTGTATGTTTTTAGTGCATGGCCTTCTGGGACAAGCTTTTATGCTTATGAAGGATCATGGTGAATTTTTGGTGTGAGTTGTGAAGCTTTATTTGCAGTGATTTTATGTGGGTGAAAGTACCCTAAAAATCTGCGTTTTTTTGAAAGTTTTAATTAAGGGATTTAGTGAGCGTAAAGTATTGGGTGATGATTAGTATGGAGTCTAGGAGATCCATAGTGGGTTATATGAACCTTAGACATCCATCATATATGTGTTACATGGACTATAGCTTTTAGCTTGGTCGCGTGTAACGTGGTATTGTATTGTTTGTATAGATTTGTGAATTGTGAATTTGGAAGCTGCAAGGTTGAGGTGAGTTCATAGTCCCAATTTTTACTTTGTTTTAAACTTGGGATGGAGATGATGCTTGTTTAAATGTTTTGAGTTACTGTGATTATGTGTTTAATAAAAAGCATGGACTTTTAATGGTAATTATATGTATACTGCATGTTATTGTGGTGTTTCTGTGTGGTGATTATTTGAGTGGGAAAGTCCTAGTGGCTCTACTCATTATTATTCTGTGTGGTCCGGCCGGAGGGTATTAGTTTACCCATTATATTGGATCGGTGGGCGCGTTCCGCCCCAATTGTGGTGGTATTTGGATCGGTGGGCACGTTCCGTCCCAGTTTATATTTGGATCGGTGGGCACGTTCCGTCCCTTAAGCTGTGATTGCATTCTAGTTGTATGATAACTATATTTTTACTGTCATGCTATATTTTATAATCACAGTGAACTGATAATCGAGGTATAATGTGTGTCTTAAACCTATGAATCTCAGCAACATTATGTTGACGTTTTAAGCATCATTTTCAGGTGAGCATTCTAAGGCTAAGGTAGAAGGACGTGACTAGAAGACTAGTTTGCATTTGAGGATGATTACCTTAAGTTTTATTTTGATTAAGTTGAACTTTG
This sequence comes from Artemisia tridentata subsp. tridentata, assembly GCA_021014915.2. Classification (NCBI taxonomy): domain Eukaryota; kingdom Viridiplantae; phylum Streptophyta; class Magnoliopsida; order Asterales; family Asteraceae; genus Artemisia; species Artemisia tridentata. The sequence goes on from CP139508.1 coordinate 450,339,547, forward strand.
TTTTTTTTATACTTGAATGTCTTTCATTATCACTTTATGTTAAATGAAGATACCTTGGAGTTTTTTTTTGATTATTTATTTTGGGGTATCGTTACGACACTTTGTGTCTGTACTTTGCTCTATTTATTTGCATATAGTAATTCTCTATATAGACGCCATGTGTTGTAATAATATCCATGATGTTGCACTCGCGTTTCCGCCATTGGCGAGGTGTGACACAGACTTAGAGTGATCAGAGACAGCTCCAATGGATCCTTCAGTGTCATTAGTTTGACAAGTAGAATACTCACTGGTTTTGTCCTCTGAGGTGGTAGACTCAGGCACTTGAGGACCTCATCTATATCTTCTTTTTCAAGAGGAGTATAGTCATCACTTAATGGTGGTGGTACTCCCTTAAAATTATCAGCCTTAACAAACCTATTATATAAGGGTATACCTTCATAGTCATCCTCTCTATATTTGAATATAGCCTTTTTCTCATCCTCTTCATACCCTAAGCCACATTTTTTATTTTACCTAACTTGACCATCCCAACATTTAAACAGGTTGTTATTAGAGTTGTTCTACTGATCAACACGTTTTCTCAATTCATCCCTTTCTTTTTGTATTCTTAGGCCAAGTTGTCTATATCTTTTAAGCTTTTCATCTTGCTCATATATTTTATTGGCCTGAAAGTACAGTTTTTCATTTAAATCAGCATGTTGTTTCTGAAGGGTGCCTTTTTGTGCTTCTAATGTTTTTACAGCATTTTTATAAGCTAATATTTGTGCTTCTTGGTCACCTATCAGTCTTAATTGTTCATCACACAAAGTCTTAACATGATTATAGGAATCAGTACATAATTTGGAACATAATGATACCTCATTACCAATGGCCATGAGTGCATGACTGGACTCCTCAATCTCCTTTGTGTACTCACCCCAGTTTACAGCTCCAGCTTCCAATGTCAGCAAGCTCATCTGATTCCTTTCCAGCTTGCCATCCTCTTCATCTCTCTTCCTATTCCCATCAGTAGACTTCTTCTCAGGGCAGTCTCTAGAAAAGTGTCCATGCTTATGACAATTGAAGCATTCAACTGTCCTCCTAGTGTATCCAACTGGAGACTTGTTGTTGAACTTAATGGACCTCCCATACTGCTTTTGAAACCTTTTGACCCTCAAAGCAATCATGGCAATGTGCCATTTGATGTCCATCTCTTCTACCTCAGCATCATTTATCTGCTCCAGATCTTCACTGATAAAGCCCTCATCTTCTTGTTGGTTGGCAAAGAAAGAGTGAATCACGTCATCAGCAAAACCTGCAGAAGCAGATCTTTCCCTTGTAGAAGCTTCATACACGCCAGACCTAACACTGCCAGACTTATTCTTGTGAGTACTGCCTTTGCCTTGAGACACAAAAGCAACATTTGAGGAACTAGAAGATGCATGAGTGTTATCATTGATGTCCCTTTCAAACATCCTAAGATTGTTGTACATGTCATTTGGGGTCATTGAATCAACCTCCTCCTTCATCCTCATAGTCAGTGACACATTTGTCCATTCTGATGGTAGAGACCTAAGAAACTTGTGGTTGGCATCCTCATTTGATACAGTAGCCCCATGTACTTCCAGCTGAGTCAGAAGATGTTGAAATCTATCATAACCCTTTTCCAGTCCTTCAGCCTTTTGCACACAGAATGTTTCAAATTGCTGTTTAAGAACAGCTTTCTGCATCTTTTTGGAGTTTGCATTCCCTCCAAAACATTTCTTAATTGCCTCCCATATCTCCTTGGCATCTATCATGCCATGGAACCTTTGTAGATGTTCCTTTGGAATAGCCATAAGCAGCAAGGTTCTGGCCTTCTTTTCTTTCTCCACAGCCCGTATCTCCTCAGCAGTCACTGGTGGCAATATTCTTACCTGCCCATCAGGTCCACGTGAAACCCTTTTCTTAGAGTTTCCATTTTGAATAACCTTCCACACTTCACTGTCAATGTACTCCAGGTAATGTTCCATCTCCATGGCCCATATGTCGTACTCTTCTCTTTTCAGAATTGGAAGTTTTATGTTTGATATTGTGGTTGTTGAGGGGATAGGTTGTTGTGTTTGAGAGTTGCTTGTATCAGGTTTTTCATCATCATGAATTGAGTTATCTGAATCAGTGTCATGAATTGAAAAGTCATCATTCTTTGGGGGTAATTCAGTCTCAGCCATTGAGTAGGGTGAATTGATTGAGAGTAGGTTTGATGTTAAGTGTTCTTCGAACTCAGAGTCTCTCTAAAGGCTTTGATACCACTTGTTGGTCCACGTTTTGTATGGATCACTAAGTAGCCTTGATTACTTAGTAGATGACTTGAATAAATCCAAATCGATCTAAGTGAGAAACTCTTACACAATTGTTAATGTTAACGCGGAATATTAACAAGAACAATGAAGAACACAGAGTTTGATAACTAACTTCGTATATTACTTTGAATACGATTACAAAACTCTTGAAAAACCGTATTGTATCTAATACCTTAAGGTTCCTTTTATACTTGAAGGAAACCCTAATTACAAAAACGTGTGAAAAGATATTGTGTATCTTCTATAAAGATACCTAACTCGTTCATATCTTTTCCTAACTTATCTAACAAACTTTCCTAACTTTACTGACCCGACTTAACTCAGGTCAACAAGACTTAATATCACTAACAGACCTAACAATTACAAAACCAGACCTAACATCAACCAGATCTAACTTGTAAGCTGCCAGACCTAACTCTCCTTGTTGATAATTCCCAACAAAATCCATGTTTCACTATATACCACTACTAGAAAAAGGGCCTTTAATGACACGCTTTTTATGACACACACAATATAATGACACGCAAAATTGTAAGTCATAAAAAAACTGTCATAAATTATAAAATCTAAAGGCTAAATGACAGGCATTTTTGTGTGTCATAAAATTAGTGTGATATCTCAAATTTTTTAAAAAACACGGACCACTTGATTCCACCATTCAACTCATTTCATTTTCACACAAACACACAATAACTCGATCTCTCTCTCTAAAAAACACAATCCGACGCCATCCGACGCACCACCACCGGACTCCACCTCCACCGACACCACCGAAACTCTCCACCCTAAAGTTTTGAGGTATTTTGATATATCTATGATTTTTGAACATTATTTTTGTAGATCCATTGATTTTATTTATAGATCTATATGTTTTTTATTTGTAGATCTAACGTTTTTAGTATTTTTTTAATTTGTGCCGCCATTTTCAGCCGCTAAGATGCTCGAAGTGGACCCTAAGATTTGCTGTGGTGATAAGGTTTGCTGATAAGGATTTAGAGGAAGCGATGATAAGGATTTAGAGGATAAGTTAGCAATGGATGATAAGGATTTAGAGGAAGCGATGAAGCTCTTTGATAAAAGCAAACATCTTTTCTTGACTAATGCATCTTCTCTTGGAAGTGGGACGGTATTGCCCTTGAATTTACTTTCAGTATCTATTGTATATATTTTATAGTAATCTTAATAAACTATGAATATTGAAGATGTTTATGCCTGTGTCATGGTCTAATTTGATATGGGTAGCCTAGTGGTTGAAAGTTGTGGTTTTTGTGTTGTTAAAGACGTGCCTTTGAAATTTGGGAAATGTTTACCTAAGTAGTGGTATTGTGTTGTTACCGCGAACCCTCTTGGTTTGTTGACCATTGAGTTACCAAAAAAATTGGTAGTCTTAAAGCTATGCTAATTATGATTTTTCCTTATCTTAGAACTAAGAAAGTAGTGTTATTTATTTTCTGAAAGTGTTATAAATGAGCATTTATATCTATATCTTGCTTCAGAATTGAGATTTAGGTTTTTGTTCTTTATACAGCCTGAGGAAGCGGAGCGCTACTGGTTTGTGTTTCTCTTGTTCTCTTTGAAAAGACTAAGCCAGAAAGATGCTGGGGATGAACCTGCTCATACTAAGGAGAACGGAATTAACCTGTGCCAAATACTTAAGAGTGGCAAAACTTAAGTATGTTATTGCTTTGATTGAAGTGATGGTAGCTGTAACTTGTCGTGATTGTCGTGTGCTGATTAAATTGTTTGTCTTGTCTCAGTTATGTTGATTTCTTCAAAGAGCTACCTCAATTTGTAGTCAAGACTGGTCCTGTTTTGAGCAATCTTTATGGTTCTGATTGGGAAACTAGACTCCAGGTACTAATGATAACTAAGATTATGTTACTTGACGGTTTTGCAATTCGTCTTATATGGCTATTTGGTTATATAGTTTGTGTACTTGTTTTAATCTTTCTCTTTTATTTTTCAATCTTTCATCAGGCAAACGAGTTGCAGGCTAATTTTGTGCATCTCAGCCTTTTAAGCAAGTGAGTACCTTTCTCTTTTTATGTAATATGTATAAGGTTAAAATAATTTTTACTGTGTGTAACTCTGCGTGCGTGTGTTTTAGGTAGTGATTGTCTATTAATATTGTTCGCACATGTTTTACTTCTACTATGTATGTGTTAAGTAGTGTTTTCGTTTTTGACTTGAATTCTATTTGCAGCGAAGTATGATGTGGCAATTTCAACAGCTGTTGGAGCACTTGATTATATTGTAGTTGAAACATCTGCAGCAGCACAAGCATGTGTGGACATGCTTCGCAAGAACAACCTTGGTGTTGCCACTTGCATGATAATGGTATAGTATTTTCATTTTTGTTTTTATGTTATCTATACGTGTCCACAATGGTTTATTTGAATTTTATTTTTTGTCATGCTTGTCTGTTGTTTGTTTCTTCATTTTGGATCTTTACGTTGATGTAGGATCAACAAACTCGCTATATGCCTATGTTGGAAGAAAAAGTAAGCACTCCAGAGGGTGTTCCCCGTCTCTTTGATCTGATTAAGGTGCAAGATGAGAGAATGAAACTTGCTTTCTATGCAGCAATGAGGGACACCGTCATTGCCAAGGATATTGCCAAGGACGTTGTAAGTTTTTTTGACACTTATATCTGTCAGCTATGCTATAACTATGGCTCATTAAGATGATGCGATATGGAATTATGGATGCTTGTTAGGATTTTCCTCCCAACTTCATTACTCGTCTAAAATTTCAATGCAATTGATACGTGCAGATTTTTCCCTGAGAGAGCCACATCACTTGCTTTTTCTGTCATCAATGAGCTTTTAGAGGTCTGTTACTTGCTCTATTTATTCATTATCTGCCAAGTAGAACAGTTATTTCTTAGAAAGAGTGTTTGAGTTTAAGACTTCTTACTAAATGCGTATGCTTGTGAATTTGCTATGTTTGTAGGAGTTGAGGGCTAGACCATGTCCGTTAGTCCTTGCATCCTTTTTCGGTGGTTCACAAGCTTGTATGTGTGTAAGCTTTTTCTTAATGAATCATTGGTGTTGCTGTCCTTTTCATTTTCAGTCTGGTATGTGTGTAAGCTTTTTCTTAATGAATCATTGGTGTTGCTGTCCTTTTCATTTTCTTATTGTATTATTATTTCGCGTGTAGGATGATAGTCGGTTAATCATGACATGTATATCTGGTCAAATGTACGATTCTGGTCCAGTTAATGTTACGGGTGATTTGGCTGTAGCTTCTTTATATCACAGGGTTTGTTCGTACAGTTTAATTGCAGATTTTAAGTATTTCAATAGTGTTAAATCCAAATAATTGAAACTTGATATTTTAATTTGGTGCCGCAGGCTGAAGCTACGTGTACAGCAGCAGAATTCCACTCCACAAAGGATGGCCGAAGTTTTAGAGGCACATCCTAAGGTTTGTATCAAATCATGTGAGGTAGGCTGAATCTAAAAGTTGACGTTTGTATCAAATCGTGTGACTTTAAGCTTCTTAAATTGTTTTAACTAAATATTACATATTGATTAAACAGTGAAGGCAGGAGAAGAAAATGGGTGTTTCCAACTCTTGTTCAGTCCCATACTTGTGAGGTAAATTTCAATCCACCATCTATTTAATTATTGGTTAGTTTTCGGGCACATGCATGTTCATACTGAAATTGTATGCAGGAAACTGAACAAATAATCAGACGTCGTGAGATGAAGATTGTTGGTCTATCACCGTATTGGTTTGATGCAGCTGAAGGCAGTGCGGTTTTGAACACAGTTAATATGAAATCAATGTTTCTGTTGACCGGACCAAATGGTGGCGGGAAATCAAGTCTGCTTCGCTCAATATGTGCAGCTGCACTACTTGGAGTATGCGGATTTATGGTACCTGCTGAGTCAGCATTGATTTAACTAGAATAACTAATTGATCAGCATTTGTGAATTTATTTGTATTATGAGATTATCTGTAGTTGTATGAAACGCATTGTTTTGATATATATGAAATGCGTTTTTTTTGCTATTTGTGTATTTATTTGTATTATGAGATTATCTGTTATTTAATGTGGGGATATTATTAATTTTATAAAAAAAAAAATTTAAAAAAAAATTTGAGCCATGACACGCAAAAAATGGGTCATAAAATAGTATCATAAAAGCGTGTCATAAAATTATGACGCGCGAAATGCGTGTCATAAAGCTTTATGACGGGTCGATCAATGACACCAAAAAGCGCGTCATCTGACCCCTTTTATGACACGCAATGCGCTTCATTAAAGGCATTTTTTCTAGTAGTGTACGGACCGAACCATTTCGGTTTTAGCTTGGGAGCTTTGAACTTATATTTCATATTAAAAAGCAAAACTTTGTCTCCAGCTTTGAATTCTTTTTGGATTCTTAGCTTTCTGTCATGATATGCTTTAGTTCTAGCTTTGCAAAGCTTGGAGTTCTCGTAAGCTTGGAGTCTTAGTTCATCGAGTTCATGCAATTGCAAAAATCTCTTTTCTCCAGCTATTTTGAGATCAGGGTTACAGCTTCTTAGTGCCCAGTAAGCGCGATGTTCGATTTTGAATGGCAAATGACGGGTTTTTCCATACAAAAGTCTGTATGGTGTTGTACCAGTTGGTGTTTTGTAGGCCGTATGAAATGCCAACATAGCATCATCTAGTTTTCTCGACCAAACGGCAGGGTTGTCTTTGACCATTTTTTCGAGTATCCTTTTTAAGGCTCTGTTGGTATTTTCGACTTGACCGCTGGTCTGTGGATGATAAGCTGTGGAGAAACGATGATGAACTCTTATCGTTTCATAATTTTCTCCATTTGTTTGTTACAAAAATGGGTTCCTCGATCACTTATTAAAGCTTTAGGAATTCCATAACGAGCGAAAAGCTTTTAAGAAAATTAACAACAACTCGTGCGTCATTTGTGGGTAGAGCTTCAGCTTCAGCCCATTTGGAAACGTAATCAATAGCAACGAGAATGTATTCGTATTTGTGTGATTTAGGAAATGGTCCCATGAAATCAATTCCCCAAATATCGAATATTTCACAGACTTGAATGCTCTTTTGTGGCATTTCATCTCTACGAGAAAGACTACCGGATTTTTGGCAAGCATCACAGTTCTGAACAAGAGTATGGGCTTCTTTAAAAATAGTCGGCCAACAGAATCCTGCATCAAAAACTTTTTTAGCTGTGGTGGAAGGACCATAGTGTCCCCAGTCGGGCCATGATGGCATTCATCAAGAATTCTTTTTGTTTCAGAACCATAAACACATCTTCTAATCATCCCATCTGGACACATTTTGAAAAGATAGGGTTCTTCCCAATAGTAGTGTTTTAGTTCTGAAAAGAATTTACTTCGTTGGGCATGAGTTAATCCTTTTTTTAGAATTCTTCCAACGAGATAATTTGCATAATCTGCAAACCATGGAATTGCGTTTTCATCAACTGTATCAACAGTCATGAGGGTTTCATCAGGGAAATAATCGTCAATCTCATCTTCTTTTAACTCTTCCAAATTTGGATTTTCTAAACGAGACAGATGATCAGCAGCCAGATTTTCTGCTCCTTTCTTATCTTTGATTTCGATATCAAATTCTTGGAGTAGCAAAATCCATCGGATGAGACGCGGTTTGGCATCTTGTTTGGCAAACAGATATTTTAGCGCTGAATGATCAGTGAACATGATTGTTTTTGAAAGCACAAGATAAGATCTGAATTTATCGAAAGCAAAAACAACAGCTAACAATTCTTTCTCTGTAACCGTATAATTTTGTTGAGCATTGTTGAGTGTTTTGCTAGCAAAATATATAGGACGTAAATGTTTTTCTTCTCGTTGTCCTAATACAGCTCCAACAGCAAAATCGCTTGCATCGCACATGAGCTCGAATGGTAGTGACCAATTAGGGGAAACCATAATGGGTGCACTAGTCAGTTGTGTTTTCAATGTTTCGAATGCATTCATGCAATCTGCATTTTAGTCGAAAACAGAATCTTTTTCAAGAAGTTTCGTCATTGGACGAGATATTTTGGAAAAATCCTTAATGAAACGACGGTAAAAACCGGCATGTCCTAGAAAACTTCTAACGGCTTTAACGTTGGTTGGGGGTGGTAATTTGGTTATGACATCGATCTTTGCTTTATCAACCTCCATTCCTGCACTGGAAATTTTGTGTCCTAGCACAATTCCTTTAGTCACCATGAAATGACATTTCCCTTAGTTGAGAACAAGATGTGCAGCTTCGCATCTTTCGAGCATTTTATCGAGATTAGAAAGACAAGCTTCAAATGAGCTTCCAAAAACTGAAAAGTCATCCATGAAAACTTCCATAGACGTTTCAATCATGTCTTGGAATATAGCAATCATACATCTTTGAAAAGTCGTGGGTTCATTACATAATCCAAAAGGCATACGCCAGTAAGCGTAAGTTCCAAAGGGATATGTAAATGTAGTCTTTTCTTGATCAGCCGGATCAATTGGAATTTGAAAATATCCTGAAAAACCATCAAGGAAACAAAAGTACTGGTTCCCTGCTAATCTCTCAAGCATTTGATCCATGAAAGGCAAAGGGAAAATGATCTTTTCTGGTGGCTTTGTTTAATTTTCTGTAATCAATACATACTCGTCATCCAGTGATAGTTCTAGTAGGAACTAATTCAATCCGTTCATTGGTCACAACAGTCATCCCTCTTTTTTTCGAAACACAGTGAACTTGACTCACCTGTCACACCCCCAAAATCGGGTCCAGCGGAAGCATACATGTCGCTGGGGTGCAACTCAATTGGTATCACAACACATGTACAAAGAATGGTTTTCAACTCAATCATTTAGAATAAAATTGTTTAACAAAAGTATTGAATTTACATTGTTAAAAGTGGTGCGGAAATAGGCCCTTAATACAATTAAAACGGTCCCCAAATAAATATCAGAGTCTTCTATGATCATGCCAAGCCCTGCCAAAAGCCTCCAGTAGCGTACTATTGCTTAATACCTGAAAATACATGCTAAAAGTGTCAACACGAGGTTGGTGAGTTCATAGAGTTTATGGTGAAATGTAAAGCATTTGAATGAAGATTTCCCAGCAAAGGCATTGTAAATCTACCCAGTTCCAAGCCCCGCCCATACAAGACTTGCAACCTGTGTGTTTACAACCCACTACTAAATATAATCTGGTTTATGTGAACGTCAAATGATTTATGGACCACAAAAATTAAATGACCAATATATTCAAAATATATATAAAGTTATATTTAATATATCGTTGGTTATGTTATTATGAACGCTTGTTTACCCTACCTGGGTTAACACAAATGATGGTGTGGTTGCTTGCCCTAACCGGGTCAACACAAATGATGGAACTCCAGTTTGCCCTAACCAGGTCAACACAATGATGAAACTCTTGGTAGCCCTACCTGGGTCAACATAATTGATGGTACGCTTGGTTGCCCTACCTGGGTCAACATAAATGATGATACTCTTGGTTGCCCTACCTGGGTCAACATAAACGATGATACTCTAATCTCAAAAATGGTTTCTAAGTGTGACAATGTCGCTATATAACGATAAGTGTGATAATGTCGCCATATAAATGAATCTAGCAATGTTGCCATGTAAATGAATCTGGCAATGTCGCCATGTAAATGAATCTGGCAATGTCGCCATATAACTAAAATAATACATAATTGACAGTCCATAACATAGGCAATATGAAACATCTTAATGTACTAGTGTACATACTGAAATAATCAAAGGTGAAAATGTAAACACAAAATACTTTCGAGTAATGATCAAGTATTCTAGCCAATCAATAATGTTTTGAAGACAATCACGTTTCAAGTAAAACAAGCATAAGTTTAATTGAAAACAAGCATGTATTATCCCCCAAAACCGTTACAAAACAAGTAAAAGTAGGGGCCATGAACTCACCTAAAACAAGGTGCACGATCAAGTGGGATAATGAAGAAATAACCGCGAGAATCCTACGAGCAACCTAGATATATACGCGTGTCTTAGCTTCTAAAAATAATGATACATTTATCTCTATATGCCATGCAAGTTGTAACCTCAATTATGCTTGGTACATAATGTTTAAATAACTTTCAATGTTGAATTTGCCCTTTAAAAATGATTACAAATATGAAATATACTTATTACCCAATGACAAGTTTTAAACCATGTTTTGACTTTAAGTCCAAAATGAGTCATAAGGGTAAAAAATAAGTCCAAGGGTTCAATCTTTAGTCAAAAGGTTCAATTTATGTCTAAAGGTCCAAAATATATTAGGTGGTTCAAAATAAAAGCTCAAGGTCCAAATAAACAAGTTATCATTATTTTGCATCTTTTAGTTTCAAAGCTGATGGAATTTATATACACTTAGCCACCTTCAAAAATTCGTATCTCACAAACAATAGGTCTAAAAATTATGTTCTTTATATCCCTAGCTTCCTCTCTGTCCCTACTTTACTATAAGAATAAGTTTACTCAAAAATATCCAAGTATAACAACCTTTTATAATTTTTGTTTATGAGTCAGTCCCAAAGGTTATGCTGACTGAGTTTTAGGTCTTGCCAAAAAGGCTATATCTTGAAATGACCCTATGAAGGTAAACTCAATTGGAGATGATAGATCTACTTGTCTACTACAGTCCACATATTCAGTTTTCAAAAAGTTATGGATTAAAACTTAAATTATGCCCCAAATACCGACAGTACAACAGATCTGACTGTTTTTACCAAATAAATCATATCTAAATCATCGTGTATCGTTACGGAAATCACCACTTATGGAAATGACCACAAGACATAGATCTATAACTACATATTTTTAGTTTAGGCCTAAAGTCTACTGATTAGGACAGATAAATCAATCTTTACCACTGATCAAAAATCTGTTTTGCAATAAAAGTCATTTTAGGGTTTTCTTGTAATTTAAAGTGTGTACCAAGTATAATCAAGCATAAACAACTTATGTAGCATATAAAATACATAAAATAGCATATGATATCAGTAGAGAATGGAATAAATAAATGAGTGTTGGTTTCCTTACAAAGGATGAAGAACAAGAATAAACAAGTTAGCATCAATGAATCTTCATTCTACACTAACTCTTGGACTAGTAAAATCAAAACACCAAGAGGTGTTTGTGCTTGAAACCCATGACCAAAAAGGATTAGAGAGCAGATTTTTGTGTTGGTTGCATGTAAAATGAGGTAGTGGGTGAGTTTTTAGGGATTAAGTAAAATAGTGAAGAGTTATCTCAACACTTGTCTTAACTTTGGACAAGTGTTGGGGTGAGTGGATAATATGGGTGGAAACAAGGAGGGGAATAGATATTTAGTGTAGATTTTTATTATTTGTTTGAGTATAGATTATATTTTGTAGTGTAGGTTGCTCCCGGTACTCAAACGTAGGGTTTTTAAGACACATAATGCAATACCGGGTAACGTAAAAATGTAAAACTTCTAAAAATATAATAACTTGTTATCATGACCCAGTTTATTATTTTTAGATGAGTGGTGAGTTCATTGGAGAGTATAAATATAATTGAAATCTAAAAACGAATGTTTAGAACGCGTAAAACGTAAAAGGTGCAAGGTTTACGTAAAAATGGAAAAAGTGAACAGTGACTTTTAAAATCGAATTGTAAGGAACCTATGATGCATAAAAAGTGTAGACTGGACATAGTCTAGTCTATATGAAGTGTTCTTACTAATAATGCATGAATACGCAGCTAAACCATACTAGTTACGCGCATTTGAATACCCGTAAACTTAGTTTACGTAATGATAAATGATGACTATGAATAGTGATTTCCCTCCGAGAATGAATAAGGTTTAGTGAATAGTGAAATTTTTGATCACATCTCAAAGTCTCGAACTGACCTCAGAAATGATGAATAGTAAAATGATAAATAGTGATTGGTGAATGGTAACTTGTCGGGGTTTGGAAAATGACCTGAAATTACGGGTTGTCACATTCTCCACCCGTTACAGGATTTCAGTCCCTGAATTCAGTTCATGTTGGTCTCTGGAGTGGATTCGATGAAGAGATATGGATATTTGAGTTGCATCTGGTCTTTTCGCTCCCAAGTAAACTCGGGACCTCTTCGAGAATTTCAGCGAACTTTAATGATAAGAATTCGATTCTGCTTCAACTGTTTGACCTTGCGGTCCGAGATTTCTGTTGGCCCTTTCACGAAATTGAGCTTATTGTTGAATTGAATTTCTTCTAATGGAATTACGAGTGATTCATCTGAAAGACTCTTTTTGAGTTTTGAAACGTAACATTTGATATCGAAAGGATAAAGCTATGGTAACAGTTTTGATTCTGCGCGTCTTGCTCTAGTTAATGTTACGATATGAGTCTCCCTTTTCCTAAGGTGCTTAGTCTTCATTTCCAAGATTCTTACTGTTCAATAGTATCTCCCTAAATTTCCTTCATTGAATTTTTCCATTCCATAGCTTGACAATCACAAGATCCTAAATGTATGAAGTGTTGTTGTATGGTGGTTGATCTTTAAAATTTGATTCATTATGGAGGGTTTTGTTTGAAATCCTTCTCTGAGTAAATGAATCTACAAGTTTGAATAATTTCAATGGTCGTGCAAGATTGGACTGTTTTCAAATACGACCCAAGGTTTCATAGATGGGTTTTCAACAGGATGTGGATAGGAATGTTTGTGTAAAGTTTGGTGTTATACCTTTCTTAACGCTTAGTAGTTTTGTCAAAGGCTGACCATAAAGGATTTATTTGCCAAGATAGATACTCCAGATAAATGCTATCCTACAAGGTACATGATCTGTATAAACACACCTTAAAGAAAATTCGCTTGAATTAAAAGCGTCAAAATGATAAAACAATCGGGTATGTATGTCTGCATGAATGCTTAAATGTCTAACGTTTCATTTCTGGTGTTGAATAATGTCTATAGGTTAGTCTTGGGTAAGACTTGTAGGTATGTGTATCCAACTTACTTGGTCCTTTCTAAACTGGATTATGACTTAGGTTCGTCGTCCTACTAGATCCAACTAGTACTTCTGAAATGTTAGGATTTGGTGACTATGCCAAAGATAGTGATTCAGATTGCCTCATAATGTCTTAAGATTTCTATGGCGTCATAACTCTTCAAAACAAGAAAAGGAGAGTGAAACGTAAATAAGACGTTTCCTAAAAGCAGGTGCCATAATGTGACTTGTCGTAGAATGAAAGCTCGAAGGCGTGTTATGATTAGATGACGTGCTTCTAGGCGGTGGTTCACGAGGTGATGTGGGTATTCTAAATTATGGGACGAGTGCTCAAACTAGCCGTCAAGAATGGTTAGTAAGGTAATCGGGAAATTGGTAGACTGTAATGGGTTTTAAGGTCGCGTAAAATGATATTTCGCATGAATGTGAAAATTTTCAGAGATCGTTTGTATTAATCATGATATCTTGTGAACGTTTAGAGGACCTTCAAAAAGTGCGAGGGTTCATTTAAAGAAAAGTAGTGTGACGAGGAAGTATTGTGGTGCTAATGTGTTGAATGTAGATGTGAATATTCATGCAACGATTGTATACACACACATAAATTTATGAAACCTTTAGAAATCGAGTAGAAATTCAATCCGGTCAAAATTTTATTATAATTGTTCCCAGTATTGCAGAATTCATCTCTGAGTCGGACATAGGTGGTCAGGCTATGTCCTACTGTCCTTGGTCGAATATAGATGACCAATCTATATTCCACCGAGGTTCAATGAATTTTGAAATACTCAGCTCGGTTATACTATGTCCTTCACATTTGAGAGTTGTTTGAAAGACTAAGGCAAGTGACCAAACTCGAGGTCGAATGATGAGATTACGTAAGGAAAAGGCGTAATGCTGCGACGTGTACGATATGTGAGCATGTTTATGTGGAATACAATTATAGTAATCAATGAGAATAAGTGAGTATAATCTATCTGATAATAAGATATAAATCTCATCAAATATGTTAGCAACAAACCACAAATGAGGCATCAGCTTGGCAGGCAGGCACGTGGCGGTCATAGGGTTAAGTTTTTGTGAAAGTAGCTATAGTCTAGGTTTTAAAATCACCCAGTTCTCTATAGCCAAGGCTCTGATACCAATCTGTCACACCCCCAAAATCGGGTCCAGCGGAAGCATACATGTCGCTGGGGTGCAACTCAATTGGTATCACAACACATGTACAAAGAACGGTTTTCAACTCAATCATTTAGAATAAAATTGTTTAACAAAAGTATTGAATTTACATTGTTAAAAGTGGTGCGGAAATAGGCCCTTAAAACAATTAAAACGGTCCCCAAATGAATATCAAAGTCTTCTATGACCATGCCATGCCCTGCCAAAAGCCTCCAGTAGCGTACTATTGCTTAATACCTGAAAATACATGCTAAAAGTGTCAACACGAGGTTGGTGAGTTCATAGAGTTTATGGTGAAATGTAAAGCATTTGAATAAAGATTTCCCAGCAAAGGTATTATAAATCCACCCAGTTCCAAGCCCCGCCCATACAAGACTTGCAACCTGTGTGTTTACAACCCACTGCTAAATATAATCTGGTTTATGTGAACGTCAAATGATTTATGGACCACAGAAATTAAATGACCAATATATTCAAAATATATATAAAGTTATATTTAATATATCGCTGGTTATGTTATTATGAAAGCTTGTTTACCCTACCTGGGTCAACACAAATGATAGTGTGGTTGCTTGCCCTAACTGGGTCAACACAAATGATGGAACTCCTGTTTGCCCTAACCAGGTCAACACAATGATGAAACTCTTGGTTGCCCTACCTGGGTCAACATAATTGATGGTACGCTTGGTTGCCCTACCTGGGTCAACATAAATGATGATACTCTTGGTTGCCCTACCTGGGTCAACATAAATGATGATACTCTAATCTCAAAAATGGTTTTTAAGTGTGACAATGTCGCTATATAACGATAAATGTGATAATGTCACCATATAAATGAATCTGGCAATGTCGCCATGTAAATGAATCTGGCAATGTCGCTATGTAAATGAATCTGGCATTGTCGCCATATAACTAAAATAATACATAACTGACAGTCCATAACATAGGCAATATGAAACATCTTAATGTACTAGTGTACATACTGAAATAATCAAAGGTGAAAATGTAAACACAAAATACTTTCGAGTAACGATCAAGTATTCTAGCCAATCAATAATGTTTTGAAGACAATCACGTTTCAAGTAAAACAAGCATAAGTTTAATTGAAAACAAGCATGTATTATCCCCCAAAACCGTTACAAAACAAGTAAAAGTAGGGGCCATGAACTCACCTAAAACAAGGTGCACGATCAAGTGGGATAATGAAGAAATAACCGCGAGAATCCTACGAGCAACCTAGATATATACGCGTGTCTTAGCTTCTAAAAATAATGATACATTTATCTCTATATGCCATGCAAGTTGTAACCTCAATTATGCTTGGTACATAATGTTTAAGTAACTTTCAATGTTGAATTTTCCCTTTAAAAATGATTACAAATACGAAATATACTTATTACCCAATTTCAAGTTTTAAACCATGTTTTGACTTTAAGTCAAAAATGAGTCATAAGGGTCAAAAATAAGTCCAAGGGTTCAATCTTTAGTCAAAAGGTTCAATTTATGTCTAAAGGTCCAAAATATATTAGGTGGTTCAAAATAAAAGCTCAAGGTCCAAATAAACAAGGTATCATCATTTTGCATCTTTTAGTTTCAAAGCTGATGGAATTTGTATACACTTAGCCACCTTCAAAATTTCGTATCTCACAAACCGTAGGTCTAAAAATTATGTTCTTTATATCCCTAGCTTCCTCTCTGTCCCTACTTTACTGTAAAAAGAAGATTATTCAAAAATATCCAAGTATAACAACCTTTTATAATTTTTGTTTATAAGTCAGTCCCAAAGGTTATGCTGACTGAGTTTTAGGTCTTGCCAAAAAGGCTATATCTTGAAATCTATAGACCCTATGAAGGTAAACTCAATTGAAGATGATAGATATACTTGTCTACTAGAGTCCACATATTCAGTTTTCAAAAATTTATGGATTAAAACTTAACTTATGCCCCAAATACCGACAGTAAATCAGATCTGACTGTTTTTACCAAATAAATCATATCTAAATCATCGGGTATCGTTACGGAAATCACCACTTATAGAAATGACCACAAGACATAGATATATAACTATTTATTTTTAGTTTAGGCCCAAAGTCTACTGATTAGTACGGATAAATCAATCTTTACCACTGATCAGAAATCTGTTTTGCAATAAAAGTCATTTTAGGGTTTTCTTGTAATTTAAAGTGTGTACCAAGTATAATCAAGCATAAACAACTTATGTAGCATATAAAATACATAAAATAGCATATGATATCAGTAGAGAATGGAATAAATAAATGAGTGTTGGTTTCCTTACAAAGGATGAAGAACAAGAATAAACAAGTTAGCATCAATGAATCTTCATTCTACACTAACTCTTGGACTAGTAAAATCAAAACACCAAGAGGTGTTTGTGCTTGAAACCCATGACCAAAAAGGGATAGAGAGTATTTTTTGTGTTGGTTGCATGTAAAATGAGGTAGTGGGTGAGTTTTGAGGGATTAAGTAAACTAGTGAAGAGTTATCTCAACACTTGTCTTAACTTTGGACAAGTGTTGGGGTGAGTGGATAATATGGGTGGCAACAAGGAGGGGGAATAGATATTTAGTGCAGATTTTTATTATTTGTTTGAGTATAGATTATATTTTGTAGTGTAGGTTGCTCCCGGTACTCAAACGTAGGGTTTTTAAGACACATAATGCAATATCGGGTAACGTAAAAATGTAAAACTTCTAAAAATATAACAACTTGTTATCATGACCCAGTTTATTATTTGTAGATGAGTGGTGAGTTCATTGGAGAGTATAAATATAATTGAAATCTAAAAACAAAGGTTTTGAACGCGTAAAACGTAAAAGGTGCAAGGTTTACGTAAAAATAGAAAAGTGAACAGTGACTTTTAAAATAGAATTGTAAGGAACCAATGATGCATAAAAAGTGTAGACTGGACATAGTCTAGTCTATATGAAGTGTTCTTACTAATAATGCATGAATACGCAGCTAAACCATACTAGTTACGCACATTTGAATACCCGTAAACTTAGTTTACGTAATGATGAATGATGACTATGAATAGTGATTTCCCTCTGGGAATGAATAGGGTTTCGTGAATAGTGAAATTTTTGATCACATCTCAAAGTCTCAAACTGACCTCAAAAATGATGAATAGTAAAATGATAATAGTGATTGGTGAATGGTAACTTGTCGGGGTTTGGAAAATGACCTAAAATTACGGGTTGTCACATCACCCAAGGACTATCCTCGATGGGGTAAATAATACCGGCATCAAGAAGTTTGATGATTTCTTTTTTAACAACTTCTTTCATGTTGGGATTGAGTCGACGTTGTCTTTCTACAACTGGTTTGGCATCTTCTTCGAAATTGATTTTGTGCTTGCAAAAATCAGGACTAATTCCTGGGATATCAGAGGTTTTCCACGCAAAAGCTTCTTTATGCTTTTTGAGAACAGAAATGAGACATTCTTTCTCATAATCATTGAGCAACGAAGATATGAATACTGGAAGGAGTGAATTATCTTCCAAGTAAGCATATTCAAGATTTTTGGGAAGTGGTTTCAACTCAAGATCAGTTGGTGGTTCTTGAAGAGATGTTTTGATCCTCAATTGATCATTAAAAATGATTTCCTCAAAATCTTCTTCTATTATCTCTCCTTCTTCAACTTCTTCTTCTTCTTCAATCTTTACTTCCATAAAATCAGCGAATTCTTTATCAAAGTTTGTTTCACTAATTTTCTCTGAAGTAGTCATGTATGGATCAGAATCGTCAAGTAATGCGTCCAATTCTTCCTCAGTGACTTCATCGATTATATCAATGTTGAAACAAGTGTCATCACTGGAATGTGGATATTGCATTGCTTTATCGATTAAAAAGGTGATTCTATCTTCTCCAACTCCAAGATTGAGTTCTTTTCCTTTTACTTTGATGATCGCATCAGCGGTGTTTAGGAAAGGTCTTCCTAAAATAAGGGGTACTCTACTATCTTCCTCCATTTCTAAGATCACAAAATCCACGGGAAAAATGAATTTACCTACTTGGACAAGCATATTTTCAGCAATACCAACAGGATATTGGTAAGAATGATTAGCTAATCGAATACTCATCCTTGTGGGTTTCAAGGTGTTGATGGAAAGTTTAGAATACAGCGAATAGGGCATCAAGTTGATACTCGCACCTAAATCAGCTAAAGCATCGCATGTGATGTTGTCTCCTAACGTGCATGGAATCAGAAAACTTTCGGGATCTCCGAGTTTTGGTGGAATTTTGTTTTGAACAATGGCTGAACATTCTTCATTGAGAAAGGTAGCGGATATTTGCTCCAACTTGTTCTTGTTATTAAGAAGTTCTTTCAAAAATTTCCCATAATTGGGCATTCCAGCTAGAACATCAATGAGGGGTACATTGAGTCTAACTTCTTTGATTATTTCAACAAACTTCTTATAACGTTCCTCCATCCTTTCTTTCTTAAGGCTCTGAGGATATGGAATTTTTGGGGTATATGCCTTAACTGGTGGTTTGGGTTTGGGTGGTGTTTTTGGGGTATTTTCCTTCTCGGATTCTTCAGCTTCATCCTCACTATCATCATTGATGATCGTGGTATCATTTGGATTGGGTGGTGGATCATAAGAAAGACCACTTCTTGTGAACACAGCATTGATATGCTCATTTCTAGTCTGTGGTGGATGATAAGTCTTATCGTTCGATCCAGATGATGTTGGCTTAGGGTTGGTTTGGGTATTACTAGGTAACGAACCTGATGGTCGGGAAGAAATTTGATCAGAAAGTCTACCGAATTTGTTTTCAAGATCTTGAATAGATGCTTGGTGATTTTTCTGACCTTGCTCAACTTTGGTTTTGAGATTGAAAAATTGGTTCTTGACGAACTCGTTGGTTGATTTTTGAGCTGTGACGAATTCTCTCATCATTTTTTCAAAATCGGTTTCTTCGGTTTTTTATCAGAATTTTGTGGAGTTTGATTATCTACTCTTGGTTGAGAATCACGGTTGTTATCCCTTTGTTGGCGATCTTGCCAACTAACAGAATTTCGTCCGTAATAATTTCCACGATATCCGCCTCCACGGTATCCTCCTTGGACATAATTAGCTTCTCCTTCTTTGGGTTGATCCATTGGTTGATCGTCGCATCTCTCCTTTAAGATCTTTGTATTGCGAATCGATTTTGGAAACCAAGGTTTCCATTTTCTCCATGAGTTTAGATGTATCGGAACTTTCGGCAAAAGCAACGGTTTTTCTTAAGGGTTTGGTCTTGGCATCTTTCGACCAATCGAGTTTGAGAAGAACTCGGTCTTCAAGCAATTGGTATGCCTGGTTAGGAGTCTTATAAAGAAAAATTCCTCCAGCATCAAGAATTCCTTGAGATGCTTCATCAAGTCCATGGTAGAAGATTTGGATAATGGTTCCTCGTCCTAAACCATGTCCATGACAACTTCGAAGTAGATCTTTCATACGAAGCCAGGCTTCGACGAGTGATTCGTTAGGGTTTTGTGTGAAAGCACGAATTTCTCCCATGAGTCGGTCAAACATGGCAGGTGGAAAGAATCGGCTTACAAAAGCTTGCCTCATCTCCTCCCAAGTATTGATGATTCCTGGTGTTAATTCGTTATACCATACTTTTGCATCTCCAACAAGTGATTATGGAAAAAGTTTGAGTTTAATGGCATCCACATTGGTATCACCATATCGGAACATGCCACAAATTTCAATGAATTCGGCAATGTGTTTGTGAGGATCGGCCCTCGAACGGCCATCGAATTGACGATCTTTGATCATAGAAAGATGGTGACCTTTCACGGTGAAATTGTCACCTAGGTTGACAGCAACAATACCAGCTCCAGGAGTGGGTGCTACGGCTCGGTTGGCTTCCCACATGGGTTGATCGTCAGCCATGGGAAAAGGTTGATCAGTGAATGGGTTATAAACGACTTTGGCTTCAAAAAGGTTATCAAACGGTGGGTTTGGTACTCTTGGTACACGATTGGTTAATGGAACAAAGGGTATTCTTATTCTTCTTGATCTTGTTCGAATCAAACTTTCGGGATTGAAAAGAGGTGGAATTGGTTCTCTTCCGGTTGATCGAGTGTTCGTACAATTCCCAAGAGAATCGAGGCAATGTCTAAACACACGAGCGAAGAATGAAAACAATTTGAAAAATCAGGACTGACCAACCGATCGGATAGAAGTGTTTACCGATCGGATGGTTCTCTCGGTAAAATGGGTTTGAGGGATCCGATCGGATGGGTATGTCTACCGATCGGATGGTTCTGGTAAAGTAAAAAACTGGGCAACCGATCGGATGGATGAGAAACCGATCGGATTCTCAGCTCGGTAAAACTTTTTTTTTTCGAAAACTAACTTGGTGAGAAATGGACTAAAACTTACAGAAACACAATCAAAATCCCCGGCAACAGCGCCAAAAACTTGATGTGTCGGGTTCGAACAAGTTTTAAATTTAGAAAGGTTGAATTACCGAATCTAGGAACAACACATACGAGCAAGTGCACTCGTCCGTTGTAGCAAGATTTTGATGGTAAGTCGGGATCGTTCACAGGGATTTGTGTAGTGAATCGAATCGTAAGCTAAAAGCAAATTTCTTAAACAAGCAATGATGATAATATGAAAATTCAAATGATTAAAACTACACTTGCTTAGACTAGTATACTACAATTGACTAGCATGATTGTGATAACTTTGGATAACATGTTGGTTATGATAATTAGTTTGGTGACTAATCTATTGTTTCTACAAATTAAACCTTCGTCAAGATCTTAGTTTATAAAAACAAGCATTACGATTAACCAATCAATTCAAGATCAATTCAGGGTTCATAAGTTGGTGTACCTTAAACACAAAAACAATCTTTTGTTTTATCAAACAAGCTTAAGAAATGGTCAATACAAAAGGTAACCGATTATAGACAAAAGGTCACAACTGATGGTAAACTATTAATCTTTCGACCTTTGAAATGGTTTACAATCAATCCGTTTTGATAGACAAAAGCATTTTTATTACAATCACGATTAAATTTCTTTGTTTAATCAAGAATAGTGGATAACAACAATCATTCATAGACAAATGATTATAACTAGTTAAATAATAATAGTTCTTTCGACCCTTAAAATTACTAGCAACTAGTTAAACTTGACCAACAAATGTCACTCGAAACTTAATCACAATTGGATCTTAGAATCAACTTGAAATTGAATTAAAACATGTTATCACAATCATACGCCAATCAATAAGTAATACACATCATCTAAGCAAGTGCACAAAGGCACTAGCCACTCTTAACAAACATGAACATAATCTTAAAACTTTGAACATTAAAAACCATGATTGAGAGTCTTACAATGACTGGAAATAAGATTACAAGTGAAAAGGCAATGATACCCAAAAGGATTGGTATTGACTTCTCGACTCTCCAACTGCTCCTGGACTTTTAAGGTCGAATTTAAGAGTATTTGATGAGTGGTTGATGATTAAAGGTTTATTAATTGAAGTGAGCACACATAATACTTCACAAATACTCCTATTTATACTTATTCTCCAAGCATAGGGTCTTCAATGCTTCCCTTGGTCTCCAAGCAGATAGAATGGTCTAGAATCATCATTAGAAGGCCTTGGAAACGGATGGTAGCTAAGCACAAGACTTAATGATGAAGTTTTGGAATTCAGACGACATCCAACCGATCGGTATTGTGTCCAACCGATCAGTTGGTCTTCAAAACTAGCCTGGATCCGATTCGGTTGCGGGCTGCATCCGATCAGATGGAGCACTACTGTGTTACTCTTTTTTGGACTTTCGTCGTTTGACTTGTTTCTTGTTCATAGTTCTTGGTTCTTTATCCAAACTTGATCTTTCCTTCATCTTTAGGCTTATTAACTTGACTACTTGGACTTATACTCTTTGAAGTACCTTTTGGTGCGGGACTTGTCACAAGAATCTTCATGTAATCATAAATATTTCCTTCTTCCTCATTCTTGCATCTTTTTCTTCCTTTTTCTTGTTTTTGGCTACATATACTTTGCAAACACACTTTGGTACGATTAAGTAACAAAAGCATATAAATACAACCAAAAAAACATATATAAAAGCACAAATAACGCTACTAAAAACATGTTAGATTTAAGCGTTATCAAATACTTTCTGAAAATCACAATGCTTTTTAAATAGCCCATATAATTGATGAGCTTCTGATGTAACCACCCTTGTTACCATGTCTTGCCTAGTGATATTGGTGAACCAACACTTTTCTATTAGTTCTTGTTGGTGATTGTTGAATCTTATTCCCAGTATAAGCTTGAGCAGCCTTAGCGATAACAATCGCCAATGCTTCTTGGTGACTCCCTTGAAGTTGATATTCCTTGGAACAAACCCAAAATTATTCATAGAAAACAAATTTTTGTGTTTGCATATATTTTAATATGCTCTTATATTGCAAGTACTGGTTATGGTATATCAGTGGTAAATTTGACCCACGTACTTGTTAGAATTTAAATAACTTGACATTCAAATAAATAAATAAACATCAAAGCACGTATAATTGCGGAAGCAAGGATCATATTAACATGTATAAAGTAATACCGAATATTAAATAGGAACATACCATTATGATCCTAGCAAGAACAAGGATCAAATCTTCTTTCTCCTTCACTAGAACAATCAAACGGATTAACGTGGAACCACTTACCTTTTTGTTCCACAATCCAAGATAATAACTAAAGTAAGTTATATCCGAGATCTTGTGCACACTGTTGGCGTATGTGTCCGGACGGATGGCTTGTCCGGCCGTCCGGACGACACAAAACCTTCCGGCATATTCCGGAAGACACCAGGCCGTTCGGTCAAGAACAACTGTAAGTTATAGGACAGGTGGCATCACTATGTTGGACAGATGGCAACCGCAGACAACGCCGCCGCCATCCCAGGATTTACGGGATTATGTCAGCGACATGTTTCCTGAAAATCCGGCGCCGCCAGTTCAGGTATCGAGGCTGGGCACTATAAATACCCAGCTCATTTACTACTCTCAATTAATTGGATTACTCGCATTTAGTCCATATTACTGTTTATAAGCCTTTCGGAATACCGATACTTATTCTCACGCCGGAGGTGGGTCCTGGGATAACACCTGGGGCGAGCCTAACGCGTGCTGTTGTGTGTAGATACTCGAAGGATCTCTGATAGCCGAAGGGATCAGCACGCAGACCTCTCAGAAGAACCCTCATCCAGTTCGACCGAAAGGCCTCCCTTATTTGTACAAAGTGATTGCAAGAAATTACTTCAACAAATTGGCGCCATCCGTGGGACCAACTGCTCGATCTACCTGAAGTTCGGAATGGCTGGTTCTACCTCACACAAGCGGAAGATGATAGACACTGAGGAGGGATGGATGAATGTCCCGATTAGTTTCCCGCCCATCCTTCCGGGAGATGTGTCGGACGGGCCTTTAATAGTTGAAGCCGGGGTGGAAGGCTACACAA
Organism: Artemisia tridentata subsp. tridentata; assembly: GCA_021014915.2. Taxonomy (NCBI): domain Eukaryota; kingdom Viridiplantae; phylum Streptophyta; class Magnoliopsida; order Asterales; family Asteraceae; genus Artemisia; species Artemisia tridentata. The sequence goes on from CP139508.1 coordinate 450,363,501, forward strand.
TACGAAGGGTCTATGTAGACTAAGGTGCTTCGGTTGAAGTGATGTATGAACACTACTTCGAGCACTTATGCCCCTCCATCAGGACCAGATTGAGAGAAACCAATACACCATTGGTAGGATTCGTAGGGGAATCCATAAAGCCCGTAGGGATGATTGAATTGGAAGTTTGTTTCGGGAGCCAAGGTTTGTGCCAAAAGACTATGATGAAGTTCGCCGTGATAAGGTCCCCTTCTCCGTACAACATCATCCTGGGACGCTCAGGTTTGAAGAAGCTACGGGCCATTCCCTCAACCATCCACTCGATGATGAAGTTCCCCACTCCGAGGGGCATAGCGACCTTAGTCACCCGGTCAGTAATTGTCTCGGAATGCCGCAAGTTAGAGGAGAAACAGATGATAGAAAAAGAAGTAAGGAATGAACCCCGGAGTGCCGAAGTGACAGAGAAAGCCCCCCGTAAAACGGAGGAGATAATGGTACATCCGGCTTACCCGGACCAGCTGGTACATCCGGCTTACCAATACGGACGTGTTCGCCTGGGAACCTGCGGACATGACGGGGGTACCTAGACGGATTACCGAACATAGGCTAGATGTGAACGTCCAAGATCGGCCGGTAGCACAGAAGAAAAGAACCTACTCAGACGAAAAGAACCAAGCCATAACCAAAGAAGTGGAAGAATGGGTGAAGGCTGGAATAGTCCGGCCAGTACGATACCCTACTTGGATTTCAAACCCGGTCTTGGTAAAGAGCCACCATAGGATGGACCACCTTGATTACTCTGCGTCGTAAATACAACGAAATATTAAAAGACATAACGAGACTATCCGTAAACATAAAGATAAATAAGTTTTATTCCACACTTATTGAAAGTTATATAGAAGCACCACAAAGACCCATTACAAACAACACTAGCTTAAAAAAAAAAAAAAAAAAAAAAAAAAAAAAAAAAAAAAAAAAAAAAAAAAAACTATTACCCCTAAAACTTGTCCCCAACAACGGCTAGGATTGTGAGGGGTACGACAACCAACAAAAACCCGATCAAGTGGTCGGATCTTCGCCGGGAAGAAGAGCTAAACAAGCGGTGGCGAAGACGATGAACGTAGTTGCGAAAATAATGGCGAACGGCGGCATTGTTTTTGTTTGGGAGAGATGGAGTGAAAAAGGTAAAGTGGGGAAGAAAAAGGGGAAAGTAAAAAGGGTATAAATAGGGAAAAACTAGCCGTTATTTTACTATTCACGACCATTAAGTTACAAATCACTACCATTAAAAATCCACTAGTCTCGACCGCTAGAACACTGAACATTAAGTGTTAAATACCTCCTATTCTCGACCGTTATTTCCCTATTCGCAGCCTATGAATTCATTAGTTGACCAAACATTCAAATTTATTTCCTCTAGTACGAATAAATCTAACTGGATCTCGTTTCCTCAATTTTCGAATAGAAATCTTTCAACAACATTTTCCATAAACCCTCACCTCAGAACACCACAATTTCCAACATCTATCACAGACTAAACTTCGGGACGAAGTTCAAAATTGAGGGGTGGATACTGTAAGATACCGTAAAAATCTATTGTAATCATACTCGTTAATCAAGGATAAACTCAAGTTACTGTTTAATAAAACCCATTTTTACGGGGAAATTTAAATTTTTATTTACTTATTATATTATTCCCACCACGTCACGTTATCACAACAATTACCAAATGTCAACACTAGACCACGACATGTATTATGAAACGTAACTAGTTCACAAGAATTAGTATTTCATAAATCACAATATACACTAATTACAAATCTCACTAATTACCACTTAATTTTCACTAATTACATTTGTTTTCTCTAATTCTATACTAGCCAAATGGGCTGCCCCATTTATCCAGCCCATCACCATCTCACTTCACACGGGTCAAAGCCCAACTCCAAAACCCACGCATTTCTTTTAGATCACGTGAAATTCGACCAGCCACACACCCTCCAAAACGGCTCGTGTTCTTCCAATTTCTAAATGCAACACACGAATATTTTCACACCACGTTAATCACCACCCACCAAACTATGTCCACGCCAAATCCCAGCCTCATATATCGAATGTTACCATAGTAACCAACGCCGTTTTGTTTGTCCCATTTCTACTCATACGCATAGGCGAAAACCTCCGAAACACAACCATTTTTAAACCCGATTTTTCCTACGACTTTCTAACGAACATATTAGCATATTGTGATGTTACAAAGACCCTTAAGACTACAGTGAATGGTTGTGACTCATTAGCCTCGTCTTTGAACTAATATGGATACCAATCATACACATATATTCCAACCACAAAGGACAAACTATACCAACTCTCCCATACCTTCCAATGATTTTTAAAGTCAGAAGCATGTTAGTATTATACTGGTCATCCAACAGTGACACTCCATGATTGAGTTGAAGTCAACAAAAACGTGTGAATACCTCTTCTATATTATACCCCAACTCAACACCTTCTACCCTATACTCATTCCATTCATTTCAAGTCTCTCTCACTCACAAAGGTACCATAAAAGACCAGGAGTCTTCAGTCACTTGTTGGTAGCAGTCGAGTAAAAGAAAAAGAGAGATCATATACGTATATTCGAGTCTAGCGAAGTGGGTTATTATCCTTGTGCTCCATTCGATCCTACTGACTCTCTACCACCTTCAAGAGGTGAAGTAAGTGTCTAATAACTTCTTTGTTTCCATATCACACGTATATAAATCATTCATGCATCATTCTTTATTTCACTCGAACGTATACTTTGTTACTAGTTCATTTATGTGCATTAGTTCGTGTAACCCACCCACATGCAACGAGCCTCTATCATGGAAGGCCTCGGGGTCGTCACTCACACTCTATCACGTTCACACTTTTAGATACATGCATGATTTGAAACCTTTGCATCATGTTACACGTAAAACTCAAGTTGAAAGACTTAGAATATTCTAAGTGTTTGGTATATATATAAAACGTCTCAAGTCGCCTAGAAAACAAGTCTATAACTCACGATCTAACTAAATAGCCATGTTCCATTTTATACGACCTCATAGACCTCCTAACTAGATACATATTTCGTATGAACATCATTTAAAAATGATCATGTTTCGACCCTATAAAACAGCCCAAGTAAATCACATAAACTATACTTGAAAATAACTAAAAACAACTAATGGGTTATATATATGACTCGTTAAGGCCCATTTAGATGAAAAATAAGCTAACGATCAAATAAGCGATTAAAATAAGTTGCATTGGACTTAAATAAGCAATAGAACAACTCGCCAACTTTTTCCCACCATTATTTACACTTTGGACTAAAAATGTAACGCGATCTAACTGGAAGGACTGAAATTGCCAAGCTGTGAAACTTGTGGACTGAAGCTGTGAATATAGTTTATAGAGGACTTAAATTGACCATTGAATTAACTTCAAGCCTTATATGGACATATGGACAAGTTTTGGACTATTATTGGACATTGGACTTAACGAAGGACTAACGGTGTAACGCAATCACAGTTAGGGTAAAAAGTGTAAAATCTGGAAAAGAAAAAGGACCTAATGTTTATACTTGACATTCTTATCTCATTTTCCATTTTTCATCACTACATCACTTCATATGCATTTCATACATTTTAGTTATGTATTATTTAAATTTCGTCATTTATTAGAAATTTAACGATTTCACTTGCATATCATTTCATCATATTTTGAGGAATTAATATTTGGAGTCAATTGACATAAGAGTCAAGATAATAGTATATTTAAGCATATCACACACTCATATCATCAAATCGTTATACGATTTCACACTTTCACACTCATTGTTAGTTGTAAGTCGAATACTTAGACATCCCTCATATTCAGGTCTCGTATTGAAGACATTTCCACGATCATTCCTATAATCTTACCTGGTTTCATAATTCCATCTTGACAGATACACTCCAGGTGAGTCGTGGCCCCTACTCTTTTAATAATTATTCTTAATAACTCTTTTGAGGGAGATACATGCTTCAACTGTTTTAAATTACTTTTCTACCTTGAAAACTCTCATGATTTACTCAAAATCATCAATTATGCTTTACATGTTTTGAATCACCCTTTGGATGGGATATATGCTCGTTATACTTGCAAATTCCTTGCTTAGCTTAAACCCCGTGTCGAAAGATAACATTTTCAAACTACTTGTTGTAACACGATACTGAGACTCATTATATGCATTCATATAACAACTGAATGTACTGTTAACTTACTATGATATTCCTACACTTCAACAAGAAATAATTGCCAAGACTAAAGTACGCATAATCTATGAACCCCTGAAACCTATATTGCCTAAGTTTACTATATTGCCATAAAGTCCCTCGATCATGAGCCATTAATCATTGCGGTGAGCGCGAATATAGTGGACAACTTCGAAACCTGTTAGAGGCTGACAACCTATCCCACTAAATACTGGACGGAACGCCTTATGGTTAGTCGTATTTAGTCGCGATACACTATATTTGAAAAATAATAGGAAGTGGCAATCACCTATTACCTGAGGGCAAAACCCATCAGTAACCTGATGTGGACTCCGCCGTTTTTACGGTACTTTGTTAACGTTTTGCGCGTCATGAGACTTAGGGCAATATAACTTTATGAATATATATGTCTTCATATATTTTTGGATACAGCTGTATTTAGTAATCCACCACTCCACACTGATAGACATCAGACTTAGCTTTATACTATTGTTTTCACTATGTGTTTGGATTATGTAGCATGTACTTGGAACTTAATTATTATCATATGTGACTTAGTTGTGTTTTCTAATATAGACAGCTCAATACTTGGTATATCGTTACTTTTAAAAGCATAACCATCATTTCATTTCAAGCATATAACAACGTAACTCATTTTTAATTAAAACTTGAAACCTTTGATCATCTGAGTTCATAAATGATTTACTCGTGGATGTTTACCAAATTGCAACTTGCTATTTACTTCAGAAAGTACTAGTATTTATATCAGCTATCACTGTACACTTCTTGAATTCATTGAAAGAAAGTTATTTTCTATTAAACTCCGTGAACTCACCAACCATTGTGTTGACGTTTTAAGCATGTTTATCTCAGGTAATTAATGGAGCAGGACAAGGCACGGAGCGGGCATCTTATACTCTGATAAATAAAATGGTGTAAAATCAAATAAGTTATTCTTTCCAAATTACCATACTTTTGTGGGATATTCAAATCAGATATTTCACCTTTGTACCAAAACTATTATTCTGAATGACATATAACTTTCAAAACGCCTTTTCCAAGCCGTTTTCTGAAATTTTGACTTCGATCCTCCCGTAACACCCTAATTACTTTTCCGCTGCCACTAAACAATTTAGGGGGTGTTATAGATTGGCATCAGAGCCACAGGTTATAGAGAATCAAATGTTTTAAAACATGGAACTATAACCATATTTTCAAAATAAATGATTTTACACCTTATCATCTTATGCCTTCCGTGTCTGCAGACTGCCGTGCTCAATACATTACCTATTAAGATTGTTTTGCAAAAATCTTTACATGCTTGATGTTTACTCTTCACACATTACGCACCGTATTATTTCACACTCAATGTTACACCTTAAACGTATGAATATTCATAATTATTATTTTCGATTGCTACAGTACCATGTCTTCCAAATTAGTTGATATCACCAAGACTGTCCCTCGTACTACCCATGCGTCACCTACATATCAAATTGCACCAGATACTGAAGATCCTTATATACAAATGTCACAACCTCAGCCCGACATAGAACTCACTCAAAAATCACCTCCGTCATCACCTACTCACTCACCTCCACGTCAGAAACTTAGGAGAGCAACCGAATCCTATTCAGATGAAGATTTGATTGGTGGTCAACCAACATTTGAATTTGGACAGAGTTCACACCAAGAAATGACTTGGAAGAAAATCGAGCTAAATTCTCCCTTGCCTAACACCCCATATTTCTCTATGCCAGATGTCCCAAATAATGTATCCTCACCCAATTCTCCTGACTACAATGTAGACACCTGTGACTCCATATGGACTCGTCTTTGCCAACACACCAGCATACTAGACGCTCACACTGAACAGCTAAAAGAGTTACACCCATTACGATTCGAATGGTATGATCGTAACATTGATACCCTGTTTAAGAGGACAGATGCTGAGAGACGAGCAGTGTTTGACTTAGGAGTGAATGTTGGTAACATGAAGGACAATTACGAATAGGAACTTAGAAACTTGAACGCCAAAAACCGCTGTTTGGGTAGAGGCCATACCCAAACACACATTAGGATTGAAGACGTTGAAAGAGCATTATGGTTGGCTAGAGACACAGCAAGAATCCAAAGCCAAAAGATTGCAGCCTTGGAAAACATGTTGGCTAATCAGATGAATGCGTGCCATGAACATTTCTCAGCCATGGAAGCTGCACAACTGGATCTTGAGGCAGAAGTTAGACGTTTACGTCAGAAACGTAACTGATCTTAAGTATCGTTGTTGTACTCAATAAACCAAATAGTTTTGGTTAGTATTCCATGTATTTCGCAATAATTCTGTGACTCTCAGAAATTGTAATCAACTTTTAAGCTATGACAGTCTTTTTCCATTATATCTTTCTGTTATAAACAAATTCCTCCCACCAAGCCCTATTATAATGCTATAAGTGCAAAGGGTCATGCAAAACCTTACCATTTGTTACTCTCATAGGTAAACAAATAACTTTACATAAATCAATGAGACATTAATAAAAGACCTTGGGTTGGTTGTTTTGCAAAAGTCAATCAAACAAATTATTAGAGTTATGTCGATATTGATGATTGTATTGGTGATTGTGTAACACCCCCAAAATATCGCAGCGGAAGATTGTGTCACTGGGGTGCTACTTCATAATACAAAGTACAAGTTATAGAAAACGACCTCTAAATGAGACGTTTTGAAGAGTTACCATTCGATTAATGAATTCAGAGTTACAAACATGAGATCCCAAAGTATGATACATAAATGTATACAAAATGTTTCGAATGGTAAATGATAAAAGCTTAAGTCTTCAAAATATGCCAAGCGACTCTATGCTCCATGATCTAGCTATCGTCTAATGTACCTGAGATAAACATGCTAAAGTGTCAACACAATGGTTGGTGAGTTCATAGAGTTTGTTTAAAATGTAAGCCTTTTAGAGAATGTTCACATAGCAAAGGCATTGTGAATCCACTCAGTTCCAAATTCCGTCCATACAAAACTTGCAACCTGTGTATTCACAACCCACTGCTAAAATGGTATGTTAATCGTGTATCCAAATTAATGGCCTTCCAACAACTCACGGTTGGGATGTATCCAAATTAATGGCCTTCCAACAATTCACGGTTGGGATGTATCCAAATTAATGGCCTTCCAACAACTCACGGATGGGATGTATCCAAATTAATGGCCTTCCAACGACTCACGGTTGGGATGTATGTTTGTATCGAGTGTAGTTATAGTTGTCAATGCAATCAAGAATAATGCAATCATGTTTAACTCAATCATGTATGTATACAAGTATATATGTGAAGGTAAATCATGTATGTAAATAAAGTGAGTAAAGTATTTCTAAGCATGTATCTCCCCCAAAGAGTATAAAACTAGTATAAAAGTAGGGGCTAAGAACTCACGATAATATGTAAAAGTATAGTTTACTTGTGAAAATAAAAACAAGTATTTAAGCATGTATCTCCCCCAAAGAGTTGAAAACAATTAAGTAATAGAAAGTGGGGCTATGAACTCACCGTGTGTTGGTTGGTATCTTAAAGCCTTAATGAGTTCAATGAATGAGTCGAAAAACCTCTAAGTGCAACCTACAATAGAACGTTGCAACTTAGGATGGAATAATGTCTAAGAATACAAAGACGAGCCTATATATGTCTTGCATATTGTTCATGATGTAGTACTTAGTGTGTCAGGTAGGTTGTTGTATGAAAATGGTTTATGGAATATGTATAGTTTGTATATCTTGTACTACCGTTCGGGCCATCGTAATTCAGAGGTCATGTAGTAAACGTTCGAGGAGCTAGGACACTTTAACTCGTAAATCCAGCAACTCGTCGATCCGTTTACCCAAATGAACCCCTCACACAAAGCTCCCTACTATTGTAGTATTCGATAGAAAATATATGTTTTTGATATTTAAAAGTTACATGTTTTCGGCTTATAAAGCCTTAAGGTCTTTAGCCATGGATTTGCCGTGGCTTTGGTCATGGTTACATGGTCTTGAGACTCGTCCTTGGCCTTAGCCATGGCCGTGGTCTCGGCTTAAGGTCATTAGACCTCATGGTTCTATTTGGTTGTGACTTATTACATGATCATTGGAGTAATACATAGGGGCTGTTAAGATTTTGGAAAATTATCTCATTCGTTAAGCATTTTCATGACTCGAGGTTTGAAGCTTGTTTGAAGAAAACGTCGTTCCGGACAACTTTCGTGTTTTAACTTTTTGATGAAACGGAACAGAAGGGCCTCTAAATTTTACTTCAGTTCGGGGACAGTAGGCTTTTGGGCAGTTTCGGCGTTTTGGTTTCGCTAACTTCTTTTTGCTATAACTTTTGACTCGTGTACTCGTTTTCGATGATTCAAATTGCTACGTTTTCCATTTAAAGTCCTATATAACAGTATGTAATTGTCTAATATCATGTTTATACCAATTTGGTCGAATTTTACAATATAAGTCACTAGTTTCCTTGACAAATTAACATATGTTAACATATAATGTTTTCAACTTGTTTTAAGTGTTTGTATACATCATGAACATAACACAAGGAACATATATAGTATAAATGAAGCATGATAAGCATAGAAATGATATTGAGCAAGAAAGTGTGTTAGGGTCTCTTACAACTTTTGGCTTTCAAAAGAAAGGAAAACAAGAACTAGAATAGGACTTTGATTGATCAAGACTAGTTTCCTACTTCTTTGATCACTTGGACAATCACTTGAAGACTCCTACTAGAACTCTTCTTGTGTAGATGGAAGATCACCAAAAGGATGAAGAACTAGGGCTTTGTATCAACAAAAACTTAACAAGAGTTTTTGGATTGATATTGCACTTGTATCTTTTTGATAATACTTGAATTAAACTAGCAATTGAAAGGTGTTTTTATGTTGTGTAATGGCTGGAACTAAAGGGAGAGGAGAGGGCTTTTATAGGGTCTTGAGGAGGTTAGGAAGGTGCCTAGGAAGGTACCTTAAGGAGGTTAGTGTCCAAGACTTTTCAAAGGCTTACATGAGAAGTTTTAGCACATGTAATGATCCTAGGGAACAAGGCATGAGATCAAGCCACACAAGGGGTGACTCCCCCCCCCCCCCCTTAGGAGACGTTTCATATGTGTTAGATAGGATGAATTGGTCATTTTTGGTATTATCCTACTTATAGAGTTAGTTTTGGCTCCGTTAATCGCTAACCGTAAGTTGTTAAGTCACGAAACGTAAAACCGGGTATCGTAAAAATACGAAACTTGTAGGAATGATTTAACTTATCATTATACTCCATATTAAAATATAAAATGAGTGGTAAGTTCTATCGGGTTGCTCAAATGCTGATAACGCTGGAAACGCGGGTCTAAAACGCGTAATACGTAAAACGTACGAAAGTTGCGTAAAACTGAGAAAAGTAAAATGTAACTTTTCTAATATGATTATAATGAACTTAAAAGACTTAAGATGTCTAGGCAAGGCTTATTCTAGTGTCTGTTGGTGTTAAACGTCCTTTAGACGTAAAACCGGAAGTGTTAAAAATCAAGGAATGACTTATAAAATCAAGGAATGATTTTTATGGTCAAAGGAGGGGGAAAATATGTTGACTTTTCTAATAATATAAAAGCTTCTAATTGTCTTAGAAATTATGGTGCAGGTGAAGGCTAAGGTTGCGAATAAGTAAAAGTGCTTAAAACGCAATTCTAGTTCTGTAAGGCACGAGGCTTATTTGGTGACATTTTAACTTAGAATTTTTAATCTTTAAAAATTCCATAATTAATTGTGAGTGTTCTAAAAATCAATCTGATGCGAGGAAAATTGTCGCAGTTGGTTTTCGTTATGCGCAGGATGTTTAAACGACGTTTAACCCAAACGTATAGTTTCTTAATAACTTCTGCGAAAATGACCCGACAAGCGTCAAACTTTTATTTTGTCATAGAAATGATTTATCTCACGAGAATATGAAATAAAATTTTCGATATGAAATAAAAATTTCGGAAATGAATAGTGAAAGTGAATAGTAAAATTTCGGGAATAGAAATTTAACCTGAAAATGCGAATTGTTACAGATTGTACATCAAATATACCACGACTAAACAATAAACCATAGAATTCCAAGAACAAATTTTCAAAAGAAAACTTGATGAATGAAGAGAAAGTTGTTGAACTTCAGCTTTCGTAGATGAATTCGTTTGTTCCTTAGCAATCCCATATCAAGAGATAATCATTATTTTACGATGCTACCCAGACACATTGTATTTCTATAATCCTCAGTTAGTTTTAATTTTGTATTGAGACCACATTGTTAGCAATAATATGCAAATACTTTATTATTTGAAATTATTCTAATGATAAAGTGAATACTAAATCAGTTTTTCTTGTTGTAGTCATTGAAGATGGCCAACATGAGCAACACCCATACCCCCTCAGCACTTACCACAACCATGACTCCTAAAACCATCGAGGAATCTGAAAACAATATCGTTACAGTGGTACACGAAGTGACTACAATAGTTCATCCGAGAGACAACGACATAGCCAGGAAAGAAAGAAGGATGGCTATACCTTGTAGACACAACCATGAAAGTTTCATGGGACGTAGGCCAGTTCGCCTAAAGGATTCAAGAAAGATGACTAAACCTATCCGCACATGTGCCCAAAGAATTAGGCAAGATTTTGCCCTTAAGAAAAATAACCCAAAGCGAAAACTCGAGGAGAAAAGAACCTTTATCCTCAACGAATGCAAATTTCACAACAACATATGTACCCGCAATCACCTACAAGACCGCATTGACTACCACCGTCAACAAAGATTAAGAAAGGGAGCTAGAAGAAACTGCATCACCAACCCTAGAAACAAAAACAAATACCATGGAAAGCAACCTCTATGCCCAAGATGTAAGTTGCATCACACCGGGCTTTGCACTGCTAAATGCGGGAGATGCAGAAAGACAGGCCACAAGATGAGAAATTGTAACGCTACGGACGGAAGGGAAAAGCCATTGTCTATAAAATGCCAAGTATGTGGTGGAATGGGGCATTATAAGAGTCATTGCCCAAACTACAATGTCAACTGGAAGGCCAAGGTTGATGCAAGAGAATGAAGACTCGTTAAAAGACCCCAATAGTGTCGAGAAACGACACCTATGTTTAAGCAGAAGAATAAATTCCTGCTGTAATAAAAATAAACCCTAGTTTAAGATTTCCTAAGTTGTATTTTCTTATGTACTTTATCTTAGGTTTGATGGATGTAACCTAAGTGCAACAACTATCGTTCTACCGTATGAATCTCTACCTTGTAATATTTCAGTAATCGTCGTAATCTACGTCTATTCCCATTTCTATTCCACTTTTCCTATTCATAGTTGATACGTAACAATACCTTGATATCACCTTAGGAATTTGACTAAACACCATTTCTGACCAAACAGTAGACTATTACCACCTTGTAAGAAATCCTAACCTAAAATCCTAAGTTTATACCAAAGATATCCTAGTATCACTTTAGAAATTCCTGACTTATCCTCGGAATATGAACAAAAACTTTCTAATTCTTTTGAAAATAAGCAGAGGGTGTCCGACTTTGTGACGGAACCATTATAATTGAACCATATAAAACTCTTTGAAAAAGCATAAATATCATAGTGACTGAACCAAGCATCGCATCATTTGGTCCTCAATTATACATAGCCTAGCTACCTATGTATAATTTAGGAAGAATCATGTTATAAATGGAACAGTTATCTTTTCAAAGTCTTTAATAACAATTTTCATTCAAAAACAGAATCTCGAGACAAAATAAATTGTTCATAAACATCACTTTTAACCAACCCCAGTAAATATCTACACTTATCTCTCATCACCTCTAATTTAGGAAACTGAAAAGAATGCAAACATAGAAACCTTAAGAATACACAAAGAATTAGGGAAAACACAAGGAACGAGAAATTTTATTAAAAGCCACGGAAATTAATACATAGCGAGATTATTAGCATCGGAAATACTAAGGTTACAATGATTACAATAAAAGGCATGGAATCTTCAATAGGTTGACCCACCATAACGATAAAGACCCCCACCAACACCACAATAGCAAGAGCCACCATAGGATGGACCACCTTGATTACTCTGCGCCGTAAATACAACGAAATATTAAAAGACATAACGAGACTATCCGTAAACATAAAGATAAATAAGTTTTATTCCACACTTATTGAAAGTTATATAGAAGCACCACAAAGACCCATTACAAACAACACTAGCTTAAAAAAAAAAAAAAAAAAAAAAAAAAAAAAAAAAAAAAAAAAAAAAAACTATTACCCCTAAAACTTGTCCCCAACAACGGCTAGGATTGTGAGGGGTACGACAACCAACAAAAACCCGATCAAGTGGTCGAAATCTTCGCCGGGAAGAAGAGCTAAACAAGCGGCGGCGAAGAAGATGAACGTAGTTGCGAAAATAATGGCGAACGGCGGCATTGTTTTTGTTTTGGGAGAGATGGAGTGAAAAAGGTAAAGTGGGGAAGAAAAAGGGGAAAGTAAAAAGGGTATAAATAGGGAAAAACTAGCCGTTATTTTACTATTCACGACCATTAAGTTACAAATCACTACCATTAAAAATCCACTAGTCTCGACCGCTAGAACACTGAACATTAAGTGTTAAATACCTCCTATTCTCGACCGTTATTTCCCTATTCGCAGCCTATGAATTCATTAGTTGACCAAACATTCAAATTTATTTCCTCTAGTACGAATAAATCTAACTGGATTTCGTTTCCTCAATTTTCGAATAGAAATCTCTCGACAACATTTTCCATAAAACCTCACCTCAGAACACCAAAATTTCCAACATCTATCACAGACTGAACTTCGGGACGAAGTTCAAAATTGAGGGTGGATACTGTAAGATACCGCAAAAATCCATTGTAATCATACTCGTTAATCAAGGATAAACTCAAGTTACTGTTTAATAAAACCCATTTTTACGGGGAAATTTAAATTTTTATTTACTTATTATATTATTCCCACCACGTCACGTTATCACAACAATTACCAAATGTCAACACTAGACCACGACATGTATTATGAAACGTAACTAGTTCACAAGAATTAGTATTTCATAAATCACAATATACACTAATTACAAATCTCACTAATTACCACTTAATTTTCACTAATTACATTTGTTTTCTCTAATTCTCTACTAGCCAAATGGGCTGCCCCATTTATCCAGCCCATCACCATCTCACTTCACACGGGTCAAAGCCCAACTCCAAAACCCACGCATTTCTTTTAGATCATGTGAAATTCGACCAGCCACACACCCTCCAAAACGGCTCGTGTTCTTCCAATTTCTAAATGCAACACACGAATATTTTCACACCACGTTAATCACCACCCACCAAACTATGTCCACGCCGAATCCCAGCCTCATATATCGAATGTTACCATAGTAACCAAAGCCGTTTTGTTTGTCCCATTTCTACTCATACGCATAGGCGAAAACCTCCGAAACACAACCATTTTTAAACCCGATTTTTCCTACGACTTTCTAACGAACATATTAGCATATTGTGATGTTACAAAGACCCTTAAGACTACAGTGAATGGTTGTGACTCATTAGCCTCGTCTTTGAACTAATATGGATACCAATCATACACATATATTCCAACCACAAAGGACAAACTATACCAACTCTCCCATACCTTCCAATGATTTCTAAAGTCAGAAGCATGTTAGTATTATATTGGTCATCCAATAGTGACACTCCATGATTGAGTTGAGGTCAATAAAAACGTGCGAATACCTCTTCTATATTATACCCCAACTCAACACCTTCTACCCTATACTCATTCCATTCATTTCAAGTCTCTCTCACTCACAAAGGTACCATAAAAGACCAGGAGTCTTCAGTCACTAGTTGGTAGCATTCGAGTAAAAGAAAAAGAGAGATCATATACGTATATTCGAGTCTAGCGAAGTGGGTTATTATCCTTGTGCTCCATTCGATCCTACTGACTCTCTACCACCTTCAAAAGGTGAAGTAAGTGTCTAATAACTTCTTTGTTTCCATATCACACGTATAAAAATCATCCATGCATCATTCTTTATTTCACTCAAACGTATACTTTGTTACTAGTTCATTTATGTGCATTAGTTCATGTAACCCACCCACATGCAACGAGCCTCTATCATGGAAGGCCTCGGGGTCGTCACTCACACTCTATCACGTTCACACTTTTAGATGCATGCATGATTTGAAACCTTTGCATCATGTTACACGTAAAACTCAAGTTGAAAGACTTAGAAATATTCTAAGTGTTTGGTATATATATAAAACGTCTCAAGTCGCCTAGAAAACAAGTCTATAACTCACGATCTAACTAAATAGCCATGTTCCATTTTATACGACCTCATAGACCTCCTAACTAGCTACATATTTCGTATGAACATCATTTAAAAATGATCATGTTTCGACCCTATAAAACAGCCCAAGTAAATCACATAAACTATACTTGAAAATAACTAAAAACAACTAATGGGTTATATATATGGCTCGTTAAGGCCCATTTAGATGAAAAATAAGCTAACGATCAAATAAGCGGTTAAAATAAGTTGCATTGGACTTAAATAAGCAATAGAACAACTCGCCACCTTTTTCCCACCATTATTTACACTTTGGACTAAAAATGTAACGCGATCTAACTGGAAGGACTGAAATTGCCAAACTGTGAAACTTGTGGACTGAAGCTGTGAAAACAGTTTATAGAGGACTTAAATTGACCATTGAATTAACTTCAAGCCTTATATGGACATATGGACAAGTTTTGGACTATTATTGGACATTGGACTTAACGAAGGACTAACGGTGTAACGCAATCACAGTTAGGGTAAAAAGTGTAAAATCTGGAAAAGAACAAGGACCTACTGTTTATACTTGACATTCTTATTTCATTTTCCATTTTTCATCACTACATCACTTCATATGCATTTTATACATTTTAGTTATGTATTATTTAAATTTCGTCATTTATTAGAAATTTAACGATTTCACTTGCATATCATTTCATCATATTTTGAGGAATTAATATTTGGAGTCAATTGACATAAGAGTCAAGATAATAGTATATTTAAGCATATCACACACTCATATCATCAAATCGTTATACGATTTCACACTTTCACACTCATTGTTAGTTGTAAGTCGAATACTTAGACATCCCTCATATTCAGGTCTCGTATTGAAGACATTTCCGCGATCATTCCTATAATCTTACTTGGTTTCATAATTCCATCTTAACAGATACACTCCAGGTGAGTCGTGGCCCCTACTCTTTTAATAATTATTCTTAATAACTCTTTTGGGGGAGATACATGCTTCAACTGTTTTAAATTACTTTTCTACCTTGAAAACTCTCATGATTTACTCAAAATCATCAACTATGCTTTACATGTTTTGAATCACCCTTTGGAAGGGATATATGCTCGTTATACTTGCAAATTGCTTGCATAGCTTAAACACCGTGTTGAAAGATAACATTTTCAAACTACTTGTTGTAACACGATACTGAGACTCATTATATGCATTCATATAACAACTGAATGTACTGTTAACTTACTATGATATTCCTACACTTCAACAAGAAATAAGCCAAGACTAAAGTACGCATATTCTATGAACCCCTGAAACCTATATTGCCTAAGTTTACTATATTGCCATAAAGTCCCTCGATCATGGCCATTAATCACTGCGGTGAGCGCGAATATAGTGGACAGCTTCGAAACCTGTTAGAGGCTGACGACCTATCCCACTAAATACTGGACGGAATGCCTTATGGTTAGTCGTATTTAGTCGCGATACACTATATTTGAAAAATAATAGGAAGTGGCAATCACCTATTACCTGAGGGAAAAATCCATCAGTAACCTGATGTGGACTCCGCCGTTTTTACGGTACTTTGTTAACGTTTTGCGCGTCATGAGGCTTAGGGCAATATAACTTTATGAATATATATGTCTTCATATATATTTGGATACAGCTGTATTTAGTAATCCACCACTCCACACTGATAGACATCAGACTTTATACTATTGTTTTCACTATGTGTTTGGATTATGTAGCATGTACTTGGACCTTAATTATTATCATATGTGACTTAGTTGTGTTTTCTAATATAGACAGCTCAATACTTGGTATATCGTTACTTTTAAAAGCAGAACCATCATTTCATTTCAAGCATATAACAACGTAACTCATTTTCAATTAAAACTTGAAACCTTTGATCATCTGAGTTCATAAATGATTTACTCGTGGATGTTTACCAAATTGCAACTTGCTATTTACTTCAGAAAGTACTAGTATTTATATCAGCTATCACTGTACACTTCTTGAATTCATTGAAAGAAAGTTATTTTCTATTAAACTCCGCGAACTCACCAACCATTGTGTTGACGTTTTAAGCATGTTTATCTCAGGTAATTAATGGAGCAGGACAAGGCACGGAGCGGGCATCTTATACTCTGATAAATAAAATGGTGTAAAATCAAATAAGTCATTCTTTCCAAATTACCATACTTTTGTGGGATATTCAAATCAGATATTTCACCTTTGTACCAAAACTATTATTCTGAATGACATATAACTTTCAAAACGCCTTTTCCAAGCCGTTTTCTGAAATTTTGACTTCGATCCTCCCGTAACACCCTAATTACTTTTCCGCTGCCACTAAACAAATTAGGGGGTGTTACATATACTGTTTTTCTTGTTCCTTTTCGACTGTTTTGGTGTATAGAAGTTTTTCATGTACATCTTCTTCTTTGCTTGGTCTCTTAATGCGTTCCTCATAGGCTTTTAATCTTCCAGTAGCTTCTTGAAATGTCATGGTATTAAGATCAGCAAATTGCTCAATTGCAGCAACAATCTGGATAAACTTTGTTGGGACAGATCCTAGAAGTTTTCGAACCAATCTCTTGTTTTCAATTGTGGATCCAAGATTGCTTGCTTGTGACACGAGTTGACTAATCTTTCCATTGAATTCATCAAGTGATTCAGAGTCTTTCATTTTCAAGGTTTCAAATTCTGATTCTAATGTTTGTAGTCTAGCCTCCTTGACTTTGTCTATACCCACGAATCGAGCCTTTAAGTCCTTCCATATATCAGCAGCCTTCGTATGATGAGCAACTTGTAATGTGAGTTGTTCGGGCAAGGCTTGAAATAGATAAGCAATAGCCATTGTGTTTTTCTTTGTGTCCACTTCTCCTTCTGGTTCGAGTGCTCCCCATATTCCATAAACATTAAATAGTGCTTTAATTTTTACAGCCCAAATAGTATAATTTGTAGAATCCAGAATTGGGCATTGGAATGTCATTGACATCCCTCCTTCATCTTTCTTTGATGTTTCAGCAACCATCCTTCTTTAGAGAAAAAAAAAACTTTTCTTTCTTGTTTGCGGGGCGAATCAACCAACTGTCTCTCGCAGTTCTTTGGTTTTCTAATTCCCGGGCAAATATAAAAAACTTTTTTCTCCAGTTTGCGGGGCGAATTAAACCAACTGTCTCAGCAGTTCTTTGGTTTTCTAATTCCCGGGCAAATCTAAATCTTAATCGGCTTGGGTTCCTAGACTATGTCTATCCACAAACGAATTAAGGTTTCCAAAGTATATTCAAACTGTTTTCTGAACAAAACTAAAAAAAAAAGTGCAGATTAAAAAGGAAAAAGAATGTATCTTTTGTGATTCTTCTATAATCGGTTGTCTACTTGCACTCGTTCTTCCCTTTGTAACTGCCTTCTTTTCAAACCGAATTGTAACTGCTTCTTGATTGGTTTTTCTTCAGGAATTGAACCTTGGGCTCTGATGCCACTGTTATGAAATGCCTTCAAACAAATCTTGTTTCTTACCTTCTGTTTGGAACAGCAGTTATGTGACAGAATCAAAAGAAAAAGTGCAGCAAATCTTTCTTTATTTATAACACAGAATGAACTGAATTTTATTGCTGTAATTATTGTTTGATTACAGAAACTTGACCCCTATATATACTTAGTGAATCGATGCCATGAAGAACAGACATATCGATTCTATAAAACTAAGCGACACAACTTTTCTAACCTATCATATAACCGTTCATTTTGGACCCAGCCCAATACAATTGGGTTTACAGACTTCTAAACTAAAATACATAATATATAAACACTAAAGTACCCTAATCATTTGCTTCTATAACATTATGGTCCAACAAACTACTGGTTATCGTAGACCCACTTACTTGTGAATGGGTCAATTTGGGTTATGTTGTATCTCTAGTGGGTCAAATGGTTAGAAACTAAAAAAGTAGCTAAAGAGGAAAACGGGTCGAGTGTCACCCAAGTGTATTTTTCCCTAAAACTCATAAACTTTTTTATTTAAGAAGTTAGATTAGTCTTGAAATAACATATTTACGTAATCATACATGACAGGCTAGTATTTTTTTTTTAAATAAGTAATAAAAATTTTTTTTTTTTTTTTTTTTTTTTTTTTTAATAAGTAATAAAAATGGACAAAACATGGTTTCATGTCAACCCGACACATAAAAGAGGATCACCCATTTTGACCCATTACCCAACCCACCCACCATGTCCATTTTTCCATCTTTTGTTACCAAGTATTAAGATTACAAGCTTAATAAACTTCCCCTCTATAACTGCTCATTCATATCTTTCTTTACAAATAGCTTTCCGAAGTGAACTATTCAATCTCCCAGACCAGTTCTATAGTAGTACTTTGCACTTCTGAAATAACAGTGTGCCTTACCTTTTTGGGATGTTAGGAAGTAAAGATCCGATTTTCTTCAAAGAGATATCTATCATACGCGTTTTCTTTTTAGATAAGAACCCAAGCACATAAAAATTACTTCTAATGTTTCTGCTTGCACACCAACCATGTTGTCCAACCCAATAAACAGGACACCATTAAGCATCAAAAGCTTATTCACTGACTCACTAGGCAGACAACGAAAGCCAGTGGCAATATATGGTCAGTCAAGGAAAAACTGTGTTATATTAGTTGTCAAACTTTACACAGCCAACTTCGTGTAACCAAGGACATGCCAAAAATCACAAGGGAAAGGCAATATAAAACAGCAGATCATATTGCCAACTTCGTGTAACCAACAACTATTCTTGACAACTAATGACATTCTAAACCTCACAACGGAACACTCTATTCCTGCATAGAAATTTCGTCTAAAATCATTTTTGCTGTTGGTTTATGCAACCCAAGTGGAAGATCAACCAGCAATGCATCACCACTGCAGTTCTTGAAATTAATTTTCCACACTTCAATAACTTTAGCAGCATCGAATGAAGCAACAGTTCTTAATCCAACTAATTTGAATCTCAAATTGTTAGCTTTAAGATATCATCACTTGATCTCCTAGCATCTTGAAACAGTATAAGATTTCTTTCTTGCCAAACCATATACATAATACTCCCTAGTCTCCTCACAATACTTTTTAATGCTCTTTATTAAATCAAGGCTCGAGTGAAATTTCATGATCCCATGAGATTTTGCAAAAAAATGCCAAAACACCCTTTTAGATTTAGTAACAATACATAATACTCCCTAGTCCTATAAACCTTTATATTTGACCACTTAAATATGATACAGTACTTATTTAACCAGTTAATTAATTTACTTGCTTTGACAATGATGTCCTTCTCTTGATAACCCGATATAGATTATAGAAGGAACCTTAATTTGAAAAATATTAAAATGAGATCGATAGGACTAAGACTAACAATATCAAAGAAAGTCCATGATATCACTATTTTGTTGGTACTGCTGCTTCTTACCAAGAAGCGTTTGGTACAATTTCACCAAACAAGACTCGACACGTTTATGTTTTGAATTGTCGTAAGTATTTTCTTTTAACATGATTTCCAGCTTTAAAATTACTTGACAAGCTTTGAGCTTACATGCATGGTCAGTCATGATTTACAAGAGTTCATACTAACAACTCCTTCTTTAATAGAAATACATGCAAATACCGATCGAATTGTACAAGTGTCTAAGGTTACTTATACTAAATACACGCTTTTCATAAAAACTTATATTATTATACATTATAATGCGTTTAATGATGTCTTACACCTTTCGATTCGCCTTATAGTAAGCAGTCTCAAAATTTTGTGTTACGAATATTCTGCACATAAAAAAAACTAGTATCTACTTGCAATATGCTTTTGAAATATAGATTTTTAATTGAACGTCAGCCCAATGTAGATTTTGAAAATGATTTGGTCCGAGAGAACAGTAAAATGATTTTGAAAATGATTTGTGCAGTTTTTTAGGATTTATTGTGAACAAGAAAGATAAAATTATTGGTTATGCGTTCATAAATCAATAGGTTAAACGGCTAGAAATTACGTGAGTCTATCGGGGCACACACGTATACATTTAGAGAGCGTTTATTAAATATAATTAATATGTTTAATGTATACTATTAATTATAATTAATATAATCCACGAAATATACATAACGGTCGTTAGTTCGTTAGTGTAACGTTTAACTGTCGTTAAGTCCAAAGTTAACTTGTATTGTACATGTTTATTTCACAAGGACTAAAAAGCAATATGGAGGCCCATGTACCCTTAGGGGTAGGCCGACCATATTGGGCTAGGGCAAGAGGAGGTGGCTTTTTTCCTAAGCTACCCTATTAGTATAAAAGGAGGCATCTTGGTCTTCATTTAGACACACCTCAAATCAAAGCTTTCTTTGATCTTCTCTTCTTGCCTCTACAAATCGTCCAGCACCCCTTGTAAGGGAGTTGGCCTTTATTTCTTCTCTACGACTAGCATTTGTGTTTAGTTCGTAAGCTCGTGGGTTAAGCACTAGCATCTTAACACTCTTGTCAGACGTGTAGTGTGAGTTTTCGATAGAGATCAACTCACTATAGTTGATTAGGGTTTCGTGGTGATACGAGATCCGCTGGAGTGTTCGTGATCAAGGTCAAGACTGGTGGTTATCTATTTTTCAATAGATTCGAGATTAGTATTTATTATGTGTTTTAATTCATAACATTAAACATAGATCCATCCGCTGCGTACTCGTGGTATTGATGGTTTAATCAATATGAAATCTCAACAGTGGTATCAGAGCCATCTTGTTTGGTGTTATGGGTTACACATAGAGTCGCTTGCTACGCTAATTAAACACATATATTAATTGTTATGACAATAACATGCATTATTTTCATTTAATTAAATCTTGATCTTGTTTAATTATTAATGGTTAATAAGACTTAAAAGGGGTTAGGAAAATTAAAAAGATTATTGTAACATGTACTTCTTCTTTTTCTTTTCCAATCTTAAGGCTTACGCGGTCATTAGTAATGGCGTCCGTGGTCCACAAGGTACCCAGCTCGAAAACTTGTGGGAGCCTTAGATTCTCCAATTGGGGAAGACTCATTCTTGAGTTTTGGAGCATTACTTGTTTTACTGCTTTCCATTAGAGTTTTTCTTCTCCTTTTACCCCTCTTATGTCTGTTTTAATTGCTTATATGTTTTATTCCTTGTGACTTATTTTACATATATGCTGTTGATTTTGGAAATAAAAACAGACTAATTACTTATATTGAAACTTGCTTTTAATTAAATCATGGGTTCTATCAAGCTATTGAGGGTGTGGATCATTACTTGAAGCTACCAGGATATAGCTTGCTAGATATCTTGAGATTTAATTATTGTCTGTTAACATACACACTTAATTCCTTGTGACCACTTATGTGTTATGTGTAAAAAAAAAAATACACTTAAATGGACTATAAACTATTGAAATCTGATTTAATTAAATCGCGAGTTCCAACAAACTATTGAGGGTGTGGATCATTACTCAAAGCTACCAAGATATAGCTTGCTGGATATCGTGTGATTTAATAAACTTTAACTATAAGATACCTAAAGTTTTCTACTTTTATTAATGATCTTTAATCATATCAAGATCTAGGGTTTTATGTGGTCTTTTCCCGCCCCACAACATGCTTCGGCATATGAGGGAATTATTGGAAGAACTTGGGTCTTTTGACTCATGCAGAGTACAATATAGGGTTTTCAACCATTCTTTGCCCGTGATAAAAGTACACCTAATAAGTTTAAATTTTGTTTTTTGCAAACTTGTGTTACAAAGATGTATGCATGCCTCTTTGTATACAATTTTTGATACATGCTTTTGTCAAAAATTATGTGATACCCAATTTGAAATTTAAGTTCATGCCATCCAAAGTTGAGGACACTTGCACTTGCCTTTTGCTCTTCGTGGGACGTGAGTTGCTTGCAACCCAAGGTGTTTATTCTCTGGCGTTAGACCTAGAGTTATTTACACATGTTCTCTAATTGGACAACTTAATCGAGTCAAGCGGTGAGATCCTTGAGCCCGAGGCATAGGATGAGACAAAACATGCATGACACTAGTAGCTTGTACTCTAGTGCCATAAGTCTCATAAATCTAAGAGTTGCACTTGTAATGCAATTGTCGCACGCCGCCTACCTCTTGTACCTACAAGACTTACCAGAGTAGTAAGCACTACCGTGATGAGTGGGAGTTCAAGAGGGTCTTAGTCTTTTAGTAAATTAATTGTTTTATCTATTAAAACAAGGGTAGTTAGTTTCTAAAAGAATCAATTATCGAAAATACTAAAATTTAAACTTAACTGCTAATTGTATATTGCAACATATACTGTAAACAATGGTTTGTTCTTTTTCCTGGCAAAAGCCAAACTGAAGGACAAAATGGGTCTCCTTTCCTTGTAAGAAAGATAGAGACATATTCCTATTTATTTTTCTTGCTAGAAAAGTGGATAAAAGATACGATTGAATTTACCCCAAATTCTAATCATACTCATAAGTAAACATACTCATGAAATTGTTTTGCCTTGCAAAATTCAAATGGTTAAGTATGGTTACTAAATCTTATACTTTCAAACACGTTTCACTACCCCTGTTCGGTTTTGAACTCTTTGAAACTTATAACATTTGTTTTCAATAACTATATAACGTGTTTTATAGCTATTAAATATTAATGTCTTGTTATTAGCGAGACATCTTATGAGTTTTAATTAGAAAATTGAAATATTAACATAAAATTGTAAAAGCAATAACTAGCATAATTAACCTAGTTGTTTGCTTTAACCAAATAAAGGTACTACACCCTTGTGGCAAGGTAGGCCAAAACAGAAGGAATTGCATGCCAATTTCAAGTTAACATTAGCATAAATGGCTAGTCCATCGTTTATGTCATAGAACTTGACACACTTCCTTGGATATCTAAGTACTTGCTTACTTGTTCACATTAGCAATAATGTTTAGATATTCAGGATAAGGAAAGTAAATAAATTGTCATTTGCTTCTCACCAATAGGAAAACACTTGTAATGTTTGTCTAATTCAGTGGGAGTAATACATTTTTATTTTCTAAGCTGGCATTCTAGTAATGTTATCTGATTCAGTGGGAGCTATGAGCTTGTCTAACTTATAGCTTTCCCATATTATTTTTGGTATACCCAAAAATAATTTATTACTTTCCAAGTGTGATACTCTTTCATTTAGTACGAATCACTGCATATTGTTTTATATGATAACTTGTCGCTTTCTGTAGCATTATCTATAACGTCATCATGCAAGATTACTTATTAATTGAACCTGTTCTATATACACTTTTCATGAGGATATGATTTAAGCTTGACTTAATTAATATTCTATATCTGACATAGTCATATTATCTATACAAGCAAATAATTGTCGTATTGTTTAGTATACTTGCTTAATGTTGCATCATGCACAAGTAGGAGAAATCTTAATTGTGTGCAAGAAACAACATATAATAATATGACTAATGGTTTTCCTTGACCATAAGGTAAGGAAATCAATATTCTACTAAGACTTCTACACATAAAATGTATGCTGCCCTATTTAGAATAAGTGTCAAGTGATGAAGCGAAAAGTGTACCGCTTTTAGGGGGTCATTTAAGCCCTAAATAGTATTTATTTGATCAAATATTGCCCTAAATCTTTCCTTTTGTCATTTTAGGTACTTTGGAGAAGAAATCTGAAAAAGGAACATTTTGGACGTTTTTGGAGCATAAAAGTGAAGAAAACGACAAAGTCTCAAAAATCTGCTGGAAAGTACCTGTGACGGCGTCAAGCCCCAATGTGACGCCGTCAACCCTTGATAAGCCAGAGAGGATTTTGGAAGATTAAAGGGGGACGGCGTCAAGAAGGTCGTCAAGCCTTGATAAGCCAGAGAGGATTTTGGAAGATTAAAGGAGGACGGCGTCAAGAAGGCCATCAAGAAACCCTAACCACGGCGAGGTGACGGCGTCACGACCCAAAGGGTGACACCATCAGATCTGTTTTCCTATATATACTTTCATAATTTTTAGTCATTAGTGTGCAACTTTGTGAGGAGAAACCCTAAGACGATTTTTCTGCCATTTTTAAGGGTTTTATACCCTTGGATCTCCCATGTTCAATTGAAGATAAGTAATCAATTAATCATTCAATATGTCTATGTGTTGTTTGATTATATCTTGTTATTGTCTTTTATTTAACATGTTAGGCTAGATTTATCTTGTGTTTGCTTAGATCTAATGAAACCTAACTATTGATTATTGGTAGTTGGTGTGTTATTAATTGTATTGGATGATTGTTTATCGATGTTAGGCTTAAGAAAACTGGCTAACCTCCTATACGGTAACTTGCTTGAACGTCTTAAGAAACATGAACCAATGCGTACTAAGGTTTTTATGGTTGTATTTAATGCATGAGCGAATTCTAGTGATCCCATGTTAGGAGCTTCTTAGCCGGCTCGGCATAGGAGTGAAGTAGGAGCTTATAGAGTTGGGGAAGTACGTACGCCACCCCATGATTGGTATTAAGGAATACACCCGTCATCCACGCAATTAATACACACTAATCAACCGGTAAAAGATAGTTAGGGAGTAAGAAAATCTAAGTAAACACATTTCTCTCCATATAAGTTCCACAACCTTTTCATTTTCAGTTATTTTATTTTATTTGCAATTGTAGTTATTTGGGTTAGTTGACTAGCAACTAATTCCGCCCACTCCTTCAAACCTGAGATTTTACTTGCTTTCATAAAAATATAAAAATACAAAAAGAATCTTCCCTCACCCTTAGACCTATTAGAGTAGTTTTTCAATCCTAACGACACTATTCCCCTAGAGAACGATCAATCCCCCGGTACTTGCCACTACACTATACTACATCGGTCAGGTACACTGCCTGGTGGGGATTGCAAGCCTCTTGAGATCCCTCGAGAGGTAAAACCTGTTGTAAGGTCGCAAAACCACGCATCAAGTTTTTGGCGCCGCTGCCGGGGAATAGTTATTGTTTAGGTTGAATTTTTATTTTATTAGGTCTACTCACTAGATTCCTTTCTAGTGAGATTTTTATTTTATTTTTCTAGGTTTTCTTTAGTCTATCTTTTGTCTTCGTTTCTTTGTTCGTAACCATTACCATCCGACATCATGGAAGGTGGTAATATCCTCGATCCCAACAACCCACCACCACAACAACACCCACCTCCTAGAGCCCGTACCTTAGGAGACTACTCCCGTCCTAGCCACCATGGCTATCGAAACACCATTGAGCTCACTCAAGGAGCCAATTTCACTCCCTTGCGATCCGACACCATCCGGTTGGTGCAAAGCGGATGCGCATTCCATGGACTTCGTTCCGAAGATCCTAATCAACATCTCAAGGACTTTCTCAAAATCGTTGATTCCATAGACCTTGATGTTGCCACTCGAGAGACGACCCGACTGCGTCTCTTTCAATTCTATCTGCGGGACCAAGCTTGTCAATGGCTAGAGCGTCTACCCGCAGGATCCATCACCTCTTAGGATGATCTCACCACTCGTTTCCTTGCTCAGTTTTTCCCACCAGGAAGAACTACCAAGCTAAGGAATGATATCTTAATGTTCCAACAACGTCAAGGCGAAACCCTCTACGAGGCATGGACTCGATTCAAGGACTTACTCCAAAAAGTCCCTCACCATGGCATAGAGCTTTGGCTCCAAGTCCAAATCTTCTATGACCACATCAATCTCTCCACGAGGCAAACCATTGACCAATCGGCCGGGTGGTAAGCTACGTGATCTAAGTGCGGAACAATCATGGGCTCTCTTGGAAGATCTTGCTCTTTATGACAACGAAAGTTGGAATGATCCCCGTGATTTGAATAAAACGGTCAAGGCAATATCTTTGCCTTCGAACAATTCAAGCACTTCCGACCGTAGGATCATAGAACTTGAAGACCAAGTCAAGTTTCTTATGAAATCCTACGAGGCTCCTAAACCTTCAAGCCAAGTGAACAAAATCACTTCTTCATGTGAATTATGTAGTGGTCCCCACGACACTCGTGATTGCGTGGAACTCCCCGAACAAGCTTTTGCGGACTACGCATCCTCGCGTACCGACGGAGCGGGAGACAAGTGGTACACTTTTAAACCCGAGCCAAACCCCTACGGTGATTCATACAACCCCTCATGGAAAAATCACCCAAACCTTAGGTGGAAACAAAACCAAAACGCACAACAAACCAATTCTTCCAACCCACCTAATCGTTTCCAATCAAGCGGTTCATCCTCGAACCGTACTTTCAACAACAATCCTTCCAACTATGGTAGTACCAATAACTTTGAAGGGTTGATGTCCCAATTTATGGCATCTCAAGAAGCTCGTTTGGCCAAGTTTGAAGCCGATTTCAAACAAAAACAAAGCGAGATGACCAATAAGATTGACACTTTGTTGAAAGCCCTCAATGACCGAGAAATGGGAGCACTCCCTAGCAACACGGTCAAGAACCCGAAACTAAACGTCAACGCCATTTCATCGGTTTCGTCTCCTAGTTCTTGTCCACAATATTATTCGGTCAATTCCATGAGCTCGTGTTTCAAACAAACCCAAGTCGTTCAAAATGACCAAGAAGTTATGATATCCAACACTAAATTGGTCAACAACATAGTTGAAACACCTCCCACTCAAAACCTTGACGAAGAATTCAAGGAGCTCCACCTTGAACGTCCGGTTATTGATGTATTAGCACGAGCCCCCTATTATAATGCCCTCTTAGAAAAATATGAGAAGAAGCTCGAGTTAGGTGACAAAGGGACTGCCTTCGTTCAAAACAAAGTACCTAAGAAGTTAGATGATCCAGGCTTATTTGTTCTACCTTGCAAGATCGGTAATTCGGAGGCTTATGACACATTAGCCGATCTTGGATCAAGCCTTAACCTACTTTCGTTACCTCTCTACACCTCTCTAAAACTAGGGAAACTTGAAGAAACTGAGGTAATAATAGGCTTAGCGGATGGAAGTGTTGCTTACCCGATTGGAGTAGTCAAGGACGTGTTAGTACACATAGGAAAACTAACCATTTTAGCCGATTTCCACGTCCTTGATATGGTTAGCGACCCTACATGCCCCTTGTTGATAGGTAGAGGATTTTTGGCGACCGCTAGTGCTATGATTGATTGTAAGGAATCTAAGATAGCGGTAGGAGAAGGTGATACTTGGTCAGTCTATGATGTGAAGAAACATGCCTATGATACTAGTGAGGAACCAACACCCCATTGGTTAGAATTAAATAGGAGACCATCTAGATATGGACCATGGATAGATGGAGACTTCATAGGACCCCAACGCCCATTTTATCTAGAAGAGGACTTTGTGAGCCGAACAAATGCAGTAGAACAACTCTTGGCTAGGGACACCGAATTGGATCCATTTGAAGACCCTCTAGTTTTTAGGAAGATGATTGATTTCCTAGGAGTTTTGCCAATTAACCTAGGGATGAATAGGTGGACATGTGAAGACAATGATCATAAGTGGGATTGGGATAAACCACCCAAAGATGGAGATGGGTCATGGCATATTAAGATGACATTGTATGACCCGGATGGAGAGAGGTTTGAAAAGATATATCGTACTATGCGGACCAATAGAAAACTTCAATCCAAGCTTAACCCTAAAGATGTCCTCGATGACGATCTCACTTACATAGGTTAAAAGGACTTTGAGTCTAGCTACAAGACTCGTTAATAAAGAAAAGCGCTTCTTGGGAGGCAACCCAAGCTTTATTTGCTTTATGTGTTTATTTATTTGTTTGTTTGATTTTATTTGCTTCCGTATGTATGTTTAATTTTTATTTTTATTGATTCATGTTCGAAACTAAATTGTGAAAATGCTTTATCTTGTTTTTAACTTCGTCTTAACTACATATAAAGGTATTTTGCAAAAGTTAAGTGTAAGGGAAATCCAAATCGGTTTATTAGAACAAATGAACATGAATCATAACAATATTAAATTAACATACATATTAGTATTTGTTTGATTCAAATGCTTGTATCGAGTCATAATGATATTTTGCAGGAATTCCAGGAAGTAAGGTATAGGTTTTTCCAGAAATTTTCCAGAAACTTAACATGAGAATTCTGTCAGATCATTTCTGACGGCGTCAGGCCTTACAACCTGACGGCGTCAGGTTTTAATTTTCTGAAATTTTTGAAAGTTTTGTTTTCATAAAAAGTTTTTATTAAATCTCTAACTTATAAACTCCAGGAATCTGCAAAATAATCATTCCACAAGCATTATATCCTTATACAGATTTATCCCGCCGATGTTATGCAAGTTTTCGTGTTTGTTTTCTCAGGTTTAACAGGTTATTTTGGACAAGGAGATGTATGTGGAATCAAGCTTTTGGCGATGCTTTAGTCTAGGAGCTTCTACATTCTCTTGGAAGAAGATCTAACCATGTTACCCCTTTATCCACCGAGCGAATCAGGGGAGTATTTGATTTTATTCTTTTACCTTATTTACTTTTACATCTTGTTATTTGAACATTGGGGACAATGTTCATCTTAAGTGTAAGGGGGGGTAAAGTACGATACCTTAGAGAATGCTATTACGCTTGATTTTTCGTTTGTTTAATGGTAGATGTGTAATAAAACTGAGAGAAATACCTGTTAAGGCAATTTTAGTGCCAAATTTAAAATTTTTTACAACATATAGGAGTGAAACTTTGGTCTTAATGAGCGTCTCACGGATAGGAGTTATATGACTAGCACAAAACCGTACCACTAAAAAATTTTCTACCCCCAAATATGTGAGGTTCGCCCCTATAATTGGTAGGAAAAGCATTTATGCTATGATGTGTGTACCGGTAGCACTTAGATTCTAGAACTTGCGTTAGGACCATTCCGAGGCCACAAGTGAGACTACATTCGTGTAGTTAGATTTACTACATGATAAGAGGCATTAGGATTAACCCATTGTTTTACACCTGTGTTTTTGTTATAATTACATTGGCTACATTGGTCAAGTAATTCTCCCACATCCTTTGCGTTGTACTCATTTTTAGTACACGATACCCCTAGTACACCCCTCAGAGCCTATCTTTTCGTTTCTAACTTTAAGCATTTTACTTAAAGTTAGAATTTGTTTACACCCCACTTAAATGTACACCCAAATCGCCTTAGCCTACCTTGTATGCACTCATCTTTAGTGCATTATTGTGACAACATTTGTTTAAACCCCAAGTTAATTATCTAATTGATTACATGGTTGCTAAGTCGAGTCATATCCTTGTACATATTGTTTTAGGATGATTGGGACTCATGGGTAAAGTACTAGTGTAATGGAGTAATGGGGAAGAACAACATTATTAGCCCCATATGTGCTAAATATTTTAAAAGTACTCCAAGTGTTTCGATTATCTTAATTCGAGTTATTAGAATAGTTAATTGTAAAGTTATGTAAAAGTTCAAGTGTAAGGGGGATACAACCCCCCTGCGATGTATTATTTCGGATGGTAGGGCAAGAGTGTATGCAAAAAAAAAAAAAAAAAAAAAAAAAAAAAAAAAAAAAAAAAAAAAAACAGACTACCATCCCGTTTCATTTTATGTTTATTTTATCTTTTTGTTATTCTTCATTAGCTTAAGTCGAGTCTAGTCTTGGCTTAGCAACGCCATATTGTACATGTAATTAATCAAGATCTTTAACACGCCACCAGTAAAATATCCTTTATCCAACAAAACCGTGTTTATCATATCCCTACACCTAACATTATAACCCGTTTAAAAGCCCTCTTTGATAGTTTATCTTAGGTGCTTACGCCTAGTGGAGGAGGTTTTTGATCCTTTCCCAAGCCTATGGTAATCTATTAGCTATGACAGGTAGTGAGAAATATTATTCATTTTCATTTATGAGATATACTTTTATGACACCTGAGAGATGTGAGTATCTAAACACTACTTGTGAGGTGCTAGTTTGTAATCTCCGTGCTTATTATGATTAAAGTGGAATGACTATTTGTTGTAATTACTTTTATATTAGCGTTAAATGACCCCTAACTTGTATTTTGATTAGAATAAAAGCGCATTTGCTTGAGGACAAGCAAATCTCAAGTGTAAGGGTATTTGATGAAGCGAAAAGTGTACCGCTTTTAGGGGGTCATTTAAGCCCTAAATAGTATTTATTTGATCAAATATTGCCCCAAATCGTTCCTTTTGTCATTTTAGGTACTTTGGAGAAGAAATCTGGAAAAGGAAGCATTTTGGACGTTTTTGGAGCATAAAAGTGAAGAAAACGACAAAGTCTCAAAAATCTGCTGGAAAGTACCTGTGACGGCGTCAAGCCCTAATGTGACGCCGTCAACCCTTGATAAGCCAGAGAGGATTTTGGAAGATTAAAGGGGGACGGCGTCAAGAAGGTCGTCAAGCCTTGATAAGCCAGAGAGGATTTTGGAAGATTAAAGAGGGACGGCGTAAAGAAGGCCATCAAGAAACCCTAACCACGGCGAGGTGACGGCGTCACGACCCAAAGGGTGACACCATCAGATCTGTTTTCCTATATATACTTTCATAATTTTTAGTCATTAGTGTGCAACTTTGTGAGGAGAAACCCTAAGACGATTTTTCTGCCATTTTTAAGGGTTTTATACCCTTGGATCTCCCATGTTCAATTGAAGATAAGTAATCAATTAATCATTCAATATGTCTATGTGTTGTTTGATTATATCTTGTTCTTGTCTTTTATTTAACATGCTAGGCTAGATTTATCTTGTGTTTGCTTAGATCTAATGAAACCTAACTATTGATTATTGGTTGTTGGTGTGTTATTAATTGTATTGGATGATTGTTTATCGATGTTAGGCTTAAGAAAACTGGCTAACCTCCTATATGGTAACTTGCTTGAACGTCTTAAGAAACATGAACCAATGCGTACTAAGGTTTTTATGGTTGTATTTAATGCATGAGCGAATTCTAGTGATCCCATGTTAGGAGCTTCTTAGCCGGCTCGGCATAGGAGTGAAGTAGGAGCTTATAGAGTTGGGGAAGTACGTACGCCACCCCACGATTGGTATTAAGGAATACACCCGTCATCCACGCAATTAATACACACTAATCAACCGGTAAAAGATAGTTAGGGAGTAAGGAAATCTAAGTAAACACATTTATCTCCATATAAGTTCCACAACCTTTTCATTTTCAGTTATTTTATTTTATTTGCAATTGTAGTTATTTGGGTTAGTTGACTAGAAACTAATTCCGCCCACTCCTTCAAACCCGAGATTTTACTTGCTTTCATAAAAATATAAAAATACAAAAAGAATCTTCCCTCACCCTTAGACCTATTAGAGTAGTTTTTCAATCCTAACGACACTATTCCCCTAGAGAACGATCAATCCCCCGGTACTTGCCACTACACTATACTACATCGGTCAGGTACACTGCCTGGTGGGGATTGCAAGCCTCTTGAGATCCCTCGAGAGGTAAAACCTGTTGTAAGGTCGCAAAACCACGCATCATCAAGATATGATGAGAGCTACTTCTAAATATTCACTAAATGATTTAGTCACTACGATTATGTTTTCTTGCAAAGTCATAATTATTCACTGAATTGTTTAGGCAATATGATTATTTTTTTTTAAAGTCATAATCATGAAGTAAGCAATTAACTTGAAATTACTATTGAGACCAACAGTCGGTACTCATAATTACTTTAGTTAAATATGTTTTATGTCTTCTTGTAAAGACACAAACATAAAGTCCTTTAATTGTTGAAAGACTTGTAACGTAAGGTAAGACGTTAACTCGTTATGTCTTCTTGTTAAGACATGAACATGAAGTCCTTGAGTTGATCAATAACTTATAACGTATAGTAAGATATTAAATGTTTGTCTTCATGAAAGGACATACACATAAAGTAAGTGAATTAGTCAACGAATAATATCTAGTATGCAATTGGTTTAAAAATACTATGTAAACAATTTGGTTTTACCCAATTGGCAAGTATATGACCAAAAGAGTATTAAGTTATCTACGGAATTGTGGTATAGTCTCACAATCCCATAGGATACCAATCCTTGTGGTATGTCTAATGTGTTATATCAAACTCTTCTAACATTGTTTGATTCATGATAACTTAAACTGCTTTAATCTCCAATACTATCAAGGTAAGAAAATTGAGTATATCATGCATATACTTAATATGACTCTAACATAGAAGGTAATTAAGACATCATCTATTGACGGAATGGAATGATTTCCATTATGTCTTGATTGAAGTTCAAAATTTTGTTAAATCTCTTGGAGCATGTCATTAACAAACTAGAGTTGAGAACTGTGGATGCATTTTAAATATTCCAAGTGAAAACAATTTATTGTGGCTCAAGACGCTCAGTATTTAGAGAATAGTTTCTACTTACAAAAGTAAGTGAGAGCATCTTGAAGATATTTAAGAACAAAATGCACAACCTTCTAAATACACTTGCTAATGTCATACTAAGGTTAAACATGAAAATGTTGAACCAAAGAATGATGTAACTCACATTCATAGATCCGCAAGGATACCTCATGCACTTGAGTGATATCGTATATCAATGCTGAGGAATGAAAGTTTGAGAATCTCTGAGAACCTGTTAACTATACAGAGATGCATTATCAAGATCTTGAATCTGGTAAATGTCTCAAAACTATGAATGAAAAGATGCAGTCCTTGAAAGACAATCATTGTTTTGAACGTGATTGATCTCTTACTAAACAACTGAACTGTGAGATTAAAGAATGAGTTTCTTTAGAAGAAAGACTCATAAGGACAAAATTTTACAAACATTAATGTACGTCTTGTGATAGAAGTTTTAATCATACTCAAGCAATTGACTATGATTAAATTTCATCTCTACACGCATTAATGATATAAAGATGGTTAATTATCATACTTGTTTTCATGCATATGAAATGTGACAATTGTTGATTACCTTTGCGAGGACGGTGCGTAATCAGAAGGGTGATGAATCCATATGATCTTTATTAAGTACACAAAATAGTAGAATCCAAGTGTGGATTAGATCATGCATCTAGGAGCTGAGATCTTAAGTTTAATTGTAAATCAATATTTTGATTTTGATTAAAATAAGATAACTCCTGACCTGAGAGCAAGTGGGAGTACTATGTTTGTTCCTTATATCTAATATGTCGTGCAACATATTGAAATATAGTTTTCATGTGAGAGATTTAGGAATTAAAACATACAATCTTGGAATAAATGTTTATGGTGATAAACATGTACGGTAATTAAGTATAACACAATGTAACATATCATTGAGCAAGTCTCAAAGGATATATTTCACTTGCGATAATTTAACACATGGATGGATACCTTAAGTTTTACTAAGTTTTCATCATGTACATTAAATTGTGTATGGGGATAGTTGTAACTTTTGCATGAGTGCAAAGTGAGTTAACAACAACAGTATCTAAGTGAGAGTCTTTAGATGACTGTTAAAACAAATGTCTTATTGGATGAACCTGGTAGTTCTGAAAGGCACCAAACATTGCCAAAGAAAGGTTCAATCGTTTAAGAGCATAGTGTTATTGTATACACCGATGCTAGTCTGATTCAATGGATACTCAATCCTAGTCATTATAGGATTTCATCACCAATGATGATGTTGTTGACTAGACATGCTCAGCTGAGAGCATTGTTGCAATACACAGTAAAGGACAAGAATACTTTAGGGTTTAAGAAGCTGTTGAGATTACTGTCTCATATAGGTGTTGTGCTAGCTTCAAACACCCTATAGAATGCACCATGGAAATACTAGTATATTAGAATGTGCACATACAAAATGACGCTCATCATGTTATTCAAACTTTCACTATTGTGAGTTTTGAAATAAGTACTCTTAAAGTTTACTCAGATGACTACTTAGCTATCTTGTACCTTACAAGTTGATCATGTTAAGAACATTGGATTTTAACTTACTAGTAGTCTCATGCGAATCTGTGTTTAGTGTTTGGATAATGGGATATGTAAAACATTTATTATTTTGATGATTAATATACGTGATACTTGAGTTATTCATTCATATATTAATTGTGTCTTTATTTTTGCATGTTTAATCCATAAGTAATTTATTACTTTAAATTGTCCATTGTCGATCAATGATATGGGAGTATTGTTGAATTAAGGCAAATGTGAGAGATTGGTTATATTTTTTGAATACTAAAGATGTGTCCGCCAAATTCACATGTTATCCACGTGCTTTGGATATTGGATTCCCCAAACCCACGAGTCATCACTTTATAGATCGGCGTCATTAAGTGATATCTCGCAAATGGTTATTTTATTTGTCCTCTGACTTGAGATGCAAGCAGGTCTTGCATGTGTGGATCTTTCTTCTTGACTATAGTCAAACGCTATCCTGAACAACGTGGTTATAAAGGCTATTCTCAGAAGTTGGTTGAAGCACATGAATGACACGTTTAGTCAAAATAGAATTTGTTCCTCCACTTGTCTTCTGGAGTATGATACTACTGGGCCCCTCGCTGAATTAATCAGATGTTTGCATGGCCGTGTCCAAAGTGTAAATCAAGATAATGCTTGTTTTACATTTGGTAATCTTGATTAATTTCTAAAACGAGAAACAGAATAGTTGATGAGAGGATCTGGGTTGACACTATAGGTGGTTAAACCTTGTGACTTTGTGTATAATGATATATTGAGTTTATATGATTAAGAATGCGGAATCTTCTTAATCACACTTAGAAGGTTATGAGTGTTATGGAAATGTAAGTTTTATGTTTGTTACTTGACAATGAACAAAGAAAGTTTATCACCAAAACGATTCAATATTATTCAAAATAATACGAGTGATCTTCACTATCACTAGGGTTACAAAGACCTTGAATCTTATGTTCTTACAACTTGTGATATTTGTGTTTGTTCGATGTTCTAACTGTTATGAGTTCTAAATTAAGCACGTACACAATATCAAGACTAAGATCTTCTTTTATAACACAAGAAGATCTTTTACAAAACTAAGTTAAAGTCGTGTCAAGCTATCTTACTATAGCTTACAAGAGTCACTAAACAACTCACATACTTTAGAGTATACAAATTGAACACTTAACTGTGACACAACAAAGATATTTATCTAAGAAATATGTTTGACTAATATGACCAATAATATCTTTTCAAGCTTATCCATCCAGCAGTAGCTTATGTGACAGTTGTTAGTTGTAGCAACAGAGTCATACGGCAGCAGGTTGATTAGCCTAGCAGCAGGTTGATTAACACTAGCAGCAGAGTGTTAACACTAGCAGCAGGAACAATGTAGTAGCAACAGCAATGTAAAGCACTAGTAGCAGCAACATACTTAAAGTATTTCCCGATACTAAACCTTCAGAATATTTAATTCCCAACAATCCTCCCCTAAACATGTGAACCATTTCAACATGTTTTCTTTTGAATTAAATGATTAAATGAGGACTTGTGAAGATCTTTCAAACACTTCATGATTTAAAAACTGGATCTGAACTATTCTTCTATTCTGAACTAATCTGCTTTGTTCTTCTTTGACTTTAACAATATCAAAACATTGCTCCAATCTTGAACTAAAAGATGGTGCAATTTCCTTGGATGGAGGAATTATAAGAGGCAATGATGCTGTGTACCTTTGATGCTTGTTTCAACAAGTGAAATCATCTAACAGCATGTCTTTGTAAGTGATGAACAAACATAGTGAATTGAAATTCAACCTTGATTGACCTAGATAGAACTTTCTCCTTCAGATCTGATCTTGTCATTTTCAAACTCTATGTCATCATCTTGTATGCTCTTATCTTCTCCTTCCTTTCATTGGATTATCCTCCTTTTCTGGGCTATTATTTCCTCCCCTGAGATTGTTACCTCCCCTGAGATACAAATAACATTATTTTCCTCCCTTTGTTTGGAAGATCTCACTATGTAGCATTAACTGATCTATCAATCTGAACTTGTTATCAGACAATGTTGTACATGAAGCCATCAATTCCTTAAAAGTTAGTTTGCTGCCCTCATCACTTCTAGGTGTGTAACCTCCTATGAGTGGTGAATCATGGGGCAATAGCACATAATCCATCATTGATGGTTTCTGAGCCATTCTTATTTCAAAATTCCTTTTGAAGAAAAACTTTTGACTTTTAGCAGTATGCATATGATTTTATTATAAGAAATCATACTGCTTTCCAACCATTTTGAAGGGATCAAGTGTAGTTACAGACACTTAATCAACATTTCGGTTTAAAGCAGCCTCTGGTTGTGTGAGAACCAATGTTTTCAGTTATAAATAACTGCCTGTGTGCAGATAAACCTATTCAAAAGGCTTTTCTGATAGGGTTACCAGCTCATAGCAATTGTTTCCTTTAACACAAGTGTTAGATTTACTTTTACTAGCTGTTCTTTCTATCAGATGTCCTTAGACTTGCTTATTATACTTGAAAGTATAAAATGATAGAAAGTGAGTTGCATCAGTTACTATCTGATCAACTAAGTCATCAATTCAATGTGAAACATCATAACTAGGTTTCAAGAAAGAGGTTTTAAGGAGTTTAAATTCCCAAACTCAGTCCATCATAAACCTACTATGTTAACAGCTGGATAAGCATTCTGCTGCTCCCATTTCACTTGAAATCTCCTTTGTATT